>LPNX010887882.1:307947-355588 GCA_001517045.1 Pseudotsuga menziesii
GTAACCCTGCGATGAAAAAGTGCACCTAACACAAACTTGTTCTGTCGAGTTCCAAATTGGGCACTCCTTCCATTAGTAACATCTCTTGATCAACTATGGCTTCCACATATACTCCACCAAAGTTTGTTGTCGAAGCTGTGAACTTGGATTTGATACCATTTGGCATAACCCCAAGGTGTTGTGTAGTAGGCATGCCCAACCTTTGGAAGCTATGCAACACTACCCTAACATTCTTCCCAAAGACTTGGTCATTTGAGTTTACTTGTCGGTGGACTACACCTCGTTGCTCACAACCTACCCATACCTTCAATTATGAACTACACGTTTCCTGAGCTTATCGACACCCAACAAACTTTCCTGAGTACTTGTGCACTTAGACTTAATATGTGTGTGGTGTTATTGCATCGAGAGGATCAAGATTCTCTACAACCCACTTTATGGGAGATTCCACATAAGGTAACGTAACATAACGTACCGTAACGTTACTTTACAAAAAAAAAGTAATTAAAAAATTTCCTGTCGGCTCATAAAATAAAAAAAAATCTAGAAAGTAATTAAAAAATTCCATGTCTGCCTATTAAATAAAAAATCAAAACTTAAACCCAGATCTATCAAGCAAGAGAGGGATCAAATTTCTTGAGTTTAATATGATGATTAAAAATATTACAACTCAAAAAATTGGATCCATCTTGGTGCTTAATAGATCCTAGTTTAAGATGGATATGCAACACAATAACAAGAGACATACACAACCATATAAAGTGGTGCTTGAACTTAGGCATCGACAACTTTATATTACAAGTGAACAAGATTACATCGATGAGGGACGAGCAATGGCCAAAAGCTTGGTTACAAAGGGGCGTGACTCGAAGCATGTTTCCCAATACACATAAAAGAAACCCCAAGACCTACTATCCAAAGCATCTCCATGTTGCGCTTGTCCCCTTTACTAATCTAATGCAACCTTAGTCATTCAACCTCATAATTCTTCTTTGGTTGTTTCCGAATTAACTCTTCATTGATGCCTTCTCTGTTTGGGTGCCTCCCTTATATATATGAGTGCACCCAAGTTGCACTACTCTTGGGCTAACTCATTAAGGGTCATGTCTTCTCTTCAAATTGAGCGCACTTTCCATGGGGCTTGTCCATGGAGATCTCAAATCGTGAAGTGGTCTCGATGGTCGTTTGATTGGACAATGGTTGACGCCTATTCCTTGGTCGCATCCCTCATCTGCTCTCATGTTGGTCTACCTTGCTCAATTGTCGCTTATTTCAAGTTGCACTACTCTTGGGCTAACTCATTAAGGGTCATGTCTTCTCTTCAAATTGAGCGCACTTTCCATGGGGCTTGTCCATGGAGATCTCAAATCATGAAGTGGTCTCGATGGTCGTTTGATTGGACAATGGTTGACATCTATTCCTTGGTCGCATCCTTCATCTGCTCTCATGTTGGTCTACCTTGCTCAATGGTTGCTTATTTCACTTGATTTATTTCCCATGACTGTTGGTAAGTGGGAACAAAGAACAATATTCAACATGCAGTAGAGTAATAAATGTTGTGGCGGCAACATTGTGAGCCATTGGATCTCAGTCTGTTTGAGATCCAATGACCCACAATGCTGCCGCCACAACATTTATTATTCTGCTGCATGTAAAATATTTTTAGCCAGTGGGCACACTCTGTAGTTTCCAAGTGCACCCATGCCCATCAGCAAGGTGTTCAAGCTTGTTGAAGGATGAGGACATTAGTGCATTGGGAGAGGTGCGATCAATAAACAATGCACTTGGTATATAGTGCATCAAGAGAGGTGCACCAAGTAAACAGTGCACCTGGGATGCAATGCATTGGTAGGGGTGCACTTAGGGAAAAGTGCTCTCGGAAAGAAGAAAGCTCAAAACATAGCTTTCCTAGGAAGAAGCACTCTACAGAAAAAGTGGGCCCGAAAGACCGAGCATGTCTATAGAGACACGACCATTGAAAAAATAATGCATCAGTAGAAACACACCCATCGACAATAAAAAATCCTTTGAGAGTAGCTCATCGATAGGAAGACACCCATGGAAAGAGCACCCATAAATCAAGACTTAAGGTGCTAGAAGCTGCGGGTGATAGATTAGTTGATAAATACTCTTTATATGTGCCTGGGAGGGTTGAACCATTTCCAACTTGTAGCATAATGGAAAGGAAAGGAAATATTTTAACATTCGCGAGGCTAAGAATAGCCTATGGGACATACCAACTCGCATGCTGTTTTCTGCAACTCAATCCTTTGTCTGTTCAACTTGATGATGAGAGCCCCCAATTTTTCCACAGTCCCCTCGTTAAATAAACCATCCCAAGATTTATCCACCAAGACATTTGCGTACCTCTCCCTATTGTCCTTAAAGGCTTCACACTCTAAAATGAAGTGTTTTTTTGTCTCCACTTTACCAGTGGTGCAAAAAATACACACTCTTTCTGCCCAAGCTTCTTTTGGCCTTTTCTAGCGCCCAGTCTCACAACGGAGTTGATGGGAATTAGTTCTTAATTGAGCAATGAGAATTTTGGCTTTCCAAGGTATATTGGCCCCTATGTATGCCTTGTAATGGTGTCAAAGAGACATGGAATACCAAGATGGATGATGCGTTCGAGGAACTGGAACACAAACACATAGAGATGTTTGAGTTGTTCCTTGCGAATACGAGGCAACTAGAGAATACTTGTACACAAGTTAAAGTCTTGTACGAGAAAGTGCATGCTTTAACAATGAGGCTGGAGGCGTTTGATATACAGAAGACCAACTTCGTAGCAACAATGCAACTGGACCCCAAGTGTAAGTTCATTGGATGCTTCCTTTGTTCGAAGAACCACTTTTCTAGAGATTGTCCTTTGAATCTAGGGTTGAAAAAATGCTTAGAAGAAGCATGACCAACACTGATTGCGAAACCAACAGACTTGGTAGCAACTCAAGTACAAGTGACTTTGAGGGAAACGATGCAAGTTTTGGGTGCCTTGAAAACAAGTATAGGCAAGTTTGTGGTAGGTTGTTGGCATGCTTTGCAAAAAAAATACACCCCAAAACTAAGTTTTGTGTATGTGATCATGTGTGGATTAAAGGTACTAGCTTCGATTTACTCTGGCGTGATGCACCATTTTGTGAAAGAACAAACCGTGATAGCACTTCACTGCAATCCTGAGGGAAGCTTGAACATGTTCAAGGTAGTGAACTTAGTTGTGGAGCTAGTAATAGGTGTAGTTCATTCAACACTATTGAAGGTTGGAGAGTGGCTTGGTAGTTTAGACTTCAAAGTGGTTCCGATGGATGACCATAAAGTCATCCTAGGGTAGGACTTCCTCAAGCTTTCCCAAGTCGTTCCATTCCCCCATGGGAGTTGCTTGATGTTCTTAGACGAAGTTGGGATTCACATAATGTCAATAAATAGTGCGAAGATGGGGAGAATGTCTTGGATGCCTTCTATTTGATTGGTCAAGGCAATCAATGAGCCCTCCATATTTCCCAATTTCACCACACAACAATAGGAGTAGAGTTCAGGAATACAAACCATTGGTTCACTTCTCAGTGGAGACCTAATTGAGAAGAGGTTGGGTACGTTAGCGATCTTGGTAGATTAAGCCTTGGAGGTAGCTAGAGAAGAAGAAAGAAGTTCAATGTGTGTCAGGAGAGGTGCACTCAGAACATAATGTGATTGGAACACAATCTGCACAGGAATAAGCATACCTGGGGGAAAGTGCGCCTGAAGGACCGTGCGTGTCAATAGAAAACACTCCTATACGAAGAGAAGCATCCTTCAGGAGAAACACATCATTAATACATTGCACATCGACAGAGCAACCATAAATCGAGACTAACGGTGCTAGAAGCTGCAAGTGACATATCGATTGGTAGAAGACTCTTCAGATGTACCTGGGATGGTTAAACCATTTTTCGGTTGCAACATGGATGGTGCTGAAGAGACATGGAAGACCAAGATGAAAGATGCATTTAGGGAACAAGAACTTTGGCACCGAGAGACATTCGAGTTGTTCCTTGCGAACATGAAGATACCAGAGCAGACTAATGCGAAGGTCAAATTCCCATCCAAGAAAGTGCATACGAATTCAAAGGTCAAATTCTTGTCTGAGAAAGTGTAAACTTTGACGGAGAAGTCATTTAGCAAAGAGAAGACCGACTTCACAACATCAGTGCAACCAAGGCCTCGTTGTAAGTTCTTTGCATGCTTTCTTTGTTCAAAGAACCATTTTGCTAGAGATTGTCCTTTGAAGCCAGGATTGGAGAAGTGCTTAGAAGAAGCACGACCAACACTGGTTGTGAAGCTGTCAGAATTGGGAGAAACTCAGGTGTAAGAGCCTTCGAAGGAATCGACACAAGTTCTCACTTCCTTGAAAACATGCATTGGCAAGTTTGTTGCAGGTTGTTGGTATGCTTTGCAAGAAAACAACCTAAACGAAATGAGTTTTTTGTATGCTACCATGGGTGGATTAAAGGTACCATCTTTGATTGATTTTGATGCAACACCAAGTTTTGTGAATGAGCGAACAATGGAAACACTTCATCATAATCCCGAGGAAAGCTTGAACATGTTTAAGGTAGCGAATTCAGTCGTGAATCCAGTAGTAGGGGTATTTCGTTCGACACTATTGAAGGTTGGAGAGTGGCTTGGAAATTTGGACTTGACGATGGTTCCTATGGATGACCATACAATCATCCTAGGGTAGGACTTTATCAGGATTTCCAAATCCATTTCATTTCCTCTTGCGAGTTGCTTGACGTTCTTAGATGAAACTGGGACTTGCACAATGTTGATGACCGATACGAAGACGGGGAGAATGTCTTGGATGTATTCCATTTGATTGGTCAAGGAAATCAATGAGCCCATCAGCTTGGCTAGTGTCATCACACAAAAATAGGAGAAACAAAGTTCATGCAGACCAACCATTGGTGTGCTTATGAGTAGAGACCTAACTATGCAAAGGTTGAGAATGTTGGAAATATTGGTAGATTCAGCCTTGGAGAACACTGAATTGTCAGGTGCTTTGGATGAACGGGTACAGGAAATTAGAGACGAAATTAGAGACATAGTTATGCTTGTGAAGGTTAGTAGCTAAGGAATTTTCCAGTAAAGAAGTTCAAGTGTTGGGTTGCAGTAGCATGGGTAGACATTCACCCAACACCACCCTTCATCATGAGATGAAGGAATCATTACAATTGTTGTGGACATTGAGGAGGCTCAACCATTCGACAAGGGTTTGAGAAAAATAACGCAAGAACAAGAAGTCCCAAAGAGGGCAGATGCACATTTGCACATGTTGGAGACATCAGGAGAAGAAGACATCCCTAGTAGAGTTGTGAAGGTGAAGAGGGTACCTTCGCATATCACAAAAACTAGTCCAAGGCTCAAATTTAGGTGCGATAACGAAAAAATAAGACTCCCCCAATAGGGACCCCACAACCATTGTGGAAAGTTTATATGTGATGGGGGTTTATGGATACCAACTAACTCCCACCCTATTGGAGTTACTGGGCTGAAAAACATCAGAAAGAGAGGTAGTTTTGAGGTATTTGTGCACAAAGCACAAACCAAACACTTGGTTTGGCTATGGTGTTGATCACCAATTGCTAAACTTCATTCGTGGATAATAGCATGGAGTTGGATCATTTCCTAGGATCATGCAATGGAGCCTTGGGTGTCTTTGAAAGGTGTCTTGGAAAGTTTACTCAAGTACAAAAATGGGAAAAGGTAACCTAATAACTTTGATTCAACTAAAAAATAGATGTTTAGGTTGACCAAAACAAAAAGGGGAAGATACCAATTTGGCATGAGGAGTGCATTCTCATGAGGTGGACATGATGGCTGGATTATCTACCCAACTAGTTCAACACATGGGGGTCAACAATGTACATATGTATGTCAGAATGGATAAGCACCAAAGCAAGCAATAGTAAGTAAAAAATGCGCAACACCTGGGCATCTTCACAAACTTCTTGTGAAGGTTGAGTTGACACAAAAGTGCAGGCCAGTGGTAAGGGTAATGGATTGCGATCATAGAAGGAGGTGGAAACTGAAACTTTTTTCATCTTGGAAACATTGAGGGTAGACTTGGGAAAATTGATTCATTGAGGGAAGCATCAATTGCTTAAGTGTTGGACTGGAGACAATATAGAATGGTTGGAGGCGACCATAGATGGGTGCATGAGTTTAGACAATAGGTATGTGAGGATGAAAATAGTTCTTGTAACGTTGTCGAGGATGGAAACAAATTGAGTGGGGGAGGATGTAATGTCCATGCCTTGCAACATGAAACAACCCCTCACTAATACATCCATCAGTAGCTTGGGTGTGTGGAAAATATGGTAAGATTCAATATGCTAAGATAGATAACGTTAGCGTTCAATTAAATTTCACAATAATAGCATAAACAAGATCTCTGAAAGAACACAATCACAAGTTAGACATCGATTTATCCTGCGAAACCCTCTAGGGGAAGAAAACCCAACGAAACTTCCTCAATATAGATGATCACAAGTACAAAGAAAAAAACCCAAACAAGTGCTCCTTCTCCTTGCATATATATATATCCCATGCGTATTACACAAGTGAGTGTGTGTGTCCAAATGAGGAGCACACCACTCCTATTTATACTTTATCTTCCACTTGACTTTTTCCCTAACTAGGTCGACCCCAACAAACTTAACTAGGACGACTTACCTAGGAAGAAACACTTTCTGGAGGGTTCTATCGACCCAACTTACAACAACATTTTTAGCTCATGACTCTATGATGACCAAATACAATAACAATATCTCGATGGAGGAATAAAACATCTCTGAATAAATTACAATAGTAAAATACAATAGAATATTCTTCGAAGTTACAATATTTCAACACTCCCCCTTAATGAGAAGTGTATTCTACTAACAACAACAACATCAACTATAGGAGCAAGGAGAGAAAGAATCATCAATAGTAGGAGCAAAGAGAGAGAGCATCATCAAAAACATCAATGTGATAAATCTATAAATCATTGGAAGTTTTCAACAACATCAGCAATTGGAACAATTACTGGAACATCTTCAATATCTTCAGTACTGGAGCATCATCTTCTACAACACTGAGTCTTCATCTTTGATCTTCATCTTCTACAGCACTCGATCACTTGATCAACAACAACATCATCTGCAACAACACTTGATATTTTGATAAGCAACAACATCATCTGCAACAACACTATCTGCAACAACACTTGATCTTTCGATCAACAACAACATCATCTACAACAACACTTGATCTTTCAATCAACAACAATATCATCTACAACAACATAACTTGCAACACACATGATCCAATTACGGGATAATCAATCCCTCTCACTTTAGGACACAAGTCCAAGGATGATGCAATCCTAACCACATCATTGAGGCAAAAGTCTGAGGATCACTTTAGGACTAATGTCCAGGGATGATACAATCCCAACCACATCATAGAGACAAATGTCTGCAGATCACTTTAGGAATATTATCCAGGGATGATACAATCCCATTGCAGCATCATCATCACAGAGACAAAAGTCTGCGGATCACTTTAGGACTAATGTCAGGGATGATACAATCCCAACCACATCACAGAGACAAAGGTCTGCGGATCACTTTAGGACTAATGCCCATGGATGATACAATCCCAACCACATCACATAGACAAAAGTCCGCGGATCACTTTAGGACTAATGTCCATGGATGATACAATCCCACTGCAACATCATCATCACTGCTCCCTCTTTCGAACCACACCACGCTTGTCTTGAAAGTATTCAAACTTTACTCGAGACAAAGGCTTAGTAAACACATCAACAATTTTCTCATCAGTTCTCACATACTGGAGCTTTATAGCTCCCTTATGTACCATATCTCGTATGTAAAAATACTGAATTTCTATGTGCCTTGACTTGTCATGGAACAATGGGTTCTCCATCATCCTTATACAACTATGGTTGTCACATAGAATCATCATGGTATCCAATTCCATGTCAAATAGACCTGACATCAATTTTCGAAGCGGTATGGCTTCACAACTAGCAGAACAAGTTGCTATATACTCTATTTCAGCTGTGTTGAGAGCAACATTGGACTGCTTCTTGCTAAATCATGAGATCATGGTGGATCCCAAACAATAACATCCACCTGAGGTGCTCTTCCTATCTGAGACACTTCCAACCCAATCTGCATCTGTATAACCATACAATCTGTAGTCAAGATATCCAACATAGTATAGACCAAAGTCTATCATACCTTTCAAGTAACTCATCACATGCTTTGGAGCTACCAGGTGAACACATCAATGATTAACTAGATACTGACTTAGGGTGTTCATAGCAAAGCATATATTTGGCCTGGTATTAGTAAGATACATCAACGACCCAATAATATGTATGTATTGAGTCACATTCACTAACTCTAATGATTCATCATCTAACAACTTCAGGTTGGTAACCATGGGTGTGGCCATGGATTTACATTCCAACATATCAAATCCTTTTAGGATTTCCACAACACACTTTCCTTGGTTGAGAAATATTCCTTTTGGGTCCTGCCATACTTCTAGACCTAGAAAATAGTGCATCAATCCAAGGTCTTTCATCTCAAATTCTTCAACGAGCTTCTTCTTGCACTCTACAATATGTTTCTCATTTCCTGTTAGAATTAAATCTTCCACCTATAACAATAATATGACAGGTTCATCATCCATAACATTAAAGTAAAGGTTAGGGTCAGATTTACTTTTGGTAAAGCCCAAGCTTGTAAAAAATCTATCTATCCTTCGATACCAAGCTCTAAGAGATTTCTTCAATCCATACAGAGCCTTCTTTAACTTGCATACATGAGTCTATCTGTCTTCAACTTCAAACCCCTGTGGTTGTTCTATACACACTTCTTCCTCAATAACACCATTCATGAAAGGCGTCTTCATGTCCATCTGGTGTAAACTCCATTTCATCATGGATGCAAGTGCCATGATGGTTCTAATTTAAGTGTACCTTGCTACTAGCGCAAATGTCTCTTCATAATCAGTTCCCTCTTTCTGAGAGAATCCTCTAGCTACAAACATTTCCTTGAATTTCTCAATACTTCCATCAGCTGCATGCTTTATCTTGTAGATCCACTTTGAAGATAGCACACTTTTTCCTTTTGGTTTGGGAACTATATCCCAAACATAATTATTCATTATTTATTGGTATTCTTTCGCCATTGATTCTCCCCATTCTTTCTTTCATATAGCTTCTTTATAACTGGTAGGTTCTTGATCTACGAGATCACACATCAAAGCTACATAACTAGAAAATGGATTTGACTTCTTGCTTACTCTTTTGGAGCCTTCTAGAGCTCCATACTTCTCTGTTTCTTGTATAATTTCTCTTACCCAAGAATGATTTCTCTTTCGTGACATATTCATAGTAGGAGGTTCTCGAGTTTCTAACATATCATGGTCTTCTGATGTTTCATCTTCAGGGGAGGGTGAGACTACTATATTTCTGGGAGGTACATCTTATTCATATACTTCTTCATGCTGACACTTTATGGATCTCTTGATAGCTGCTTCTTCGTCAAATGTTACATCTCTACTAAGCTCCATGTGATGGAATCCTGGAATGTATATTCTAAAGGCTTTGGAGACTTCACAGTATCCAACAAATATTCCCTTCTTTTCGGAAGGATCCAACTTGGTTCTCTTTTCTTTTGGTATGTGAACATATACCGGGAAACCAAATATCTTGAGGTGGCTAAATTCAAGTTTCTTTCATGTAAACATTTCTTCTGGAGTCTTGAATCCAAGGGCACTATGGGATACTATATTCTGTACATAAACTGTCATCCTTGCTGCTTCAGCCCATAGATGCATTGGAATATCTTGATCACGTACCGTTGTCTTCACTGCTTCCATAATGGTCCTATTCTTTCTTTCTGCAACACCATTCTATTGAGGATTGTAGGGAGTAGTTAGTTCCCTCTTGATTCAAACTTCTTTACAAAAGGATTCAAAATATTTCGAAGTATATTATCCACCATTGTCTGTTCTGAGTGTCTTGATTCTTCTTTTAGAATGATTCTCTATCAAGGCTTTGAATTCCTTGAATTCTCCAAATACTTCATCCTTTGTTTTCAAGAAATATATCCATGTATTTCTTGAATAGTCATTAATAAATGTAACATAATATTCATAACCACTCAAATATATGAATGGATTAATTCCAACGTACCTTTAGTATTTGTCTCACTCTTCGGAAATGAATTCTTGATATTCTTTCATTTTGCACATCCTTTGCAAATGCCTTCATGATCGATCTTCAAATCTGGTAAAACCATCACTACTTTTCTCACATGGGGTAGTGCTTTGTAGTTGATGTGAGCAATCCTCCTATGCCATTATTCACTTGGGCTAGTGGTCTCATGAACAAGGGCTGTTTTTGAATGGCCCTTGAGTTTATATAAGCCTCCTTTTTCACCAATGACAATTGCATCTTCAATTGATTTTCCTTTGGGCCACATAAGTACTTGTCCATCTATGAATGCAACCCTATATCCTTTCTTATCTAATGTTGAGATAAAAAGTAAGTTCTTCAAACCTGGTACATATTTGACTTCCTTCCTTTTCACGGGGGTTCCAGAATCAAGCTTGTAGCTTGCTTCACCAATTCCTTTGATAAGGTATTGATAGTCATCTCGTAATGATACCATTCGAGGAGAGTTATTCTCTTAAAGTTTTGACATAGTTTTCCTTTGTCTCGTCATGTGCTTTGAAGCACCACTATCAATAAGCCATGTATATTCTCCAGGTGTCACAGACCTAGAGAGTGCAGAGAATAATACATACTAGAGCAGATTAATGCGAAGGTCAAATTCCCATCCAAGAAAGTGCATACGAATTCAAAGGTCAAATTCTTGTTTGAGATAGTGTAAACTTTGACAGAGAAGTCATTTAGCAAAGAGAAGACTGACTTCATAACATCAGTGCAACCAAGGCCTCGTTGTAAGTTCTTTGCATGCTTTCTTTGTTCAAAGAACCACTTTGCTAGAGATTGTCCTTTGAAGCCAGGATTGGAGAAGTGCTTAGAAGAAGCACGACCAACACTGGTTGTGAAGCTGTCAGAATTGGGAGAAACTCAGGTGTAAGAGCCTTCGAAGGAATCGACACAAGTTCTCACTTCCTTGAAAACATGCATTGGCAAGTTTGTTGCAGGTTGTTGGCATGCTTTGCAAGAAAACAACCTAAATGAAATGAGTTTTTGTATGCTACCATGGGTGGATTAAAGGTACCATCTTTGATTGATTTTGATGCAACACCAAGTTTTGTGAATGAGCGAACAATGGAAACACTTCATCATAAGCCCGAGGAAAGCTTGAACATGTTTAAGGTAGCGAATTCAGTCGTGAATCTAGTAGTAGGGGTATTTCGTTCGACACTATTGAAGGTTGGAGAGTGGCTTGGAAATTTGGACTTGATGATGGTTCCTATGGATGACCATACAATCATCCTAGGGTAGGACTTTATCAGGATTTCCAAATCCATTTCATTTCCTCTTGTGAGTTGCTTGATGTTCTTAGATGAAACTGGGACTTACACAATGTTGATGACTGATACGAAGATGGGGAGAATGTCTTGGATGTATTCCATTTGATTGGCCAAGGAAATCAATGAGCCCATCAACTTGGCTAGTGTCATCACACAAAAATAGGAGAAACAAAGTTCATGTAGACCAACCATTGGTGCGCTTATGAGTAGAGACCTAACTAAGCAAAGGTTGAGAATGTTGGAAATATTGGTAGATTCAGCCTTCGAGAGCACTGAATTGTCAGGTGCTTTGGATGACCGGGTACAGGAAATTAGAGACATAGTTATGCTTGTGAAGGTTAGTAGCTAAGGAATTTTCCAGTAAAGAAGTTCAAGTGTTGGGTTGCAGTAGCATGGGTAGACATTCACCCAACACCACCCTTCATCATGAGTTGAAGGAATCATTACAATTGTTGTGGACATTGAGGAGGCTCAACCATTCGACAAGGGTTTGAGAAAAATAACGCAAGAACAAGAAGTCCCAAAGAGGGCAAAGGCACATTTGCACATGTTGGAGGCATCAGTAGAAAAGACATCCCTAGTAGAGTTGTGAAGGTGAAGAGGGTACCTTCACATATCACAAAAACTAGTCCAGGGCTCAAATTTAGGTGCGATAACGAAAAAATAAGACTCCCCCAATAGGGACCCCACAACCATTGTGGAAAGTTTATATGTGATGGGGGTTTATGGATACCAACTAACTCCCACCCTCTTGGAGTTACTGGGCTGAAAAACATCAGAAAGAGAGGTAGTTTTGAGGTATTTGTGCACAAAGCACAAACCAAACACTTGGTTTGGCTATGGTGTTGATCACCAATTGCTCAACTTCATTCGTGGATAATAGCATGGAGTTGGATCATTTCCTTGGATCATGCAATGGAGCCTTGGGTACCTTTGAAAGGTGTCTTGGAAAGTTTACTCAAGTACAAAAATGGGAAAAGGTAACCTAATAACTTTGATTCAACTAAAAAATAGATGTTTAGGTTGACCAAAACAAAAAGGGGAAGATACCAATTTGGCATGAGGAGTGCATTCTCATGAGGTGGACATGATGGTTGGATTATCTACCCAACTAGTTCAACACATGGGGGTCACCAATGTACATATGTATGTCAGAATGGATAAGCACCAAAGCAATAGTAAGTAAAAAATGTGCAACACCTGGGCATCTTCACAAACTTCTTGTGAAGGTTGAGTCGACACAAAAGTGCAGGTCAGTGGTAAGGGTAATGGATTGCAATCATAGAAGGAGGTGGAAACCAAAACTTTTTGCATCTTGGAAACATTGAGGGTAGACTTGGGAAAATTGATTCATTGAGGGAAGCATCAATTGCTTAAGTGTTGGACTGGAGACAGTATAGAGTGGTTGGAGGCGACCATAGATGGGTGCATGAGTCTAGACAATAGGTATGTGAGGATGAAAATAGTTCTTGTAACGTTGTCGAGGATGGAAACAAATTGAGTGGGGGAGGATGTAATGTCCATTCCTTGCAATATGAAACAACCCCTCACTAACACATTCATCAGTAGCTTGGGTGTGTGGAAAATATGGTAAGATTCAATATGCTAAGATATATAACATTAGCATTCAATTCAATTTCATAATAATAGCATATACAAGATCTCTGAAAGAAACACAATCACAAGATATACACCGATTTATCCTGGGAAACCCTCTAGGGGAAGAAAACCCAATGAAACTTCCTCAATATAGATGATCACAAGTACAAAGAAAAAAACCCAAACAAGTGCTCCTTCTCCTTGCATATATATATATATATATATATATATATATATATATATCCCATGTGCATTACACAAGTGAGTGTGTGTGTCCAAATGAGGAGCACACCACTCCTATTTATACTTTATCTTCCACTTGACTTTTTCCCTAACTAGGTCGACCCCAACAAACTTAACTAGGACGACTTACCTAGGAAGAAACACAACAATATAATATTACTTTCTGGAGGGTTCTATTGACCCAACTTACAACAACATTTTTAGCTCATGACTCTATGATGACCAAATACAATAACAATATCTCGATGGAGGAATAAAACATGTCTAAATAAATTACAATAGTAAAATACAATAGAATATTCTTAGAAGTTACAATATTTCAACACTCCCCCTTAATGAGAAGGGTATTCTACTAACAACAACAACATCAACTATAGGAGCAAGGAGAGAGAGCATCATCAAAAACATCAATGTGATACATCTATAAATCATTGGAAGTTTTCAACAACATCGGCAACTGGAACAATTACTGGAACATCTTCAATATCTTCAGTACTGGAGCATCATCTTCTACAACACCGAGTCTTCATCTTCTGCAGCACTTGATCACTTGATAAACAACAACATCATCTGCAACAACACTTGATATTTCGATAAACAACAACATCATCTGCAACAACACTTGATATTTCGATCAACAACAACATCATCTACAACAACATAACTTGCAACACACATGATCCAATTACGGGATAATCAATCCCTCTCACTTTGGGAAACAAGTCCAAGGATGATGCAATCCTAACCACATCATTGAGGAAAACGTCTGAGGATCACTTTAGGACTAATGTCCAGGGATGATACAATCCCAACCACATCACAGAGACAAATGCCTGCAGATCACTTTAGGAATAATATCCAGGGATGATACAATCCCATTGCAACATCATCATCACAGAGACAAAAGTCTGTGGATCACTTTAGGACTAATGTCCAGGGATGTTACAATCCCAACCACATCACAAAGACAAAGGTATGCGGATCACTTTAGGACTAATGCCCATGGATGATACAATCCCAACCACATCACATAGACAAAAGTCCGCAGATCACTTTAGGACTAATGCCCATGGATGATACAATCCCACTGCAACATCATTATCACTGCTCCCTCTTTCGAACCACACCATGCTTGTCTTGAAAGTATTCAAACTTTACTCGAGACAAAGGCTTAGTAAACACATCAACAATTTTCTCATTGGTTCTCACATACTGGAGCTTTATAGCTCCCTTATGTACCATATCCCGTATGTAAAAATACTAAATTTCTATGTGCCTTGACTTGACATGGAACAATGGGTTCTCCATCATCCTTATACAACTATGGTTGTCACATAGAATCATCATGGTATCCAATTCCATGTCAAATAGACTTGACATCAATTTTCGAAGCGGTATGGATTCACAACTAGTAGAGCAAGTTGCTATATACTCTATTTCAGCTGTGTTGAGAGCAACACTAGACTGTTTCTTGCTAAATCATGAGATCATGGTGGATCCCAAACAATAACATCCACCTAAGGTGCTCTTCCTATCTGAGACACTTCCAACCCGATCTGCATCTGTATAACCATACAATCTGTATTCAAGATATCCAACATAGCATAGACCAAAGTCTATCGTACCTTTCAAGTAACTCATCACATGCTTTGGAGCTACCAGGTGAACACGTCAATGATTAACTAGATACTGACTCAGGGTGTTCATAGCAAAGCATATATCTGGCCTGGTATTAGTAAGATACATCAACGACCCAATAATATGTATGTACTGAGTCACATTCACTAACTCTAATGATTCATCATCTAACAACTTCAGGTTGGTAACCATGGGTGTGGCCATGGATTTACATTCCAACATATCAAATCTTTTTAGGATTTCCACAACACACTTTCCCTGGTTGAGAAATATTCCTTTTGGGTCCTGCCATACTTCTAGACCTAGAAAATAGTGCATCAATCCAAGGTCTTTCATCTCAAATTCTTCAACGAGCTTCTTCTTGCACTCTACAATATGTTTCTTATTTCCTATTAGAATTAAATCTTCCACCTATAACAATAATATGACAGGTTCATCATCCATAACATTAAAGTAAAGGTTAGGGTCAGATTTACATTTGGTAAATCCCAAGCTTGTAAAAAATCTATCTATCCTTCCATACCAACCTCTAAGAGATTTCTTCAATCCATACAGAGCCTTCTTTAACTTGCATACATGAGCCTATCTGTTTTCAACTTCAAACCCCTATGGTTGTTCTATACACACTTCTTCCTCAATAACACCATTCATGAAAGGCATATTCACGTCCATATGGTGTAAACTCCATTTCATCATGGATGCAAGTGCCATGATGGTTCTAATTTAAGTGTACCTTGCTACTAGCGCAAATGTCTCTTCATAATCAGTTCCCTCTTTCTGAGAGAATCCTCTAGCTACAAACATTTCCTTGAATTTCTCAATACTTCCATCAGCTGCATGCTTTATCTTGTAGATCCACTTGGAAGATACCACACTTTTTCCTTCTGGTTTGGGAACTATATCCCAAACATCATTATTCATTATTTATTGGTATTCTTTCGTCATTGATTCTACCCATTCTTTCTTTCGTATAGCTTCTTTATAACTGGTAGGTTCTTGATCTACGAGATCACACATCAAAGCCACATAACTGGAAAATGGATTTGACTTCTTGCTTACTCTTTTGGAGCCTTCTGGAGCTCCATACTTCTCTATTTCTTGTATAATTTCTCTTACCCAAGAATGATTTCTCTTTTGTGACATATTCATAGTAGGAGGTTCTCGAGTTTCTAACATATCATGGTCTTTTGATGTTTCATCTTCAGGGGAGGGTGAGATTTCTATATTTTTGGGAGGTACATCTTATTCATATACTTCTTCATGCTGACACTTTCTAGATCTCTTGATAGCTGCTTCTTCGTCAAATGTTACATTCTCCATGTGATGGAATCCTGGAATGTATATTCTAAAGGCTTTGGAGACTTCATAGTATCCAACAAATATTCCCTTCTTTCCGGAAGGGTCCAACTTGGTTCTCTTTTCTTTTGGTATGTGAACATATACCGGGAAACCAAATATCTTGAGGTGGCTAAATTCAATTTTCTTTCATGTAAACATTTCTTCTGGAGTCTTGAATCCAAGGGCACTATGGGATACTATATTATGTACATAAACTGTCGTCTTTGCTGCTTCAGCCTATAGATGCATTGGAATATCTTGATCACGTACCATTGTCTTCACTGCTTCCATAATGGTCCTATTCTTTCTTTCCGCAATACCATTCTATTAAGGATTGTAGGGAGTAGTTAGTTCCCTCTTGATTCCAACTTCTTTACAAAAGGATTCAAAATATTTCGAAGTATATTATCCACCATTGTCTGTTCTGATTGTCTTGATTCTTCTTTCAGAATGATTCTCTATCAAGGCTTTGAATTCCTTGAATTCTCCAAATACTTCATTCTTTATTTTCAAGAAATATATCCATGTATTTCTTGAATAATCATTAATAAATGTAACATAATATTCATAACCACTAAAATATATGAATGGATTAATTCCAATGTACCTTTAGTCTTTGTCTCACTCTTCGGAAATGAATTCTTGATATTCTTTCATTTTGCACATCCTTTGCAAATGCCTTCATGATCGATCTTCAAATCTGGTAAAACTATCACTACTTTGCTCACATGGGGTAGTGCTTTGTAGTTGATGTGAGCAATCCTCCTATGCCATTATTCACTTGGGCTAGCGGGCTCATGAACAAGGGTTGTTTTTGAATGGCCCTTGAGTTTATATAAGCCTCCTTCTTCTTCACCAATGACAACTGCATCTTCAATTGATTTTCCTTTGGGCCACATAAGTACTTGTCCATCTATGAATGCAACCCTATATCCTTTCTTATCTAATGTTGAGATAAAAAGTAAGTTCTTCAAACCTGGTACATATTTGACTTCCTTCCTTTTCACGGGGGTTCCAAAATCAAGCTTGTAGCTTGCTTCACCAATTCCTTTGATAAGGTATTGATAGTCATCTCCTAATGATACCTTTCGAGGAGAGTTATTCTCTTAAGTTTTGACATAGTTTTCTTTTGTCTTGTCATGTGCTTTGAAGCACCACTATCAATAAGCCATGTATCTTCTCTAGGTGTCACAGACCTAGAGAGTGCAGAGAATAATACACACTCTTCTGCATCTTCTTATTTTGCTTGTTTTCTTCGAGTTCCTTCTTCCTCTTCTTCTTCATGTTCATATTCAGCTAGGTGTGCATGATGTATTTTGTTGTTCTTCTTCTTCTTGAATTATTCTTTCTTCAATGGAAAATGTCTAGAAATGTGTCCTAGCTTGTCACAATTGAAACATTGAAAGTTGGAGTATTTTCTTCTTGGATTGTTCCTCTTGTCCTTTGGACCTTCCTGGGAGGTTGAGACTACTTGTGGATTTCTTGCTTGAAGTTATATTGACTTGTTCCTCTGTTGGTATGGGTGGCTATGGATTGATCATCTTCTTTAAGTAGAGCTTCTCTATTGGCTACTCTAGCCTCCTCTTGGATGCAATATTCCCCTATAATGTCGAATTTCATGCTTTCCTTTTTGGCACACATAGTATGGATGAATGAATCCCAAGGTCTAGTGAGATCATTGAGAGCAATCATAACTAGCTCATCTTCATCAAGGGAGTCTGCAATGGATTCTAGTTTCTCCTTGAACTAGGAGACCCTTGTGAAGTAGTCTTGGATGGATTCTCCTTGACACATCTTGGTACTCTTCAATTGAGCTCTCAAATTCATCTTTCTATTGATGTTTATTCCTTTATACATTTTATCTAGGGCATCATACATCACCTTCGGGGTCGCTTTTGTTAAAGTATTGTAACTTCGGAAGATATTCCGGATGTATTGACTGTGTTCCTCCATTAGGAGATGATTTTGGTCATGTAAGAGTCATTGAAAGAGTCAATGTAAACCTTTGGATGTAAGTCGAGTCAATAGTACCCAAGTGTCAATATAATAAATATTATTTTTAGTGTCTTGCTAGACAAGTTGGCCTTGTTAGGTCATAGTTCAAGTCAACTGAAGAATATAAATAGGGAGGCACTCCCCTTCATTTGTACACACTCACTCAAGCAAGTTTTGCAAGAGAGAGAAGAACAAGTGAGTTAGAAAAAAGAGAGAAGCAGTTGTCTAGGTTTTACACTGCTCTGGTTGAGTTCTTTACTGAGGAAGTTTTGCGGGGTTTTCTCCCTTTTGGTTTCCCCAAGGAAAATATTTGTGTTATTATGTTTATGTGCTTGTTGTTCTTTCACCGATCCTACTAGTGATAATTTGTTTTAAGATATCATCTAAGAAAATTAATAAAACTTAACATGGTATCAGAGCCATCCTGAATGGAAACACTACATATCTAGGGTTTGTTATTCCAAAGAAATCCCTCGACCGATCAAACAAAAAAGAGGGATCACTAAAATCTCCCCTGAAGAGTGCATATTTCTGTAAAGACATAACTAAATTCCAAGAATTTTCAGTTTTGGACCAGTCACTACCGTCGGGACAAAATAGGGATTCAGTTTTCCTGAGACTCCACCATCAATCTCAGAAAAATAAAGATACAGTCTACCTCGCTCTAGGGAGGCACATATTTTCCATCACTTAACCCTACCTGTGATCCCAACTGAAAAAATTAGGGTTTCTACATCAAACCCTAGGTCATCCAGAAGGAGGTCAGCCAAAAGTTGTTTTCATAAAGTAAGTACTACTCCTTCTTATTCGATTTGAAGTTCTCACTCTCTTGAAGATGACAAAGAATACCAAGCTAGATGAAAATACTGAAGGTGATGAAAACTTTAGAGCATGGAAGTATCAGATCATTCTCATACTACAAGAAAATGATCTAGAAATATTTATAAAGGATGAAGTTGAAGAAAAAGAAGAAGTTGAATCCAAGTCTAAATATAAGAAGGATATGATCATAGCTGACTCCATCAAATATGACTTGATCCCTCAAGTATCCTCAAGAGAGACTCCAAAAGAAATGTTTGATGCTCTATATAGACTATTTGAAGGAAGAAACATCAATAGAAATATAACCCTGAGGAATAACCTCAAACGTGTAAGAGATAAAAAGTCAGAGACCATGGAATCTTAATTTACAAGAGTAGTTCAAATCAAGGATCAGTTAGAATCTATTGGTGACATGGTTGAATAAGTAGAAGTTGTAATGACCACCTTGAATGGTCTCCCAAGATGTTGGGAAGCCTTTATCTGAGGAATCTATTCAAGAAGGAAACTAACCAAGTTACGAAAGTTATGGGAAGAATGTATTTAAGAAGAAGAAAAAATAACAACCATAGAAGAAAAGCTAAATGAAAATGATGACCAAGCCTTGACAGTTCATACCAAAGGAAAGAACAAAAGAAAGAGTGATGATCATCCTCATAGAAAGACTCAAGGGTTTAATAAGTCCAAGAAATAATTCTCAAATTATGAATGCTTCACTTGTCACAAGTTGGGACACATTGCTATCAACTGTCCCATGATAGCAGAAAGAGTAAAAAAGATGAAAAGATTTCAAGCCCATGCCGTGGAAGATAGTGATCAAGAAGTTGAAGAGAAAGCTAAAAAGGATGAAGACTCCAATGAAGAGTATGCCTTGATCTCTGCTCTAACAGGTTCATTCTCACAAGGAAATGACACCTGGATAGTGGATAATGGTGCCTCCAAGCACATGATAGGTTACAAGGACTCACTCTCATGCCTTGTACAAAAGGAATCTCCACACAAAGTAATGCTTGGAAATGATTCCCAATATCCCATCAAAGGAATGGGATAAGCATCCTATAAGTTGGACTCTGGAAATTCCATGAAGATAAAAGATGTCCTGTATGTCCTAGGACTAAAGAAGAACCTTATTTCTATTTCAGCCTTAGATAAGAAAGGCGTCAGAGTTACTTTTGTGTATGGAAAAGTCCTCATGTGGACAAAAGGAAAAACCATAGATGATGCAATAGAAATTGGAGTTGAAGGAGGACTCTATAGATTAAAGGGATATTAGATATTATCCACTCATACATATGCAGGCCAATGCAAACCACTTCATTAAGTAGGTATGCTTACTATGCTTCTTTTATTGATGACTATTCCCGTAAGACTTGGATACACTTCTTGAAAAACAAGGATGAAGTGTTTGAAAGATTTAAGGAATTTAAGGACCTGGTAGAAAAAATCTCTTAAAATAAGATAAATATATTGAGTTCAGATAATGGATGAGAGTTCACATCAAGTGAATTTAATGAATAATGCAAAGAAGCTGGGATTAAGAGGGAGCTCACCATTCCTTATAATTCACGACAAAATGGTGTGGCAGAAAGAAAGAATAGATCTATCATGGAAGCTGTGAAAGATATGATACATTATTAAGATCTACCAATGTACCTATGGAAGAAGAAACCAGAACAACAATATATGTACATAATAGAATATCTCACAGTGCCCTTGGGAACAACAGTCCAGAAGAGATGTTTTTTGGATAAAAGCCTGAAGTAATTCACCTAAAGATATTTGATTGTCTTGTGTACATACACATTCCCAAGGAGAAAATATAAAAGTTAGATCCTCTAGGAAAGAAGGGATTGCTTGTAGGATATAGTGAGCAAGCAAAGGCTTACCGAATCTATATCTCAAGATACCGTCAAATTGATTTTAGCAGAGATGTCACAATTGATGAAGATACAACTTTAAGAAAGTCAAAGAAAGATAAGGAATATTAAGAGGATCATGAAACTCCCAAAGCTACAGAAAGTCCTAAACCAGTTAGGAATGAAGAAGAATATCAAATTCCCGAGGATCATGATATGACATAACCTCAGTTACTTGAAGAATTTCGTAGTGAAATGATTTCAAAAAATAGAAAACCTACTTGGGCTCATGAAGTAATCAAAGAAGAAAAAATACATGGTGTCCCAGAAGGAACCGTTAGAGAAAGAAATAAGCCAAATCCATACCCTAGTTATGTTGCTTTGATGTGTGATCTAGTTGATAAAGAATTGACATGTTTTGAAGAAACAATAAAACATAAAGAGTGGGTTGATACAAAGGTCGAGGAATACCAATCCATTATGAAGAATGATGTATGGGAAATACTACCGAGACCGAAATAGAAGTCAGTGGTATCCTCGAAATGGATATTCAAAACTAAGCACTCAAAAGATGGTAGTATAGAGAAATATAAGACAATATTTGTAGCTCAAGGATTCTCTCAAAAACGGGGAATCGACTACGAGGAAACCTTTGCAGCAGTGCCATAGGTACACCTCAATAAGAACCATCATTTCCTTGGAATTCATCATGAAGTGGAAGTTACATCAGATGGATGTAAAGACAACCTTTCTAAATGGCTTGATTAAAGAAGAAGTATATATCGAACAACCGCAAGGATTCGAGACTAATGATCAAATTTTTTTTGTATGTAGACTCAAGAAGGCATTGTATGGGTTAAAGCAAGCACCTAGAGCATGGTAGGGAAGAATCAATGGATTTTTTAATGTTTATAGGCTTTAGAAAAAGTAAATTAGATTCCAACCTCTACTATAAAGTTGAGGATGATGGGATTTTGATATTACTACTATATGTAGATGATCTATTATTTACAGGTGAATATAAGCCCATCATCGAATGTAAGAAGAAGCTTGCTTTGGAATTTGAGATGAAAGACCTTGGAATGATGCATTAATTTCTAGGTCTTGAGGTATGGTAGTATCCAGAGGAGATTTTCCTAAACCGAGGAAAATATGCAGTAGAAATTCTAAAGAGATTTGTAATGATAGATTGCAAGGCTATGACTAATCCGATAACAACAAATTTGAAGTTATTGAATGATGATACTTCGGAAGAAGTTGATGCCACCTTATACAGACAAATTATTGGTTCTCTAATGTACTTAACAAATACAAGACCAGATATATGTTTTTCTATTAACACCCTAAGTCATTATATGGTGAATACCAAACAAATTCACCTAATTGGAGCAAAACATGCAATGATGTATCTAAAGGGGACTTTAGATTATGGTCTCAGAGATGCATCAAGTGGCGAGATCAGATTACATGGATTTACAGATTCAGATTGGGAAGGAAGTACCAAGGATAGAAAAATCACTCCAGGATGTTGTTTTAGTCTAGGATCAAGCATGATCTATTGGTTCAATAGAAAGAAAACCAATATTGCACTTAGCACGATAGAGGATGAATATATTGTAGCATGTTTAGCCTGTTGCGAAGTAGTATGGCTTCACAGGATGTTGGCATGACTATTTGATGCAAAGATAGATGTTATTGATATCCTTTGTGATAGTCAGATTTGTACCAAGATGACAGAAAACCCAGTGTTTCACGACAAGTCAAAGCATATCGAAGTTAAATATCATTTCATTTGGGATATGGTTCAGAAAGGAGCTATAAAGCTCAAGTATATTCCTATAGAGGAGCAAGTAGCAGATGTGTTGACTAAGCCTCTATCTCGTGTAAAGTTTTAATACTTTCGAGACAAGCTTGTTGTAGTCCGAAAGGACCTCTCTCGAAAGAGGGAGTGATGGTAGATGGAAGAAGGATGCAGTGGTGGTAGCTAAGCCTAGAGTAGGGTAAGTATGGCTAGGATTGTTGGCCCGAAAGGGTTAGTAAGTCAGACAAGGCCTGTTGTTCCTATGGGGATTAGTATGTCTGGCTAGATTAGATTAGAACAAGTGGGTTTGTAAGCCAGTACAAGGCTTGTTGGTCCCCAAAAATATACATCTGTCTAACTAGGCTTGTTGGCTCGAAAGGGTTAGTAAGTTAGACAAAATGCCTGGATGGATCTACCAGAGAATTCACCATGATTCTGCTCCGAGATAGTTAGAGGGAAATATGTATCTTCTGTATTGTTATATTGATGATTGCTGAGATGATTGTTCCAATATTGTTATATTGATGTTTTTTGAGATGATATCAATATTGTTACATTGATGATTGTTGATTGTTGAGATGATTGCTGAGATAGTTTTAGTATTTCTATACTGATGATGATGTTTGATTCAACATTTTTATGTTGATAGTGATGATGATGTTCCAACATATCTATGATGGTGATGCAAATGATGATATATTATTATAGATGATTTTGTTCTTAGCACTAACATGCTAATGAGGTTGTTGTTGATATTTCACTATCTATATACTGATGTTGCAGATGATGGTTTCATATTTACATACTGATGTTGCAGATGATGTTTCAGTATTTACATACTGATATTGTAGATGATGTTTAAACATCTATATATTGATGTTTCAGTATTCACATATTGATGTTGCAGAAGATGATCCAGAAGATGATTCAGTATCCATATACTGATGTGACAAAAGATGATCCAGAAGATGATTTAGTATCCATATACTGATGTGACAGAATATAATCCGATATGTATAAAAGATGATTTGATATTTACATACTGATATTGCAGAAGATGATCCAGCTGAGATCAATGATGAAGATGTATGATGGTGTTCCAAAACTTCCTATGACATATATAGATTCACATGCCAGTTGTACATTTGTGGTAGCAGTTGCTACCTTGGTTGAATACCTTCCTAGTTAAGAGGAAGTGTTAAAGTATTGTAACTTCAGAAGATATTCCAGATGTATTGATTTTGTTCCTCCATCAGGAGATGAGTTTGGTCATGTAAGAATCATTGAAAGAGTCAATGTAAACCTCCAGATGTAAGTCTGGTCAATAGTACCCAAGTGTCAATATAATAAATATTATTTTTTGTGTCTTGGTAGACAAGTCAACCCTGTCAGTTAGACAAGTTAGCCTTGTTAGGTGATAGGTCAAGTCAGAATATATATAGGGAGGTACTCCCCTTCATTTGTACACACTCACTCAAGCAAGTTTTGCAAGAGAGAGAAGAACAAGTGTGGCAGAAATAAGAGAGAAGCAGTTGTCTGAATTTTACACTGCTCTGGTTGAGTTCTATACCAATGAAGTTTTGCGGGGTTTTCTCCCTTGTGGTTTCCCTGAGGAAAATATTTGTGTTCTTATGTTTCTGTGCTCGTTGTTCTTTCAGTGATCCTACTAGTGATAATTTGTTTTAAGATATCATCTAAGAAAATTTAAAAAACTTAACATCTTTGGATGACACTTGAGGAATCAAGTGGTCTTTGATAGAATCAACAATGATCCTCATTTCCCTAATCAGGTCCTTCTTGTGCTTCTCCTTAGCTTCATCCTCTTCAGGTTCTAAAAATTCTTCCTTGATGTATTTGGAAAGATTATTCTCTGTAAGAATGAGGCCAATCCTATATTTCCATGCTCATAAATTCTCTACGCCTTCTAGCTTATCCTCAAGCTTAGTGCTTGGGGCAATCTTATCTAGGAGGTCACCAAAAAATGAAATTTCTTCAAATACAAAACTGACCTTACCAGGGGATATGCTTGACCGAGGTGAATGGGATGGTACACTTGGTTTCTGGAGATTCCAAATCTTCACCTCTTGAAATTGAAATGAAAAATTCTGATTTGCAGTTTCTGCAGTTTTCTAGTTTTCTGCACTTTTTTGGTCTAGAGTCAAACTAGGGTTTGAATTTCCCGGAGATCTACCAACTCAAAAAATTTGATCTAGGGATCAATAGAAGCACCCTAGGGAGGCACAAATTTCTATCATGCAATCATATTTCCAAAATTCCAACTTTGAAAAAACCCTAATTTCTGTCAGGAGGGAGAAGAGAGAGAGTTTCACCTTATGAAAGCTATCTTATTGAGGCTAGCCTTGATACCATGTTAATATTAAATATGCTAAGATAGATAACATTAGTATTCAATTAAATTTCACAACAATAGCATATACATGATCACTGAAAGAAACACAATCACAAGATAGACATCGATTTATCTTGGGAAATCCTATAGGGGAAGAAAACCCAACAAAAATTCATCAATATAGATGATCACAAGTACAAAGAAAAAATCCCAAACAAGTTCTCCTTCTCCTTGCATATATATATATCTCCTATGCACATTACATAAGTGAGTGTGTGTGTCCAAATGAGGAGCACATCACTCCTATTTATACTTTATCTTCAACTTGAATTTTTCCCTAACTAGGTTAGCCCCAACAAACCTAATTGGGCCGACTTACCTAGGAAGACACAAAACAATATAATATTAATTTTTGGAGGGTTCTATCAACTCGAATTACAATGAAGGTTTTACCTCATGACTCTATGATGACCAAATACAATAACAACATCTCGATAGAGGAATGAACCATCTTAGACTAAATTACAATAATAAAATACAATAGAATATTCTTCGAAGTTACAATATTTCAACATAATTGACACACTTGGCATGACCAAGAGGTGGATCGATGCATTTGGGCACTTTTGAGATCACGCAAGATAACCATGGGAAGTGATGGATCTAGTGTGAGCATGGAGCTTTCGAAAGTGAGGCATGCGACCATGAGGCTTTGGCAATTCGACAAAGGATTCTATAAGAAGAGTGTGAGAAATAGGTTTCAATAGTTGGCATAAGGCTTTTGGAAAGAAGGATTCAACAAGAAATAAAGAGAAAATGATGCTATTAGGTCCATTTTCCTAAGGCGTGGTTGTAAGACACCCCGATGAGGGGAAAAATATTTGTACACCATATTGAGCACATGTGGATGCCATCAACATGAAACTGGGGCTCATGGACAAAGGGGATCGGGTGCATGACAAAGAATCAAGAAAAACAGTTAGTAGAGTGGAGCACTAGGTAGAGGTGATCCTAAGAAGGGCATTGGGAAAAGTGATAAAGTGTTGGAAATTGGGTCGAAAGAGTTACCGATTGGCCTTTGGGATGGCTGTTGGGAGAGCTCCCATATTTCTTGGGTCTTCCCAAAAGATTCATCCCTTTGATGAGCTTCCACTTATGATGACGAACTATAATATATATTAGAGGACGTAGTTGAGGATAAGGAATTCAACAATCCAACAATCCTAGGTTTCAAGAAGGAGGATCCAAGGAGGGATCCAAGAATGAAGAAACATCTAAGAAAGGAGGAGGTGTCGAGGTAGAATGCCCAAGTGAAACATAGTTTATGGTGACATGCTTCAGGAGAGACAAAGGAAATAGCAAGAAAACCATGATATTTTGGGACGAAGCACCCAAGGAGTGTTGTTTTTTGTATTTTGGGTTTCCCTTTGAAGGCCACACCCACTTTGTATATGAGGTTCCGACCATTGCTCGAAACTCTCGTTGTAACTTTTTCACTTAATAAAGACTTGTCAGGTGCCTAATTTAGGTAGATCCCCGATATCCTGTGTTGTGGTTTAGTCTATTTTTTAACTGTTGAATTGGATAAATAAGATGAGGGTCAACTCCAAATCAACCATGACTAATATTGGCTTGAATTTAATGACTTGGTTTACTAAAAAATACATAAAATAGTAAAATTTCAATGAAAAAATTTAAAGGTTACAGACCATTAGAGAGAAAACATGCAAAGTTTGCTCATGTATAAACCATGTAAGGGTGAATAAATCAAAATGGAACTGAGTGTAATACACATGTGAAACAAAATACTTAATAAATAAAAATTTAAATGGCCTCTAGAATCCAAAACACAATGTGCTACAAGGTAATAGCATACTACATATCATTGATCAACACGATCAATCATCAAACTTTTCGCCACTATAGGAAATGGGATCCCTGGCATGAGCTACATGACCATCCTTTGTCATGCCTATTTCTTAGAAGGTCTATATTTTGCACCTAGCATGTAGTTAAAGAGTATGGTAGCATTTGGCACCTTTTGATGGTTTAATGGATTTGTCTTTGATTTGGTGCAGTTTAGTTAACTAGAATTTTGGAAATGATTAACTCTGCTGAATTTTGGATGGGATGTGAAATTCTATTTTTCATCATATGAGATATGATGAGGTTGGAATAACTTCAACATCTTGAAACAAATAATGATTATATAAATTTTTAAGTAAAAGGCTAGAAAGAGAAATATAATTTTGATTTTTGAATAATTCCCTTTCTACCCTTTTACTTTAAGCATTTTGTATTATCATTCCAGGTTAGCTTGTTTCATTGTCAAGCAAGTTTTTTTTTACCCCAAATAGTTCTACGATATGTAGGAATCCTATAATGCAGGTTGGATTTGCAATGAAGCATGTTTAGATTCAAGGTTTAGGCTTTTAGGTCAATTAAAAAAATTATTTGAAGTGTCAAATGTGCGCACTATTCAGTCCCACATTGACTCGGTTGAGTCAGTATGGACTTGGACGAGTTGATCAGTTTGTTATCAAATTAACCAAGTCAAAAATTTACTTGGTTGGTTTAGTACCAAACATATCACTCAAACCAGTTTAAGGCATGAGTCAATACGATCATTGGCCAACTCAGTCAACTCAACCGAGTCTGAGTCTGAGTTGACTGAATATGAAAACACCAGCCTCACTACTATGGCCTCTCATCTCAAGCAATGAAATATATAAATGATAATATAATATATTTAAATATTAAACAACATAATCATAATGATAATATGTCTAGAATGTCCATATATCCAATGTGTCTTTTTAGTTCTCACGGTCGTGATACAAATCCCCTAAATTAAGATTGTCCTTTCGCATTTCCATTTTCTTAGCTTCCTTCAAAGATAACAAGTAAAATAGGTCTCCTATTGTTAGTATACATTACCAAGTTTCATAAATAAATCTCATAAGTACCATTTCATTGAAAGAATACAAATACCTTCGTGTACCAACCAACATCATATCATCGCACCATGGAGTATTACTTTAGACATCCATGAGTAACACCAACATTCAAATATCAATGCAATAGGTGCCATTTCATCACGAAATCAGTTTAAGTACCATCTAAAACTCTTTTATCCAACCATTCAAATTCCATTTATTAAGCAAACACTATATTGTCAACAAGCTATATTCTGCCATAATATTGAAGTACCTTCATCAATCTAGCGTTATCAAGCATCATGAATCAATACTTAACGCTCTATTGCCATTCCATAAGAATATTTTAATATCATATCAAGTCAAATAATTTTAGTATACACTATTGCATTAAATCACGAGTGTCCCCAAACTTAAATTTATCAAATAGTCAAGTTTCATCATCAACTAAGTAAATAGGAAATGCACACAACATATACTTTGAATTTGCCGTATTTTAAATAAAATATAGCATTTTGGATGCTTTGACATTGCGTTCATATTTGTTTCCAAGAAGGTGCAACGCAGTAACAATTTTAGCATTATTAAAAATGCTATTTTTTAAAGTCATAATGTAATGATGTGTATGTGTTTCCAAGAAGGTGCAACGGAGTAACAATTTTAGCATTATTAAAAATGCTAATTTTTTTCTAAGTCATAATCTAATTAGTACAAATTATTCATCTCCAAATTAAACAATCATAGTAAGAAAGCATTTATTTATTATTAATAGGACTATCACTATTCATAGTTGAATATGGATCATGTGACGACAGACTTCACTATTAAAATAACAAATTGATTAATTGGATATTAGTTTCATGGGTACATTGTGTATATCAAATTGTCCCTCATTCTTTTAAAAAAAATAATTAAAGAAACGAGAACAATTATAGTTAATGGGTTGCAACATATTGAACCTATGGATTATGTGAAACATGAACGAAGGGCATTGCACCTTGGACACACTTCTGGTTGCTATAGCTTGTGCACATGGCTAAATTTGAATTGGTCTAAATGATTTTTTAACAAATTTTTGGAGGTTGCATTGGATGCACACAAGCACAAATTTTTGGAGGTTGATCCTTGGTTTCTCTAGTAATTTACATTACCAACCAATCGGAGGGGAGATACCTATTGACACCCAATCCTAGTATTATGGTGTCTCAATATAAATATTACACCATAAGGAGGAGTTAATTGGATGCCAAGTACAATATAGGTAGTTTTTATAGTATGATGTGAGAAGCTCATTAAAAAGAGTTTGTAAAATATGAATCCATACAAACCACATTGAGAAGTGGGGGTCCAAGCTTTGCTTTAGCGATGACATGGACTTCACATATATTAATCCAACCATATTTTGGAATAATGTACAAGTCATGCATCTACCCTATGGTATATATGCTATTGATATCATAAGAGAGATTCATTAGTGGTTTGTGGTCAATATGGAAGAAACACCATAATGAGTGAGGTTTACATTCCTAGTTGATTCGACCTTGCCTGATCCCATCTCAATAACCTTTCCTTTGATAACATTGCTTAGGGATGCTTCAGTCCCTCAACTATTTATGGCTACAAAAATAGATTTAATTTATGATGTGGTACCCTATTGCAAAGTAGGCGGCACCTTGATCTCTAGTGAGTGATAATGCCAATGGATAAGAGTAGTAAATGGAATAGGGATGCACCAAAATGGATGTACTCACTATTCTAAAGTTCATATCAAATGAAATACAAGAAATGTTCATCTCAATATGATTTTTCACATCTTCAATTCATAAGAGGCTAAGAAGTGCTAAGCTGGTACCACCTCAATCATAATACCAGAGATGATTCCCATTGTCGACATTGAAGATGATCCCCCTAAGAAGTTGATGATTCATATTGAAGAAGAGAAAAAAATATTGGAACATTTAGCGTCGACTACAGAACCACACAAGGAATACCATCCCTTGACTTTCACACAGACCTTATAAGTGACTTAACCACTAGTCACATAGTTGTTGAAAGTGAATGGAGGGTTGAAAAAAATAATTGTAGTAGAAAGTAGTCATGGAATTGATGTAGCTTAGCAAAATCAAGCTACCATATGAAATTCTCGTAGCCATGGAAATTGATTTAAAGGACAAGGATCAATGCAAGTTGAAGACATATAATTTTGGTTTCCCAAGCCCAAGGGATTGGAAGAATAGACATAAAACACCCTTGATATACGACTTAGGGATGCCAATACCACCATATCCCTCACAATATCCCTTGCATATCATTAGGAATTCAACAAATTCATGTTTCTCACCTACCAAGAAATCATGGACGTTGCACCATATCCCACGGAGGAAGTACAATAACAAGGAGACTTGGATTGATAGAAGGCTAGCTAGAATCTCTAATCAAGTTGTAATATGTTGCAATTTCTAAATCTGGATATAAAGTTTGATCCTCATTGCATGCAATCCTCATAGTTGCAGATTAGGCAACTACTATATGAAATGTTCATCTTGTACCACACATAACTAGACACATAAGGCATTGATGGCCTTTCCTAGAAGTACATGGAGAACTCTGACCTCCATGCATTACTTTAGGTGTTGCATAAACAACTAGAATAAATGATAATGGACTTTAGATCTTACACAAGAAAAATAATTATCTTCAAAAAAATTATCACAATGTTTGGTTGCTTATGGAGATTGACAAGTGACCAGGGAAGACACTTTGTCAATGAGATAATTGTAGTAGTGACATAGGTTTTCATGGTTCAACATCTTAATACTAGGCCATATCACCATCATGCAAATCAACACAGTAGAAGGGTTCAATAAAATTTAATCACTTGTTTTGACAAAGGTATGCAATACAAAATGGGATGACTAGGATGAAAGTGCACTAGTGGTACTCTGGGACTACAAAACAACAATGAAGAGGTTGACACCACAAACATATTTCAAATTTGTGTATGGTTGTGAAACAATGGTCCCCATGGAATTCTTCTTGATAATATTGAAAATTGAATAGGTTACATCGATGTCACACATCACAACTAGATATACTTTTGGAATTGATGGTACTTGGGGAAGAAAAGTTTCTAGCAACATATCACAAGATTATGGAAAAGGCAGGATAGATGGCATGCCATATATCTTGGTGTGATAGAAACCTCAAGCATAATACATTAAAAAAAGGAGACATGGTCTTGATGTATAATAGTAAGTTTCTAAAATGTTTGGGGACACAACAGGATTTGAACCAAAAATCCGATGACAGAATCCGACAACATCTGACGTAAAGTATGGATGTGTCATATTGCAATGATGAAAATTACCTTTCGATTTCATTTAGTAGTTGTCGGATATTTGATGTCCTTAGCGTAGGTTTTTCAACAACACATTGCTACAATATATCGTAGGTTATTCGACGAGAAGGTGTTGAATTTGCGACGGTCAGGTGTCAAATTTGCGATGACACATGGAGGATGAGCTGTCGGATATCCGACGACAGTGTGACGAATTTTCGATGACATTATAAGGATGGGTTGTCGGATATTCGACGTCCTTGGGGTAATTTTTGAAATAATTTAAAGACATATTGCAAATAATTTAAACCCATATTTCCAACAGTAACTAGGTTCATATCGTCGGAAATTCGACGACTGGTCGAATTATAAATATAAACATTTTAAAACATTCCAACATGTTTTCTATAGAAGCGACAAAATGTTTGAGGAATTGTTTTATTCTTCAACGGGCGGTTGCGGGATTTTTTTCTTCGATAGACAGTTTGCGGGAATTTTTTTATTCTTTGACAAACCTTCGTTTGAGAAAATTGTGATGTGTGGAACTTGATTTTTTAAGATTGTCGATAGTATTCATTCACGAAATTTGTGACAAAATGTCAAATAGAAATAATCCTGATCCAAACGAACACAATCGGCAATTGCTTGCTAAAGTGGAACTTAAAAATGCAATTACTCTCAATGTTTCGATCCCTACTATGAGCACCTACAAATTGCTCATTTGTTTGATACAATGCATATTGGAAAGAATGTGACTGAAACATTATGGTGACTAATGGAGATAAGGAGGGAGAAAGATAAATTTGTGGAAGCTTGCAAAGACATTCAAGAAGGCAACCATGCAATGAAAGATATCATCCAATTTCATAGCAATAGAGACCAAGTTAATATAAACTCAATTCCATGGATGTTTACGGAGCAACAAAGCAATGTTGTCAAAGAAGTAACGTGGAAAATTAAATTTCCCACTGTATTTTGTGCGAACTTGTAGAATATCATAAAAAAAAAGTGATTTTGCGGGGGTCAAAACACATGATTGGCACGTCTTCATCAAGGTAATTATTATTGTTATGTCCATATAATTTATTTTTTTTCATTTTATTGCATAAATATTTTTTTCTTGTTTGTATACTCTTTGTTTAATAAATGGCGTGGTTTGTATATTGATACAGTATGTTCTAGCTCTCTCTCTCTCCCAGACAACTTCGACAATAATGCCAAACAAGTTATATATAATCTTGGTAAATACATGAGGTAACTAGAGATTAGTTGCTTGTGCTTAGTGTTTCTTTAATTCTCCGGATAATTTATATTGTTTTTTGTGCACTATTTCATGATATGTAATTTAATGTTTTTTTTTGTTAAATATCATTATTGGTTTGCGTCACTTGTAGATGGTTGACATCTAAAGAAATCCATAAAGAAGATGTAAAGTATTGGAGGAGAGAAATTCCTCGTGTCATGTGTGAAATGGAAAAGCATCTACCTTCGGAATTTTTTAATGCACAGGAACACTACCTCATACACCAAGTTGAGGAGATTGAGCTGTGTGGACCTTTGCACTCAAGGTCCATGTGGATGGTTGAGAGGCACTTGAAATTGATGAAGGGTTTGGTGAGACAATGAGCACATGCTGAGGGTTCTATGATGGAAGGATATACAGTATACCAAAACATGTTGTATGGTAGTGAATATCTTCCTATTTTAGCGTTAAAGCTCAATTTACGTCGCATTTGTGATCCAGAATCCAATAACAAATTTGAAGGGGAGCAACTGAAGGGGAAAGGTAGATCAAGGAAGGTGAAAGGTAATTATTAGCTAGTGGATGTTTATTATATCGTTCATATTCTAATTGCATTTTCTAGTTATTACATCAATTAAGAGCATACACTTTGTTAAGGAAATTTACACTTGTCTTTCATTTTAATGATTATTGTCATCAAGCAGTTGGTCGAGAATGGGATGCAATTCATTTATACATCGCAAACAATCTTGACTGGATGAAGGTATGGATTGAACGATGTGAACAATCGGGTCATGGAATATCATGGGAAGGTGTGACTTCATTGGTAAAAGAAACACATCACAATGGATATAGAAATATTACAGAAAGGGAAATCGATTTAGCATATGGTTTAAAAGATAAAATGGAAAGCATATTAATCAATCACTCTAAATATTTTATTTTGAAAATTACATTTTGACGTACATGTTGTTCTTTTGCATGTATTGCTGCATAACTATTGAATCGTTGTGTAATATTTTCGTGTATTGCTTGTTGCAGGTAAAACACCATAAGGCTATGGTCTACAATGGTTGTAGATATCGGATCAAAAAATTGGATGAAATAAAGAAAACATTAGATTGTGGGATATCTGCAGTCATTGAGGTAACCAATGTTTCATCTATAAGTGACAAACATCCATAACTCTCAGAAAATCGATACTATGGGTATTTGGAAGATATTATATAGTGTGAATTTAAATCCTTCAAGGTAGTTCTATTCATTGTCAAATGGTATAGGTTACGATTGAATCAACGTGATCCTGATAGAACTATTATTGAACATGATAATGGATTTACCATGGTAAATACAAGGTTGTTTGAGCCAGGAATTGAGCCCTATGTTCTCCCAGGCCAATGTGAATAGGTATTTTACTCGGAGGTTCCAGGTAAAGCAGGTTGGTCATTTGTTGTGAGACACAATCCAAGGGGAAGGCCGGTAAAGTATAACCTAGACAATGGTAATGAAGAGGGTCCTCTGGAAGAAGAAGACGATGATGAAGATCATGATAAAAATGAGTTAGGCGATGATGATGATCCAGCGGAATATGTCCAAGAAATAGTTGAATCAGATGATGTAGCAGACAATTCCCATGAAGATTATAACAATGATAACATGATGAGCATAACTGACTTAGTTGACGATGATGATATGGCCAATCCTTACAATGTTGACTCTGGATCTGATGATACGGATGATGACTTGGATGAAGAAGAAGATGACGTGGATGAAGAAGATGATGAAATATATTAAAAGGTAAATACTTAATTAGACCTATTCTTTTATCTTATTTAAAAAAAAGAGTTACTAACATCATCATCAACACCAACATCTTCATCATCATCATCTTCAGCACCATCATCATCATTATCATCATCGTCATCATTATGATCATTATCATAATCATCATCATCATCATCATCATCATCAAGAGCGTCATCATCATCATCATAATCATCATAATCATAATCAGGTACCATCATCATCATAATCATAATGATCACACTTATCATTATCATCATCTTCATCACCATCATGACCATCATCATCATCGTCATCATGATGATGATAATCATCATCATCAACATCATCATTATCATTGTCATCGTCGTCATCAACATCAACATCAACATCATCATCACCTTCATCAAATTAACATCATCACCATTATCATCATGAACATCATCATCATCATCATAATCATCATCATCATCATCATCATCTTCATAGTTTTCATCAAATTGGCGACGGCGATGACGACGACGATGATCATCATCATGGTCATCGTCTTCATACTCATGATAATCATCATCATCATCATCATCATGATGTCCATTATTATCGTCTTCATGATGATGATGATGATGATGATGACCATCATCACTATCCACATCCCCATCGTCATCATGTTGATCCTCAACATGTTGATCATCATTATCATCGTCTTCATCATCATGACCCTCATCACGACCATCGTCGTCATCATCATTATCATCATGTTGATCGTCATCGTATTCATCATCATGATCATCACCATCATCATCATATTCATCATCATTGTCATTACCATGATGTTCAGCATCATCGTCTTCATCACCATTATGTTCATCTTCATCATCACCATCCACATTACCATTGTCATCATGTTGATCATCATTGTCTTTGTTATCATTTTAATCATCATCATCATCATCTTCTTCATCATCATCATTATCATGATGTTCAACATCATCGTCTTCATCATCATTATGTTCATCATCATCATCTTTATCATCATGATGATGATAATCATCATCGTCTTCATCATCATGACCCTCATCATCATCATCGTCGTCATCATCTTCATCATCATGACTCTCATCATGATCATCGTCGTCATCATCATGATCATCATGTTGATCGTCATCGTATTCATCATCATGATCATCTTCTTCATCATTGTCATTACTGCGATGTTCAACATCATTGTCTTCATATTCATCATCACCATCCACATCACCATCTTCATCATGTTGATCATCATTGTCTTCATCATGATCATCATCGTCTTCATCGTCATCATTGTATTCATCATCATTTTTGTCTTCATCATCATCATGGTCGTCGTCTAAGATGATGATGATGATGATGATGACGATGACGATGATGATGATGACGACGATGATGACCATCACCATCATCATCGGCGCCATTACCACCATCATGATGATGATGACGCCGATGATGATGATGACGATGATGATGAAGACAACAACGACGATGATGATGATGAAGATGATGATGATTATGATGACGATGATGATGATGATTAGGGTTCCTCTTGTAGGTTGGGTGGTTGGGGAAGTATGCTGTATTTGTCACCATCCAGATTCAAAACCTATGACCAAATGTACATGACACATACAACAGTGTTAGAATTTTAGTTAATGGAAAAAGTTACATAGATTCTTAAACATATATGTTATTGTGCATAAAATTATATGAATAGATTATTAAATAGTTAATTACACATCCCAAAGTAGTGAGGCATCTCATCGAAAATTTGGGGATTTATTATTATTAACAACCTTTTCATATGAAAGCTAAAGTATCATAACATAAATACTATGATTTATCTAAATTCATTAGAAAATACTCAATATTAATGAACATAGGTACATGTAAGATTTATATGCCCAAGAATGGAATACAAGGATTATAGTTTACCATCACCTTTAATGCATATAGGTAAATGGAAATTATTTGATGTTTAATTATTTTGGAAACGTTTTAATGTAAATAGTTCCACAAGTAGATGTTTGATTTTTATAATCAAGAGATAATGATTCCAAATAAATTGAAATTATGACCTTGATTAATTATAATGAGATAACAATATACAAACACTATAATTCATTTTCTTATACTTGGTATGTTTATATAAAAATATGTCACAACTCTCAATTTTATTATTATAATATTTATATGGAAATAGTTACTTAATTGTACTTAAATATATACAAAATATGAAACAATGATTGATTATGAAAGAAAGTCCTTTTTATGCCAATAGACAATAGACACTTTTGATCTTAATGCAAATCTCTATATAGTTTATTAAATGATTATGTTATAATATAGAGTTTACACTTTAATGGTTAATGAGTCTAATGCTTTAGATCTCTCACAAATGATTTTCCACAACTTAATAGGAAATGAAATGAAAAAAATAATGATAATTTACATCCCATACCCTAATTAAATACCAAAGATAATGGGTGTGTTAAAAATAAATAGTGTAAAAGAGCATTGAGAAGAAGAAGGGAGAATTAAGGTGATGTTGGAAAAATGTCATATGCAATAATTACATATAATCAATAATATGAAGGGCTGAGTTAATCCTGTCTTAATTAGGAAAACACAACTCAATAATGACCACATTGGAGGTTGGTGCTTGATGAAATTTGTTCAACGTTTATGTAGTTTAATTGCCAATAATCTAGAAATTGCCATTACAATGTTTAGACCTCTCACGCTTGTGAAATTGCCATTACAACGTTTAGAAATCTCGCACCTGCGGAAATTTCCATTACAATGTTTATAACTCTCGCCCCTATGGAAATTGTTGTGCATTTGTGTCCAGAGGGAGATTACTGCGCGTTTGTGTCCATCCTTCGGCCCTCCGACGATGAAGAAAATGAAGGTACCCCAGATGTTTGAAGGTCATTCGTTCTTAGAACCTAGAAAATTAAGCATGGGTTTCATGGCTTAGGGTTGTTACTATGGAAAGAATTCATAGGAATACAGTCTTAGTGGGAAAAAATTCATTTTCAGCTTTCATAATCAACCCTTAATTGCTTCTTATGCACCCAGAATTGAGAAAGGGTTGCTGCTTGATGGTTTTGGGTTGGTCTAGAATGCCATTTCAGGGCTAAGTTTGGGTCTGAGATATGTTTGGAAAATCCCTAGTTGGGTCCATACCTTATAAAAAACCCTCTTCATCACTGTTTACATGCCAATATTTGTGAAATATGTTTATGTCCACGACTATCCATGTCCAAAATCACTTCAAAATGGACCACATTTCCTTTTTGGATGCACAGAGTTCCTTCAAAAATATTTTAGAATTGATTCTAGGTATATTTATGCCCAAGGGACCGCATAATCAGACAACAACAAGAACAATTCCATAATTCATTTTGATTTTAAAAATTTTAAAAATATTTTGCAAATCTCTAGGGATTCAATACTAATTCGATCTATTAGAGAAGTTCATTGAACGAGGTTGATTTAAGCTTAGTGAGAATAGACTGATAATATTTCCCTCACGATCCAAGATCATGGTAGTATCACTCTTGCATGCTGTCTCGCCCTTCTTGTCCCTTTAATTTTTTTTCCATATTTCCCTAATTCCTGCCCTACATCCTTGTTCTTCCCTTTACTTTCTTTCATGTCCTGCTCCAAAGAACTTGTAGTATCAGGTTTATTAGTTGTTATACTGCACTGTTATTATAACTAAGTGATATTGCTATTGTAGTGATGACCAAGATATATTATGGGCTACAGGAATGATCTATTAGAGCAGGACAATAAAGGAAAGTCAGGATATTAGAGGCCAATATAGGAAAGGAAGAGGCTATTAGAGCAGGTTACCCTCATTCAACACCCACAAAAACAAAGGTAATAGGGGTAAATAGAGTTTGGGGGTGTGACATCCTACCCTTGGGTGTATATTAGATGCACCCAAGTGTGAAATCTGAGGAGAAGGCACACGTACCCTAACCACTAGGGATTTTACACAAAACTTCGACTATAATTCAATATCACTATAAAAGCCCTAGGTTAGAAAGAAACTCGAATCTAACTCAATATTTTCCAAATTGTAGTGACAACAGGGATTTTCCAGAAGTCTGCCAAATGTTATGGATTTCTTCTTTCAGGTTTTTTATTATAAAAACCTTTTATTAGAAATCAACTCGAACCTAACCTAATAATTTCCAAATTGTAGCGACAACAAATATTTTCCAGAAGTTATTTTGTTTGGATGCCAAAATATAAGAAAAACACAGAAAAGCAACATCTAGAATATTAAGAAGATTAAACGTTGGAAAGGACACAACTATCATTGATTTTTTCTCTCTGCCTGCTGCCACATATATTAATTAATGAGTATAATCCATATCAGCTTTAAATAACTCTTATGTCTTGTTTTTAGGTTTATGGCGCAGTTAGTACCTTTTTGTCCAAGGTATCAGGCATCATTGTGGTGAGAAGAAAGAAGCATGTGCTCCCCTCTCAAAACAAATAAAATAAAATAGAGGTTGGATGGATAGGGAATATATAAATCCTCTTATAATTGATCACCACTTGCGGTATTTTGTAGGAGAGAAAGAACACAACTTTCCTGAAAGCCACTAAAGTAAAAAAGAAACTTGGGGGCCCGCCTTTCAGAAGAGATTCAATGCTTCTAAAAAGGGAGAAAATAGAGGAAGATTTGTAAGCTTAGAACCTTCTGGAGGCATCAATTTGATAACCTCACCAATTTTTTCGAAAGAAAAATGAGAAATTGGCTAGTAGTATATGTGAATGATAATGAAGATCAAGTGACTAACTCATGGAAGCAGCACTAGGATCTAAAAAAAATTGAAGAAGGGTTATTCAAAATAAGGGTTTGACAAGATATAATTGTAGTATTGATGCAAGATTACATTGAGGGGTAGTTGAGATGTTTTTTAGAAAAAATTACTCAGGCCCATCAAAAACAAATATTTGAAAGACAGTTAAAATGGTTAGGGTTTACTAGCCATCATATTTTCTATTTAAAGAATGACTTCATTAAGGAGTGGTGGTCCATCCACCATTTGCATCTTCCAAATTTGTAAGTATAGATGTTGAATCAATTCCCCAATGTCTTTAATCTTCCATTATGAAATTATTCGTCCCTCTCATTCTATATTTTACATGTTAGGGTTAGTTTTTTATTGTCTTCCTTTCGTCTTCTAGGTTTCCTCAACCTACTATATGGTCCATGATAGCCCCATCCCAGTCTACTAGGATGAACACATTCCCTATTTTTTTGTTTAAGTATTATGGCTATTATCTAGTGTAGATTACACACATTGTATTTGATTTTGAACAACTTAATTTGTGTTAGTACTTTTTTAACGCCACAAAGTGTTATTCTAAGAACTCATGAATTTTGTGATTTTAGACTTTTATTTTGTTAAAGAATATTTTCCTCTCCATAGCATCAATATCTCACCTACGAACTTATATCTCACCATTTAAGGCATCAGAGAGATTCATCCCAAGATAGATTCAAGAGAGTAATATGCTATTTATATATCATGGAAGTGATCTTGATGTCTATTTCTATCATTTGAGGTAACATTCCTTTAATTAGGATACATTTCCCTAATTTTTGGAGTGAGCCTAGGGATTTAACTCCACTAATTAAGAGCTACAAGTTCCCTCCTTTACTATTATGAGTATGTAGTTCCCTCCTTGACTAGTCTGAAAAGATTCCTCACATGCATGATTTGATCATGCAATTGTTCTTTGATTTTATGTGTTTAATCCTCCACTTTTCCACTTAGGTCAGTTATGACCTTGTTAATTCATCTTTGAGAAATTACAAGTCTAATTAAGGGCGGTTCAGCTCTAGTTAAGCCCTAACTAGGTTTTCATTCACTAGTGAGAATTTGAATTTCCTTCCTAAGTCATTTAAATTTCCTATATGTAAATATTGATTCATTCTTTGTACACACGATGGAATAATGGGTTTCTATCAAAATAACCATGTTTAAGGGTTTCAAGGTAAATTTATAATGTGTACCCTATGTGTGAGGCATTGTTGTTTCTTATGCTTTAGATTGTGTTTTGGTATTTCTTTTCTTACACAATTTTATAAAGGTTAATTGGAAGGCCCCATGGTATATTCCCACTAGTGTCATATAGAGTTCAAGGTTCCCATTATTAGATAGAAAATACATGAGAGATGTTGCAAAGTGTAGAGGCTACTTGGAGTGACCTTTAGATAAACTATGCATCCCTTGTAGTTACATTACAATCTTTCCAATCCTTCTAAGAAAGAATAAGAGAGTGGTCCCTATCTTAATAACTCCATTTTCCAATTGAAGTTGAAAGAAATATTGAAATTTTATTTGCTTAGAATTCAATGGACAATATTAGATTTATAGAGTTTCTTATAATATTTCAATATGATAGAACATCTCATTACTTTTAATCTAAATCCATTGTCCAAGGCTTACACTCTATTTACATTTCATTGTAACATAGTTTACGTGTGAAACTAGCAAATGTAATCACAAGATGTTTTAAAAAAAATATTTAGAAAAAAGATATTAGTGCAATTTTTTTAACGCTTAAAATATTTAAGGTTAATTTTGCAAGCATTATTATTGATGAATAACTTGAAGCTCATATGGGAAAGTTTGGTACTAGTAATATGCTTGGATGCCACCTCCTTTGTACCAACAAGTGACATAAGAATGATGAGGTTTTATGTCCTATTTCATTCCCACTTCCTTTTGACCATTAACATCCATTAATGCACTTCCTTCCCAGTGTGCTTTGGACTAAAGACTACCATTAATGTATTTTATTGTTTGATTATACTGGAAAACTGTACATATCCTATGATATGTTGCTGAAGGGTTTGCACTTACATTGAAGTATAAAGAGATGGGTGAGACCTACCTCTTATACTACTGAGGTCTTGGACATTCAATCATACGTTCCAAAATGAGGATTGTAGGGAGTTTGAAACAATCCCTCATTACTAAGACAGGGCATGAAACAACGCAAATTGATAAGCTAAAAAGGAAGAAATCAACAAAGATTACAGACTGATATAAATGTATTTAAAACATGATGGTGCATAATCATATCAAATCATATTAGAGGGTGAGATTACGAGTGCCATATTAGGGTAATATTACGATTGCATTAACACCCGCTAATGACTAATACTGTAAATTACAACATATTAAAATGGACACTAGCGGAAAGCAAAGGAATTTTCCAAAAAATCAATACAAAACCTAATTCTAAGAGAACAACTATACCTGCAAACACAAGTAGAACTAATATAGGAGTATCAATCACTATTATTATCAGAATAAATGGCAATATCTCCACCCTAAGAACCTCTGTGTTAATGTCCTCAGAAGAGTGACCTGCATTGATGGGCCCCTGGAGTTGTAACAAACTTAAATAATAATAATAAACATCAACATATATATATATATATATAATAATAATAATAATAATAATAATAATAATAATAATAATAATGTCTTCATGAAAAGACATGACTCTTAATGAAAGGGTATTCCGCCAAAATATAAATAGCGGACCCTCAATTGTAACTTATGACATATCATATCATTTTTATCAATATCTTATTTACCATGGAGATGTGGACCTCGAATTATTTGTGGGCATTTTAGAGTAATTATTGCGATTAAAGAATTTTTTACGCTACAGTGGTATCAGAGCTATACGACCCTTGGCCATTATTTACACTTTGTGTAAATTTAGTTTTTAGGGTTCCCTAAAATATTGGAGATTGTCCAAAAAAGAAAAAAAAAGAAAAAAAGAAAACGTAAAAAAAGAAAAAGAAAAAAAAAGGAAAAAAAGTTAAAAAAAAAGATAAAATTTAAACAAAAAAAGGGTAAAAGTGAAACCACATGTGGTTTCTTAAAGTGGGCTTGGGTTTGAATATAAAAGTGCATAATAAATACTACTAAGAAACAAGTGAGATTTGAAATTAGGTGGGGAAGTTAACACTCATTCCTCCCAACCACCCAATCTACTAGAATTTTACAAAACTTAAGGGAAAAAAAATCTAAAAGTACATAATAATTGATACTAAGAAGCAAGTGAGATTTGAACTTAGGCAGGGAAGGTAACAATCATTCCTCCCAACTACCTAATCTACAAGAAGTATTTATCAACCTTCAAAAAGAAAAAAAAGATTAATATCATTATTATTATAATTACTTAATAATTGTATTAAGTACAATTATTAAATTACAAGAGTAATGAAAAACAAGACAAAATCAAAGAAGACAAGAAGTCAGTCAAAAGGAAAACCAACTATCGTCAAAGAATACCAGAAGTCAAGAATTATGGCAAAGTACAAATCAGAATTTCAGTCCCAACTACAAGTAGCAATTCACAAAGTATTTGACATGATGAAGCTGGATATTTCTAAGGATTTAATGAGTAAAAAATATACAATCAAAATCTACAATACCAAAAAATCCTGAAAGATGCAGTCGAAAATAACGAAGAAATAAAATGATTAAACAAAATCATAAAGGAAAAAGATGACAAAATCACGCAAATTCAGACAAAAGTAAGATGCCAAGAAGCAGATAATTGTCGGCTTCGGCAACAGATTGAGGAACTCTGGCAAAAAGAGGAAGACTCAAAAAAAGCTCACAAGTTGAAAATTACAAAAGTCTATAGCACATTAACAAGTACATTAGAGGAAATTTGGGGTCTAAAATGGGCTTATAAGAAAACGCGCCAACAATAAATTTTGTGAGTTGGAATTTAAGAACCAATAGAATTTCAATAAAATGAGTCAACCATAATGGTTGAATTGACATATTTGTCATAAAAGAAAACTATTTTTTTTGTTCGTATTTTCGACATATCTCCCTATGTTTTTACTCAAATTCTAGGGAGAGCTTGTTTGATGAGGAATTCAATTCCGCATCCAACGAGTACCCACACTGCATACTTTTGACAGACCCCGCTACCCCAAAAACAAGAAATACCTAAAAAAATGTGATGATGACATACTTTTCAGGTATTTCTTGTTTTTGGGGTAGCGGGGTTTGTCAAAAGTATGCAGTGTGGGTACTTGTTGGATGCAGAATTAAATTCCACATCCAATGTGCTCTCCCACTTGAAATTTGAGTAAAATCATAGGGAGATATGTCAAAAATACGAACGAAAAAGTAGTTTTTTTCATTCTTCCTCCAAAATTAATAACTATTATTTTATTATTTTAACTATTATTTTATTATTTTCCTTAGGAGGCCCATTTTAGACCTCAAATTTCCTCTAATGATACTGGGGAAATATACCGATTAAGAAATAATAATAAATTATTAGTTACGAACATCGAGAAGTTAAAGAGTACCAAGAACGCAGACAACTCGAATGAAGACATTGAAGGAAAAGTCCTGGAAAAACAAGAAGAAAATCAATGCCTTCTAAATCTTATGTTGATGTATTTGTAACTTTGGAATGTATTCACTTGTAGATCTTATATTGTACCTTGATGTTCCTATTGGGAGAATCATTTATATAATAAAGTCATGTAAAGTCAATGAGGTTAACGCTTCGTTGTAAGTCGCGGCAATAGTCCCCACAATTGAGTTGAGGTTAACCCTCCTTGTTGATCAGAGGGGAAACGTCCCACAATTGAGGGGCGCTAGGGTTATTAGACTCTCATAGAGAAGTCGACCATGGTAAGTAATTGTCTAGTAAAAAACTAGTATAAATAGAGAGTGAGCCTCTCTATTTGTCATACACACTCACTCAACTGGGGCACATGAGTGAGAGAGGAAGTGCTAGCACAAGTGAGAGAGATCAGCTGTCAGAGATCATCTTTATGTTTTTGGGTTATACTTTTTCTACTGGTGCTCATTCTATCTTTGAGGAAGTTGTAGGGTTTTCTCCTTTATGGTTTCCCTGAGGAAAATTCTTTGTATCTCTTGTCTCTTGCGATTATTGCTGTGCATGTTATTCTCTCAGATAAGATCCTCAGATCATGTTTCTTAAATGATAAAAATATAACATCTTAATCAAGAACTAGAGAAAGAAATTGAGAAGTTAAAAAGGACAAAAAGTCAGAAGATGAAAGGTTCGAGAAGATTCAAAGTAAAAACAATCTACACAGTGGAGAAATACAGATGGAATCTCCCTGGACAAGGGAAGTATGCAGTGGAGATCCTGAAGAGGTTCAGGATGATGGAATGCAAGGCCATGACCACACCTATGGCATCGAACTTGAATCTATTGAGTGATGCTTCATCAGAGACGGTTGATGCCATGATGTATCGTTAGATGATTGGGTCATTTATGTACCTGACGAATACGAGGCCATATATTTTCTTTGCCATGAACACATTGAGCCAGTTTCTAATGGATCCAAGACATGTTCACTTGATGGTTGCAAAGTATGCAGTGAGGTACCTGAAGGGTATAGTTGACTATGGGCTCAAGTATGAAGCAAATCAAAAGATTAACTTGGAGGGTTATGTGGATTCGGATTGGGAAGTGCCATTGATAGGAAGAGCACTTTGGGGTGTTGCTTCAGTATGGGATTAGGTGTGATCTCTTGGTTTAGCAGGAAGGATTCCTGCATGGCACTGAGTACAAATGAGGAAAAATATGTTTCCACTTGCTCGACTACTTGGGAGAGAGGAGCAGTGAAGCTCCAATTTGTGATCCAGATCGAGATCTCTCGAAAGAGGGAGTTCTAGCATATCCTATGAGATAGGTTGTCTGAGCATAAAATATTGGCGAAGCTCGTAGGTTGCTTAGATGTAAATGGTCTTGTAGGTTGTCCTTGGATGCAATTGGTCCTGGAGAAGCTCACAGGTTATCCTTGAATGTAATCAGCCCTGATGGAATTCTACGCTAGAAATGGCCAGAGGGAAGTTTGAGTACTTCAAGGAGAATCTTGGTGTTCTCCAGATTGAGGTTCCCTCCAAGGGGAAGTGATGAGTCCGTGTGCCCTTCCGACATGGTGGCATGATTTGTTCCTCCCATGGTCATATGTAAGTGCAGTGCCTTTATGACATGGTGGCAGGATGTGTTCCTCCCATGGTTAGATGTAAGTGCAAATCCCTTGTGACATGGTGGTAGGATTGGTTCCTCCCATGGTCATATGTAAGTGCAGAGCCCTTCTGACATTGTGGTAGGATTGGTTCCTCCCATGGTCAGATGTAAGTGATGAGACTTTCTGACATGGTACAAGTCGGGCCTCCCATTGTTGGATGTAAGTGTTGAGCCTTTCTGACATGGTGTAGGCCGAGCCTCCCATGGTCGGATGTAAGTATTGATCCTTTCTAACATGGTGGCAGGCTGGGCCTCCCGTGGTCATATGTGAGTGATGGGCCTTTCTGACATGGTGGAAGGATGGGCCTCCCATGGTCAGATATAAGTGATGGACAGGCCTTTTTGACATGGTGGTAGGTTGGGCCTCCCATGGTCAGATGTGAGTGTTGGGCCTTTTTGACATGGTGGAAGGCTGGGCCTCCCATGGTCAGATGTGAGTGTTGGGCATGCCATTCTAACATGGATGATGGATGTGTTCCTTCCATGGTCAGATATAAGTGAGGGGTGGGCCTTTCTGACATGGTGGCAGGATGGGCCTCCCATGGTTGGATATAAGAATTGAAGAAGATGAAGACCTACATGGAGGTTAGGCCTACAACTAGCATGAAAAAGGGATGGCTCTGTAGAACTTCCTGTAACGAGAATAATTGAGAGATAGCACCATTTGATCGAGATAGAAGAAGCAATGATGATGATGATGATCCAGGGATGATCCATCTTTGATGATGATCCAGTGATGATCCAGTTTTGATGATGATCCAGATTTGATCCAGTGACGAAGACTTGTGTTGATGAATTGTGTCAAGAGAATACCTTCCTAGTTAAGAGGGAGTGTTGATGTATTTGTAACTTCGAAATGTATTCACTTATATATCTTATATTGTACCCCGATGTTCCTATCGAGAGAATCATTTATATAATGAAGTCATGTAAAGTCAATGAGATTAACCCTACATTGTACCCACAATTGAGTTGAGGTTAACCCTCCTTGTTGATCAGAGGGGAAAAGTCCTCACAATTGAGGGGAACTAGGGTTATTAGACTCTCATAGAGAAGTCGACCCTAGTAAGTAATTGTCAAGTCAGAAACTAGTATAAATAGAGAGTGAGCCTCTCTATTTGTCATACAAACTTACTCAACTGGGGCACATGAGTGAGAGAGGAAGTGCTGGCACAAGTGAGAGAGATCAGCTGTCAGAGATCATCTTTATGTTTTCAGGTTTTACTTTTGCTACTGGTGCTCATTCTATATCTGAGGAAGTTACGAGGTTTTATCCTTTATGGTTTCCCCGAGGAAAATTATTTGTCTCTTGTCTTTTGTGATTATTGATGTGCATGTTATTCTCTCTGATAATATCCTAAGATCATATTGCTTAAATGATAAAAATCTAACATCTTAATTAAGAACTAGAGAAAGAAATTGAGAAGTTAAAAGAGGACAACAAGTCGGAAGATGAAAGGTTCGAGAAGATTCATAGTAAAAACAATCTACTGGAGAACAAAATAGCGCAAATCCATAGAGAAGCATCCAGACTCACCGAAAAACAAAGTCAAGTCGAGGAATTGAAGGCAGTCCTCACCTCAGTTAAAAAGGAAGAAAAAAAAACAACACATATGCCTTATAGACATCCCAATTATAATCGTCATTTTGACCAATGACAAGGTCAAAATGAGCATTCACAAAAGAGTTATGTTTACAAGGAAATAGTTCGACATACTAAGCAACAATTGAGACAAATCATTTCCCAAAACAATCTCATAGGTCTGATCAAAATAGATCTGGGATGGACCACAACACATACGTTGCGACAATTCTTCTGGGGAATCTGTAACTCGTATCGTCTTATATCATCAAGTGTCGCAAAGGATCCATAGATGACAGTTCAAGCAAATCGGACGTTGATGTCAATGAAGCTTTGAGGACAAAGCTTCCCTTAAGGGGAAGGAAATGTAACAAACTTAAATAATAACAACAAACAATAAGAAAATAATAATAATAATAATGAACATCAACATATA
>LPNX010887882.1:355820-382521 GCA_001517045.1 Pseudotsuga menziesii
GACCCTCAATTGTAACTTATGACATATCATATATATTTTAACAATGTTTATATATATTCATGGATTATTTGTATTTTAGAAAGTGGAAGTTCGAGAAGTTACAGTAAATAGTATTTTACTGTTACAGGAGTGTTCCGCAACAGCCTATATGTGTTACCACTATTAGAATTTCTATCTCTGAATTCTTCTTAGCATCGTTGCACATGTGACTGTTTTGGGTGCACATGTGAACCAGGTCTTGATTCTTTAGTTGCAACATAAAACAAGACAGTGATACTTCACTTCCTCATTCTTATTCTTAGTAGTATGATGCATTGGCTATGACTTGGGTGACTATTATATAATGGATTATTGTTGTTATATTTCTAGCAATCTCTTTTTCAGTAGTTTGCATGTGTTAGTGGTTTTTTTTCAAGTTAAGAAAAGTACCTTTAGTTTCAATTAGTAGTTTGTTTTTTCTATTTGCATTGAAATGTTTAGTTTTAGAACAATTCTAATTTTGACCTAGTCAAAGAAGGTGCATGAAGTCTAGTAGTAAGGTGCATATCCAAAGGATACCTACTCTTACCTAATGGATCCCACTTATTAAAGACTATCCATAATGCAGAGATACGGGTGTAGATCCCAGGAGTAAAATAGATCTAGGGTTCGGTCTAGTTTGGGGATCAATCCAGATTTGGATTTGAGCTAATTTTGTAAACCCGAAGGGTCTCTTACTCAGATACATAAGAAGGCTCTAGGGTAGGGCTTAAGTATTCTATTTTTATTTCATTTCAGAGAGAAGAAGTAGGGTTTTTCTACAACATTATTATTCTATTTTCAAATCATAGGTTATGACACTACTTTAGATGCATCCTATATACTCTATTCTGTATGGTGGAGATCCTCTTTTAGGATTCTTCCATAAGATTAAAGGTATGCACACAAACTGATAAAAATGCCTCTTGTAGCTTAAAACTGAAATCTATGTAGAAAAACAGAGTAAACATCACTCTAAAGTGGCTCAGGAAAATGCATGCCATACCATACATGAGAATTTATGGTGAAATCTAAATGCACTTGGCTTAAGTATCCAAGATTTCCTGCAAAACCCATGCACATGATTTTCCAAACTAATCTCCAGATGCACGTAGTGGATTCTTCAAATCAGTGCTTTCACTCTTTTTAGATTTTTCCAACAATTCAGAAAAATGGATGCCCAAGCCTGTAGAAAGGTAAAAATTGAAATCTAAAAGTTGCAAAGTTCTCTACAAGGAATAACTGACTTTCCCATATGGAGAGAATCCTAAGTCCAAGCAAGAACACCCCTGTTTTTCTAAAACATAAAAAATCTTCCCTTTCATGCATGGATAATTAAAACAAGGCCATTTTGAAGAAATCCAATGGAACTAAGTTGCAGTATCCCTTTTTATCTACCAACCCACATCATCAATCCTTCAAAGCTATCACCAAGTGAAAGGTATGATTTTTCCAAAATGGTACAGTCACTGTTTTGGACACTTTTAGTAAACTCTAGGAAATGCATGCAAAGGGTTAATGAAGTATGCTTAAGGTTGTATACTTATACTAGAATATTATTAACAAATACTAAAACTATCTATGAATTAAAAAAGTATGCAACTTTCAAAACCAACGATACTCTTGCATTAACATAGAAACACTCAAATACATAGATATATAGATGATGCTGACAGTGCACCTTAGACACAATATAAACATTTAAAATCCTGAACTGCGATATTTATTGGATCAAAACATCAATAGGATTCGTTCTAGGACCTCCCAAGATCAATAGAATTCCACTTATTGCATCTACATGTATACAAGGATAGTGTTGAAAAGGAACTCTCAGGAGTAAAATAAATAAAAAGGGACTGCATCCGTGGGTAAATATGGGATGGTGTTACAACATAAATTTTGGAAGTCCCAAATTCTGGCAAGGAGATCTATTCTTTCATAGGCTTGGTTCTAGGAGCTGACAATGAACTCCCAGGAAAAATAGAAGTTGACTGACTGCATCTACTAGTAAACGAGGATAGTGTAAACTTTATCATTTGATTCCTTACTACTAAGGTGATCCATGGGCCACCTATATCTCCAAATTCCAATTTCCAAGTCTCTATATTTTACTTACACTTGTCTAACAATTTTTTTTATTCCCAACCAAAACTTTATCCTAACACTATCAGGGTAAAATGTGGCATATTTGTTGAAGATATCCCTGGAAATTGGATGAATTTGAAATAATATAAACACCAAGAATTAGATAACCTATTTTGAAGAAGATATGAACACAAAAAGAGTTTAAATTTTATATGGAGGGAAGTCTTATTCACTTTTTAAAATCTAGACAGAAATGCATAATATACAGTCAATGAGAGATAACAAATATGCCTACATTTGGAGAGAGGGACCAAGTGGTAATGGTCAAGTTTTGGGATAACAATTTGAGGTCAATATGAAGGTGTGCTTATTTACCGTAGTAGTGTCAAAACATATGGGTAACTAACCTCAAATATTTAGAAAAGGGAGGTCATTTAAGGGCTTGGATTGACTGTCACCTACAACAATGGTGACTCAACTTTGGGGAACCCTTAACACAATGGTTTAAGGGAATTCCTTCAGACACTAAACCAACAGTATTGGGTATATTTGACCAACAATAAAGGGCATTGTCTTGCAACCTGTAAGTAATTATTTTCCTGATGTTTCCAAGTTATCCATGATCCATAGAAGTATTCCAATATGCATGAATACACTGCTATATATGGAACTACTTGACCCTTTTAAGGTGAAGTCCAATTAGCCTTATCTCTCTAATTGGGTAGTGTATGATTCAGTATTCCTATGGATACCGTAGGAATAGAATAACATTAACATTACACATATTAGGAGGATATACTATCTTTTTATATTAGGGAAACAACTTAGATAATGTATAGAACATGATATCCTTATATTAGAGTCATTACACATGTACATGGTTCTTAACAAGCTAACCTCTTGCTTATGACATCAATATTATAGGAATAGAGCCAATCACATGGGGTTATACTAGTACTGTAATTTCTTATGTTACCAATATAATGGAAATAGTTTTGATATCACGTTCATTAACTAGAATGTTAGAACCAATACGGTATAATACTAAACAAGAATAACTAAGAAGGAGTAAGCATATCCAGTAGCTTTGATAAGCTTACACATATACTAAGAAATAATGAAGCTCACTCAGCCCAGAATTAGGTATGAATGCTGTCTTTACCCACATTCAGCCTAGAATTAGAAATGAATGTTGTTTTAGGGCTGCTTGAGGCCACATATAGACCCAAAATTGCCCATATTTATGTAAAAAAGGTATAGACCTTTTTAAAAAGTAATCTTTGTCATAGGACAAAAATTTCCATGAAATAATTTGTATAAAATAATAGGTTTCATAGTTCCACATGTCTCCATATGATTTTATATATGGAAGGCATTACATAACCCCTCTAACTTGGAATCACTTAAAATACCAAGCAATTTTGGGACTGAAGATACTACAAGAGATGGAAGAGAAAATGGCTATGAAAATTATTGTCCGATGAGGTTTCCATGAGTTGATTGTGTGCCAAACTGTAAGCACAACTGCTTGTGTTTTTTTAGCTGACATAGCTCAATGCTTAAATGCAACCCCATGCTTATTATGCTTGGTGCACCCATTATATTTCCTTCTCTTGATTTAAAGGGAAGGCAGTCCCTACCCATACATACAAAATTGTAGTTTATGTTGTAGTTTATATATGTCCGACACTAGCAATGGAAGTCATGCATTTCTCCACCTATATAATCTCAAAGTTCTTGTGCAAAGCATGCTTTCCACTTGTACGAGGATAGCTATTTTCCAATTCAATACTTTAAGGGTTCAACAATAAGAGCGACATACTGTTCTGCAGCCTACTTCAACCAAAATATTGGTAGCTTCTTCCTTATTCACCCCTTAGTTTACTTAGTAAAACATGGACTTAAAAGAAGGATTCACATAAACTTTGTTGGAAATTAATGGATAGTAGTCTAGACACATATATGCCAAAATGAATAGCACTAGAGGGATGGAATTATGAGGGATTGATGTCCAGAGAAGGAATTTTTTCTCCTTGTGTTACATAAGTAAGTATTGTGGTTTTTAAACAATTGATCCAACATAAAATTTCAATAGTGGTATACTTGGAAAATATACCCTTTCCTTTCAGTTATAGAAATTGTCCTGATAGTTATATACATATTTTTTCACCTTAGTGGTGCCATAGGATAGCTAGGGTGTGGAATGGACATTGTAGTATAAACAAAACAATTATTTCATGACCTTTTTAGGGCTACATTTCCTTTGTCTATCCTCTATGTTTTCTCATTTCTGGCATAATCTTGGACCTTAGATCTGCAAAATCAGGACTGCATTATTCATTTTTTCCAAAACTTGCAAACCCTAATTTCTCTATTGTTTGTCTATTGTTATCTCTCATATAACTCTCAATTTTTGGTTGTAACCCTAAATGATGGAAGTTTTCCATTCCATTCATGAAGAATTCCATTCAATTGAACCCTAAACATGAATAATTTCATTCAATTCAACCCTAAATGATGGATTCAGATGCAACTGATACAACCTCAAAACCATAATGGCTATTGGGACAAGATTTGGATGGGAGTTTGTTGTGATGAGTTGGAAGTTTTTCTAAGTTATATGTAAGCCTAAGGGTGTAGAGTAAGGAGAGAGGAGTGGCCAAGAAAATGAATAATCAAACCAATGTATACTGGAGAACTAACCTATAAGTTGTGTGATTAGGTCGGTGTAGTATTAGAAGCTCTCAGAATGTGAACTCATATAAAGAGGTTGGAGAAAGTAATGCATTTTGTCGGATATCCAATATATATGCTATACCACAGAAATCATAAATTCATTTATATGACTTTAGCCATTTCTATAGGGAGCACAATATGAGTGCAAATCATTTATCCAATGAAGCATTGAATATGAAGGCTAGCCTCCTCTCCTTCTCGTAACTTTTAGAAGGAGAAATCATTGAGGAAGGCATGATACAATTAATTTAAGAGCCTTTTGATTTGTGCGGAATAGTCTTTTTTTGTTCTTTCTACTATGGGATAAATCAACATATTTCCTGTTTTAGCTGGGGATATAGAGTTTGTTTTCATCCCCTCATGGATGTGTTTTCTCCACCCTCGATGCCTCCTTGGATAAGTTGTTTGGGCTCCTTATGTTCTCCATGTGGTATTGCTACTTCAATCATCTTGGGATTGTGGGTTCTGTCCCTCCCCTTGAGATATTTTTTGATACTTATGATATCCACTTGTTAATGGACTGACTTATTTCCAAGACTAAGTAAAAGTTACATTTTATTCACTACTAAATATCAAGCTGGAACACCTCTTTTTATTTTGAAAAAAAGATATAGAATATTTGCAAATGCTTTTATCACATATATTGAGATCCGTAAACTGGGTCTTTTATATTTTTGGGTGAGAAAACAAACTAAATTAAAATAGGTACACCTATCGATATTGTAAAAAACATAGTTTGTATTTTGAGATTAATTTGCTGAAGCATTTGATATGGAACGACTTGATATCTATATTGTGTTAAATGAATATGTGTTGAATTGTTATACTAGGGAATTATTGATATTATTCAGGATAATGATATTAACATTATATCATGCTTATAAGTCTTTCCAAGTTTTTTTGCTCGTATTTTGCTATTATTTGCCAATTTTTTTTCGGCCATGGTGCAGGTAGAACTAAAAAGGTATTTTCCAGACTTGTCTTCCTCCAGCGAGGGGAGTTTGGGAAGGCTAGAGGAAAGTGATACATTCAGTAGGTCTACAAGGGCTAGATCAACTAGATTTCATAAGATTAGAATAAAATTCAATAAACGCATGTACTTTTTTCTTAAAGGAGGGGGGTCATGTTCCTATGATGATGAGACAGTAGGAGACATCAAGGTGCCCTTAAGGTACAAATACCTAGTGAAAAAATGGGTGCCTAGGGATCTTCCTTAAGTAAACACTGATTTTTGTGTGAATGAGAAGATATATAGGATTGCACCGTCGTCATTACATGGATTGGGGCTGTTTTGCATGGATGGCATAAATGTTGGATACAAAAGATCTACATAATTGATGGAGTATGTTGGACCCTCTTACAACTACAGTGATTGGATGCGCCTGGTCCAATATACACGAAGTATGCGTAGATATGGGTTGTTAGAAATTTATATACAACTTAAAGAAAAAGTTCAAAATAAAGAAGCAACGTTGTACATTGACGGAAGGCCAAAAAAAACTGGTAATATTGCGGGGTTTATAAACAGTACACAACCAGGGTCTACACTTAAGCAACCCAACTGCATATTCGAGTCGCGTGAAGGAAACCGTGTCTTTGTATGTGCCATTAAATCAATAGCTGCTGGCGAATAATTGGTTATTAATTACAATTTGAATCGTGTAGATACAAACATGGTTAGTATGGTTGTGGTACATCCAACAATTTACCCAACCTTTTATTACTTATTTTAACATTTATAGGATTTTTCGTTACAATATAACTATAATTTTCTAATAAATTTCCTATGTTGACTTCGCAGGGAGGTGATGGGGGGATCATCACCCCAGCATAAGGTGAGAGGAGTACACGATCCATGAGGCAATAGGTATACATAAAAATGTTATGTTTTAAAATCGTTTTAGTGAATATTCTGGTTTTGTTATGTAATTTTTAGTATGTTTTTGATGCATGGACAAACAGATCTGTTGTTATGTATTTTCATTAGTATATTCGGTTCGTTTATATAATCTTATCTATTTTCCATGCAGAGTGTTGATCAGGGAAGCCAACCGGTTATTGATCAGCCGACTGCAGCATCGGGGAAACAGGTAAACATGAATGCAATTATGCATTTGAAATACTTTAAAATCGTACACATGTATATTTTGTAGCATATTGTTTATTTTGTTATGTAATTTTTTGTTTTTATGTTTGCGTTCATGATGATAATGTTGTCTACTTTTTTTGCAGGTTGATGACCAGGGAAAGTCCCCAACTATTGATCAGACGACTGGAGTATCGAGGTAACCTGTAAACCTAAATGTAATTCCACATTCTAAATACTTCAAAATTGTACACATATAAAACATGTAGCATAATGTTTATTTTTGTTATGTATTTCTTAGCTTTTACATATTGCGTTCATTGTGATAATGTTCTCTACTTTTTTTGCAGGTGGCTGATCGAGGTGATTCCCTAGCTATTTATCAGATCACACCCTCGTCTAGGCATCAGGTAAACCTAGATTTAATCCTATGCATCTACCATGATAGAAATTTTTTGTTAATATAATTTTTTGCGCACACTATTGCTTCAAAGACTAAGCAATGTTTTATATATTTCTGTTGCAGACATGGGATTCGGTTTATGAAACACCATCTCAACACTCTTTATAGTTTGAGGTGTCCCAGTTGATGAAAGATAATGAAATTAGTCGGTCTGCAGACTCGTCGAGGGTGTTACAGAAGACCATGGAAAAACAAAATGAGGAACTGCTTCTTCTAACATTGATAGTTCCACTTACATAAGAGATCAAATTAAAGATTCAATTGTTGTTACAGAGATGTCGACAATTGCTAGTAAGTTCCCAAATAATAATGTAAATTCACTTAGATATTTATTATATTTAATTTTATATGCTATTGAACTTATAATACAATGGTTTGAATTTACAGGAATTTATGCAGCTTTACAGTGGTCGTCAAGGCGTTGTTGGTCCCAGTGACCAAACAACTCCACATACACCACATACTACTCCCTTATTGTCCACTGAACAGTCGACAACATGCTCTGCGACACCCCCGAGGCCAACAGAGGGTGCAACCGATGCTGACCAACCCATAATAGATGCTATAGAAGAAGGGGTGGATGTAGGATCAGATAGAGAGGTGGATACATTTCTTGGATCTTCTCACGTCACTAGCACTAGTTCAGTAGTGATAAAATTTTTAGCGAACGAAGAACTGGTTCCAATAAATATAGAGAAGATTCTAGGTGATTATAGATTGTTCAATTTAGATTTTATAATTTGTGTCTAATATACCGATAATATTTTTTAATGTTGACTAATGATGGCATTAATTTTTTGCAGAAAGTGATATATTTTATAAACATCTAAATGATTTGTCCTTGGAGATCTTCGGGTCTACCATCCGCATAAGGTGGGACAATTAGGAAAAACATTTAAAGGGTGAGCTGACTAATCGCTTGGTTGGTCTGTTTGGAAAAGATACCTTCGATACATCGAAGGTCCTACAGGAGTCTGGACAACATCTGAAGATAGTCCGAGACCATTATAGGGTTCACCTAGAAAAGAACCCTAAGTATGAGCGCCCTCCAATGATTCCATCTAGGGAGTGGAAAGACCTGGTGGAATATGGAAAAGAGAAGGGTCTGAGAAAAGCAGGAAAGATACCACCAGGAACAGGGAGGTATGCAATACATTCCAAAATGTAATGGTAAGCCTTATTATTATTAGTTTGTATATCAAATTTGGAACATCGACTAGCATAATTCAACACTTGATTATGATGTCAGACACATCTAAGGCCACCAAGGAAAGAATAGGAAAAATTGGTCAACACAAGCTTGGTCTTGGTGGTTATTCGAACTTGGCAGCCTGATATGTAAGTATTGAAAACCCGAAACCACATCCAAATAATATACAAAAAATTATTTCTGTTTTATTCTGGAAAAAAATGTAAAATTAATGACATCATGCAAATATGCAGGCTGATCGGTTCAAATAATTTCCCACTCAGGAAGACATGAAGCTTGGTTTCGAACAAGGTTTTGACGCATTTGTTGAACGTCAGAGAATATTTTCTGGGCATACTGCACGATCTTTTGCTGATCCATCTGGTGCGTAGGTATATAAAAACTATATAGTTTAATGATAATTTATTAATTCTCATACAATTTATTCGTTATAAAAAATTAACATAAATTATTTATTCCTTTTTGAGTAGGAAAGTAATGATCCCATTTATGTGGAGGATGTACACCAGCCTGACGAAGATCATTCTTTGATTCCTGGTAATAAATTTATTAATATGCTACTATTATGTATAGATAATTGTAGATGATGAACATTAATTATAATTCTACACAATTCAATTGTAGAGCATGTAGATGCAGATAAAACTGAATAGGTTGATCCTGTACAGCATAATGATGAACATGCTGATGTTCCCATGCCAGGTAAAAAAACACCTTCGTAATGTTTTTTTAAATGAATTACTTGTATTTATAAAAATAAAAATATATTAATGAAAAATTTTGACATTATTGCAGAAATTCATTGCCCCTCGCCGCAAGTTCAACCTTGCTAGCAGTCTAGTAGGGAGACCGAGGATCAGATTCTGGAAGATGCGCTTCTGACTAACTATTTAAAGAGAATAAAAGTAAAAAGGAAGTTACTAAATAAATTTTGAATAATTATTATTTATAATAAAAAAATTTACACGGTTTTTTCCTCTGTTTCATGAATGAATGCTTTAATTAATGAGTTACTGATTTTTTTTATCAGCTATTGACTAAATGAATGGTTTAGTGAATTTTTTTTTCAGCTGTTGAATGATTGAATGGTTTAATGAATGATTTAAAGAATGATTTAATGAAATCTTCTTTTAGCTATTGAGTGAAATAATTTGCAGTAAATTGTTATTTGCAAGTAGATGCATTGGGTTTGGGGAATTGAGAGTAATGTGAGGGAGGGGAGGAGCCATAAGAGATTCCACCTTCATGTGGTTGGTCATGTTCAGTAGAGAATATTAAATTATTTTTGAAACAGAAAGGAGCTCAATGAATGGTAAGGAAGAATACATTAAAAACAACTATTTCTATAATTTTAGTGTTTAATTTTTACTATTTCTATTTGAATCCTCCATTGGAACTTGTTACAGATAGCGTTGAGAAACATTTTGATAGTTAAGAGGAAAGAAATGGAGTTTTGATGTGATTGATGGCCTTATATACATAGTGTTTTTGGTTCTCCATGTTTTATCAGGCGATCTATTATTAACAATTATTTTACTTGAATAAAATTGTAATTTACATTGTAATAGTATTGTATTTATTTAGATTGGTTTTGTTATTTTCATAAACAAACAAAAATTTATTTGATGGGTCCTAACATGAAACTATTGCAACAGGACAAAATTTGAAGTATGTTGAATGATCTTTTGAAAGGTAAAGCAGAATAAGATAGTGTGAAACTCGAGAAATCAAGGTATAATTATGTTTTATTTTGTTTGATTGAACTGTGTATTGGGTATTTATGCATGTGCGCACACACACACATTTAGTTGATGATGGTAATTACCATACATTTAGGTGAACTTTGTTCTATATGGTCTAAAAACTTACCTTAAATAGTTTTATTTATCAGGTTGTTTCTATGATTGAATAACTTGGAAAAGAAACTTCTGATCTTTATGACTGTGTAAGTTGTAGAATCCAATCTTTTTACAAATATTTTTAAAAATATTCCCAATTTTGAGGACCCATGCAGCAGTGTGTGAAAGTTCTGGGCACATTGGGAGCATTTCTGAGCAGCGGAAAATAGTAAAACACCTTGCGAAAGATAAATATGACATAATCCATTGATTCATTTGATGTCTTATTATATACCTAGATACACCATTATCATAATCAAAAGAGACAGAGAGAGTTCTTAGAAAAAATTGTGTTTAAACAACCCATTAAATTTCTATACAGGATTTCATATTTGTATAAGGACACGATCGCACAAGCTTACCAAGATGGAAGTAGTTTAGGTTTGTAAAGATGACACTATTGGTTTTAAAAAAATGCAGACATTTGGAACACTAGCATTTTATATGCAATACTAGGGAATTTGTTTCCCATCACCTAGAATTTGTTCAGTTTCAATAGTTAGGCTTGTTTCATGTTATTTTAAGGTCAACACAGGTGTTTCATGTTATTCCGTGAGTTGGTGTGTATCTTCTTCAATAAGGTCTTTAAATAGGAATCATTAATCTAGTATCCTATCAAGCACATTTTGTACCACTCAATGGTATGTAATTTCGAAGATAATAAAATGTTGCATATACTCCTTTCTTTGCTTGACCAAATCATTAGTATTAAGATCCCCAATACAACATAGCTGCAAAATTTTCTGAAATAGTTCAAATTTCTTCTCCATCGAAGGAACCCATATTAGGAAGGCCAATGGCACTTTTGGAACCATAAATGAAATCATCCTTGTGGAGATGGAATACCAAAACAAGAATTTTTTAAAAAATGAGACATTGATTCATACCATTGTCTAGCCACTTTGTCTCTACAACTAGGGATTTTTATTTCTGTCAATAACTTGTGAGAACTTAGAAGTGGCCAGCATAAACACTTCCTGTTTCTTGAGAAATGGCTTATTATGCAGAAATGGGAATTGATATTAGAAATGGGATTTGGTGTGTTTTGATTTCAGGCCAGTTTTCTATCATAAATGAACTTGTTAGATGAGGTTTTTGGTAACATAGGCAATGGCTTCTTTTTGTGACAATGCTTATTTTGGATTTTATTTTAATGGTTTCCAAGGGGCCATAACATTCTAGGTTTTGGTGAATGAAACTTCAGTGATTAATTTTAGTTTGTCAATATAAAAGTTTCAAGTACATGCTCTTAATAGTTTGGATTCTAAGGGTGGAAATGAATCCAAGTCCTTGCATAGATTTGACTAATAAAAGGAAGAAGAGAGTATTTCATTTCAAATTTGAAAGTTGGGAGATCTGGAAGCATCAATGTATCTGATATTGGGGTCCTATAGCTCTCTCAATCAATTAACATCCTTGTTCAAGGACACATGGACCAAAAAGGGAGGGAGAACCTATGTGAAGACCCATAGTTGATATACTTCCTATTATGACTCCCAAAAATATATTTATGTGAATCCATATGAATCCAACCCATTATACATAAATATGTAATGTTTCTCATGTATATAGCAAGCAAGGGTGCATGCAACCAAACTGCTTGGATTCCCACCAAGGAATGTGTTTCATCTCATTTTTTTTAACATGCTTAATATATTTGTTGATGTTACTAATGACATATCGGTATGGTTTCCTGTAGATCCACCTGTTGCTGATAGTTGAGGTTGATAACGTAACCAAACTGCCACAATTTCCAAGGGATGTGTTAAATATCCCTTTTTTATCATTCAAAATTCCTAGTTTGTTTGTTGATGTTATAGGTCAAGGTAGAAAGGAAATAGGAAAATCAGTACTTGAGTTTATAAATAGAGTGAGTGTGGTCAAAAAGGAAACTAGGGAAATACTTGTTTTACACACCAGGTAAATATTAGTATGGTGGTAACATGACCAAAAGCATATTTGTTGTTGTCATTGCTACAATAACTAGTCTCGATTCCATAAGTTAATTGTTTTCATTGTTGTATAGAATATTACTATATGACTCCCAGACTTGCTTCTCATATATATTTTTTGTCTTGCTTGAAGGTCGTAATGCCTCCTAGAATTTCCTGTTGGTGACTATACCTTAGTTTCATCACCTTCACTACTCAAAAGTAACCCTAATGCATTCATATTTGCAGGCTAGATGATGTTAAACTAAAAAGTACTTCCTAATGTGTTGAGGAGACCTGGTGACTACCCAGAAATGTGAGTTAACCCTACTTACCACATTTTGACACACATGCCAAAAAGTGGGTAACAAGCAATATGAAGGAAATGGTTTTTATTGGATGCATTGTAAATTATAGTTTACTGGATGTGAATCCTTTTACAGTTGATCTGCCTTCAGAGACTTCCTATATTGTTGTTTTATGGTGGTTTTAGGGTCATGTATGCCCAAAATTTCCCTTTAGGATTTCGTGCATAGATCTATCCTCAAATTTAATCCAAATTTCCTTTTTAGGTCTAGTTACACCTTGTTCTACGATGAAAAGTGCTCGGAAGCAATATGATTGGTGTTAATCAACTTCTCTTTACCATATTTTACCCATGGAATTGCGCAGAATGGTAAATTCACCACTTCCAAGTTCTGAAGTCATGCCCAGGTTTACTTGATTTAATTCCCATATATGAAGATGAGGATGTCACTATTGTTGATCCATAAAATTCCTTTACGTTTGGATTCCATCAACCACACTGAATAACCCTACCGATACATGTGGCATTACCCTGCTTGTTTGAATTATGTAAATATGGAATATTTAAAATAATGCCTTCAAACAGTGACTAGAACATCAAGATAGGAAACGATACCCAAAAATAACAATGTTGCAAGGGTTATATCATTTTCTATGGGAAGAAACTTTCCATGGGAAAGGGAAAGATCAAGCTTAGCATATCGTCACATTAGGATTGTACCATGCAACATTTGTAGGTCACCCCTCTAAATATTGTGATCAAAATCACACATGGACACCCATACAAAATATGGGGTAAAAAAACCTATGTTAGTGTGTCCTTCTCTGTTGGGTGTAAAGAATTACTGCATTTTTTCTACTCTTTATACATTCATTCATATGAGGTATACTTCATTTGGAAGCTAGTTTGGTATTTTTTATCCTCAACGAAATTAGTATTGTTAATATGCACCCCATGCCACCAATGGAGGATGGCTAGTGTTAAGCATTCCTTTTGGTACAATGACAGAACTATTTTGAAATCAAGAGGATAACCATAGTATGTATTTTGTTTGGATCTATTTTTTTTTATGTATTGCCTTTCTTTTATGCCACTTTTTTTGGATTTAATCCTATATATAAAGTGTGTTCTCCCTTTTTCATTGGAAGGAATACTTGCATTTTTTGATTCTAAATTTATATACTGCATATTTTACTTGGGAGTTAGATTGGTGGCATCCATCAAGCTCCTCAAAGAAGGATCTTGACAATCAATGTATATCAGTCTTGGAGATTATGAATATTATTAACATATTGCTTCTCTAAGAGGAGGAGAGTTAACATTGGTTGTGGATTTTACAATGATGACTTATTTAATTTATCATTTATGTTCAAAGTATGTTTGTGGTTGAATTATTAATAGTAAATATAGGGCATGCTTTGAATTTGTAATAACCATATTCTATGATACTTCTTAGCCACATGTTTGTTGAGATCTTAAATATTTTTCCCAACAAGTTTCATGTTTAATTTTTTTTTTATCAGTAATAAAGCATCATTATATTATATTAGATGTATTTATGTAGATTACAAAATTTGTTTAGGTGAGCAAAGTAGGGATACAACCTCTCACGGCTTCATCTATTAACAAAGTCATATGTATACCCAATTTGATAACAATAGAACATAGATTGCATTCGTAGCTTCCAGATAGAAAATGAAACCCTAAACTATCACACAAAGAAACCATGTAGTCAAATTCAGTGTTGGAGTCAAGATCCCAATCAAATTGGTGTCCCCAAACATTCAAAATTGAGCATTGGCTTCATCTAGAGTATGTGTGGAGTAATTATTCACTTTTTGACTAAATTTCTAGATTGAGACCCAACCCTTTATGTTTTTGTCAATGAAGCAGTAGATCCAGTTGATTTAGTAGGTGATATTTTTATCTGATATCCGTAAGTGATCTTATAAATGATGGTGAAGAATCAGTTTCTTGGTAAATATAAATAATAACACACATGGATTTATATTTTCCCAATAAGGAATACACATGTATTTATACCCTATTTTAGGAGTATAGCGTCATCCACCAAGATTTTTTGACCATATTAATTTGTCAGAAGAGTCCATTATCCCCACATTCCTAAATTTTAGGCTTCTAATATAATATCTCCATTCATTAGTGTTATTTACAACCACACATAACATGTTTTATGACTTATATTTGACTCCATATAGAGGATTGAAGTGGATTTTCATCCTATTCTATATAGAAAATACCGATTCCTCTCAACTACTCAATCAACGCATCGTAGAGTTTATACTCTTTCCCACATCAAACCAAGGGATATACATCCACTCTTAACTCTTTGACCTTCCACCACTTTCGATACTAGCTACCTTCTGATGATTGGGAAAGTCAAAATTGTTTCTTTCCAAATTAGTGAACCATTATGATGCAATTTTCATGGGTTTTGAATCCATTCATCCACTGAAGTTGGATGAATATATTTTTGATGTATAACTTGACATCAATTCCCTTTTCCACTTTATATCCTTCAAATACTCTTGGATTCCAAATATTTTGCAAAAAAATTGAGGATTATTCAACCCCCATCACCTGATATCTTTCAGAACCACTATTCTATTCCATCTCTCAAAGAGGATACCCTTCTTATCCCTTCTTCCAAACTAGAATATCCTGAAAATAATCTTCCTTGAATTTTCTAGCACACCCTTGCGATGAAGAGTCTATGTTATTTATCTGATCCTATAAGGGTTTTTGTGAGAGGCATATAATGGATTCTATTCATAATTAATAAATCAAAGCCTTTCGAGGCTGATAGTGTGATACAAGATAAGAGGTAGTATGTGTCTCTTTTTTTTTGGAATTTTAAATGAAGTGAATGCAATAATGTTACCTTGTGTATTATATATTAGGTTTTTAAGATATAGGGTCCTGATTTTGTAAGCCCGCAGTGTTTTTAAGATCGTGTAAGGTCTCCTTTCACTTAGTGAATGAGTTATCTTGTTTACAATTGGTGACTGGGAGATATTGAATGAATATAAAATAATTGAACTAAATATATTTAGTGTGTCCCTCGATAGTGTTGTTTTATCTCTCAAATTCCACATATCCAAATCGGACGTGTCTTTGACTACAATAAAGTTGATTTCTTTGACTACAACAAAGATAACTTGTTAAATTACTTGTTGAAAACTAGACATGATAGGAATTGAGCATAGGAGCTACCTTTGGCCAATGAGTTTCTCTAACATTAAGCTTCACCCCTTTAAATACTGGGAATCCATAATGGTTTGTTTTCAAGGTGTGTATTGATATCTTAACAGTTCACCTTCAAATAACACTTTGGCTCAGGTCTCCTTCCCATCACTAACCACCTTCCTTTGTTACCTTGTTGAAAATTGGACATGTTAGGAATCAAAGCTATGATCCACCCTTGGTTGACATATAGCTATACCACTTAGGTTATTTCTATTTTTGTGATGGGAATCCATGCTAGTTCCATATAAAGGTGTGTATTTCTATATACAACACTCAGTTGTCCCCTTGGATTTGGTTTAGTGGTTGGGATGTGGCACTGCTATGCAAACAATCCAGTTTTAAACCTTGGTGGGTGTAGAGCCATTGTGTGTGTGAGGGAAGGTGTCTGACCTCTTATAGTTGGTTTTCCTTCAACAAAGGGGCTAAACATGTGTGCCATGCCAAATTGATTCAAGTGGCTAATGGGATACTTTATTGTCTTGGAATTTCATAATTTGTTTATATTATGTATTCTTCAAGTGGATAATTAATTGTTTTCTTATGTATTTGTATATGTTACCTTATGTGTCTACATCAAGAGCTTGGAACAGTTTTAAAAAATATTGGAGATAAACAAACATGTACAATTGGTTTATATGAACTCTACCGCATCACACAACTATATCCACAAGTAAGTTTCTCATAGGCTTTTATGCCATTCATATATTAATGGGATGGATTCACCTCCACTAACATTGTGAAAGAGTGGTTGCAGGATTGTTCAACCAATAATTTCTTTATATATTGTTTCAAACAAGATTATTTCTAATGGAGGTAGAAATATTCTCTCAACTCGAAAATGCAAGTGAAGCATTTTGCACATACATCAGAGATGGACTAGCACAGGTTATGTTGTCATTCTTTAATATTTGCTTGCTGTGTTTACATCATCAAATGTTGTAGACTGATTTGTTCATGTTTTATTCTATATATGGAAAAAAATGCAGCTGCTGGTAGGACACCATCTAGTGTACCTATATGAACACCACCTCCAGTATCTCCCAGTTTGTCTTCTCCAAATCTTGCACCTCCATACCCTTTAATTGCAAAATTGCAGTGTGATCTATTTATTCTATGTGCCATGTGTGATTTCCATATTTCCTGACTTACAACTAATAAAGGTATCAGTTGTGTCCAACTAGGGTCTTCTTAATATTAAGGGATTTCTACCTAGGTTTTATTTTTGTCGTAAGGAAAATATTTTTTCGGGATACTCTCATGAATAAAGTGAGACATTTATACCTTCCAATACTCCCTTATGTTTGATTTTGGATCTATCAACTAGTTCAAGTACTATGGGGGTAGGAGAAACATTGTAGTATCCTAATCGAGAAAGAGTTTCTATAGCCAGTACATTTATTGTTTCTCCCAAACCAATGAGAATGTTTTCAATATGAATGTTATTGATAAAAATGGTGACCAAAGGATTTCATGGGCATACATCTTTTTAAGTAGTGACATGAGCACACATAAAGCTATCTAATTTTCCTATAATTTGTATGGTTGGTGGTTCCATCTTTTGGCATCCTTGTTTTCTGATGCATAAATCCCCCACTAATTTAACATAGATGGGTATATCTTTTAGGGCATTCAGTAAGGGGATTTTTACACATATATTTTTGAGTTATACTGCAAAAATGAATTTGATGGGAGTGATTGTATTTTGTACATGTATGCTTTCTAGAAATGGGCATTGATTATATTGTGGTGTTTGTAGCTTCTAAGTGTTTGTTGGTAAGGCTAATGAGTGATTTTGAATTTTCTGATTTTGGACATGAAGTTGTGACTGTTTATTGGTGTTTGAGTCAAATGGAGTGGGAATTTCCTCCTCATCGTTCTCATGAATGACTACTAAAGGATTCTGGTTAAAAGTGTCCCTAATATTAGATGGATTTAGTGTAGTGACAAAGGAATGATAGTTTATGTAGGGAAGGTTTGTATTTCATTATTATAGGTAGGTTGGATTGTTTTATTGTTATTTGAATTGGAGATGGGTTTGTTAGGGAATTTTGTTGGTCTTGGGGGATTTGGGGGGGAAAGAAATTGTAATTGCACTGAATTACCGATTTGTGGTTAAGGGATTTGTAAGGGATATGTAGAATACGATGGTGTTGTAGGAAGCGTGGGTGTTGCATGATATGTCTGTTCTATAAGAAACATTGAAAGAAATGGATGCATTTCATGATGACAAGAATTTAACACGGAATCATATGACATCCCATGATAATGATATTTACAAGGCTATTGTGGAGCAGTTTGAGGCATCCAATATGCCATGATGTTGGGTTATTCCATGCCTGATTATATGAATGAAAAAATCATGAAGAATAATTTTGCATCATACTTAAAGATCGATATTGTCACGGGGATTGTGGATCCATTGCATACAATGATGTTGTGGTCTCTTGCTCTCCATAGTATACTTCTTTCAAACATGGTATGGTACGCAGATAAAATCCTTAAAGTGATTAAAAACCTATAAATTAACTCACTAATCCATACATAAGTGAAATCAATTTCAAACACCACCTACTAGAAACTAAGGTGAAATTCAAGATTGAAAAGGACCCATTGTGAATTCCTAAGGTAGAATCGTAAGGTAATCATATGTAATATATTTGGCATTAAGATATAAATTCACACAATAACACCACATTGTAAATTAAATAAATAAATCAGGTCATGGTTCAAAAGATGAGATGTGGCTTCATTGGATTACTTAATGTAGGTTTTATCTAAAACCTGGTTATTTTTTATTAATAAACAAAATATCGTCGGTTTTTCGACAAAAATTGAGATGTGGATTTGTCGTATTTCCTACACTTTGGTGCTAAACTCTGACGATGTAGCTTTGGCTCTGGCAAGCTCATTCTGTTGGTTATCTGACGAACTGTGGCCCTAGTCCGACGAGGTTGCCATGAGTTTGAAAAGAGCGATCTGTCGGAGAACCAATTAGAACCCATCAGAAATCTAATGACTTAAGCATCACACAAACGACAAGGTGAGGTTGGTAAATTCAGAATTCTCCATTGAAGCAATGACTAAAGAGTCATCGGACATTTGAAAGGTCTCTATCGGAAATCCGACAAAGCATTCCTTATGTCATCTGGAAAGAGAAGTCGGATTTTTGACTATATGGGAGTCAGATATTCAACGGGGTTTGGCATGTCGTCAAATATTCGATGATATGCCACCGAAAACAAAAAAAATTGTTGCTGTCGAATTACTGACAGGCTTCTGTCGAATTTCAGACATAAAAGCCATCAGATTATGGGCTCAAATTCTATTGCGGGACATTCAAAATTCATTGGCTTGGATCTTTTTTGGCTGCATCCATTACAAAAGTTAGGGTAGTTTGTTTGGATTAGTTGGATAATACCCTTTGGATAGGGTGGGTGAATGGTGCACACCTGAAACTTACACTACACTACCAACCTGATGTTCCCATACAACACTCATATGTTGTAGAGGAGTGGGTTAAAAATAGTATGACTTCATGTTCCCTTTTCCTAGTCTAGTTAAGTTGTACAAAATCTAGTTTTGTGTTAGCAAGATAGTTTTTTTAGTTTTAGGATATAACTAACCCTTGTGTATAGGGTAGGTTTACACACGTTGAATCCTCAAATTTTGGGGTCTAGTTAGGAATTGCATGATTACACCATAGATTCCACCTTTTTGGTTAGGGATAGGATTACAATCCTATCTTGATTGAGCCAGGTCCTAGGGTATACTTTTTGGCTTGCATTTGAATTTTATATAGATTTACAACAAATTCTAGATTGAAAACATAGAAGATAAAGGATGATCTATTACAAAATCATTAGACACAATGCAAAAGTACGTGACATATAATTACTCAAGAATTCATAATGATTGGAGGTTGCATCGAGTGAGAGAACACTAGGTACAATCACTAACAATACAATGTGTGACTTGCCAAGATAATAGAAAAGATTTATGACAATAGAAAACTGGTAAAGAGACAACAAAATGTGACAAATGGATGATTGATGTGGCATATATTCCTAATATATCAACATGTACTTTAAAGCGGAGTCCACAATTTTGGTATTTAATTAGAGGATTTTGAAATCATATGATATGATGTATTAATTCTATAAATTTGTGGGACTTGGAGATATTTTTCATTCAAGTTTGCAAAATTATGCATTTATGATAGAGAATGTACATCCCTCAGGGATATGATATGAATTAAGAGAAGGAAACCCTTGTTTATTAATTAAAAGATTGATAAAATTATGAAAAAATGAGAAATGCATGGACAAAGGTTGATAAAGTCATGCCGATCTTGATCATTTTACCAAGATACTAGAGGCATCTATATTTCCAAATGTCCAAGCCAAATTTGCTTGAGATGCCAAAATTTGGAGACTTTGGGGAGGTTTTATGATCAATCAACTAATTTCATGTTGAATAAGGTCTAATATTTAAAGATATTGTTGAAAGTAGACATATATTATAGAGGATATAATGCATGCGATAACTAGTTTGTCCATGGATGGGGACATAGTCATGCTTTCATTCCAATACAACAAATGTAATAAGAAAACTGTTCCCACAAACCTAAATGAGTATAATGGCACTAAGCTTGGTGGAAAAATAAAATGAAGGATCCTTTGTCAAGATAGTGTGCATATACCGAAACTATGGATTAGGTGCAAGATGACAAAATAACAACAGACTATGGACACACTCTCCACTGTTGTAGCTTGTGCACACAACCAAAACCTAAACTATTCTTTATTATTTCTCAATAAATTTACGGAGGTTGTAATGAACAAACAATGGGTAGGATCAATATTCCATATGGATACTTCTTGGTTCCTCTAGTGACATACACTTCATCCCCCTTAGATGGGAAATACCATCTAACATCCAATGTTGGTATTATGGTGACTTAGTATAAACCTTGGGCCATAACGAGGAGTCAAGTGGACAAAAAATACAACAATGGTATATTTAATATCTAAGTTTTTCTATCTTAAGGAGAGTCTCACTGTTTAAGTTAAAAAAAAGTGTTTTAAAAAACTATTTAATAGATGAATAATTTAATTAAATGATAATTAAAACTACCTATTTAACAACTGTTAAATTAAAACTAGCTATTTATCTACAAGATATACTAATCTATCTTTGCCAAGAGAAATTTTATACTAATTACGATTACTTGATGTACTGTAAATTAAGATCTGGAAAATATAATATATATACTGAGAAAAATCTCTTTAAATATATCACAATCCCAATAAAAGTAAATTAAAGTAATATTTAATAAGAAATAATAATAAATTATTATAGCCTATAACATAAGTACTATCAGAATACAATAAGTTCTACTATGTCCAATATATAAGAAATTATAATAATCACTCATCCAAAACATCTATACAAATAGATAATAAGAACAATAATAATATAAATAATGATATGAAAGTTATATTAAATAATGAAAATTATATAATAATAACTATAAACATCACACAATTAGAGATTTAAACATGGTGTATTCGAGAGTGAAAATATGATGAATACATAACAATACAATGCGTATGTAAATCAAGATATGAAAATACACTATAAAAGAGAGTTTCTATTTTTATGTATAACTGTATCAAAGAAAACATAAAATATAATGTTACCCATCTTCTCCAAACATATTAGAAATGTATGCCAACACTAATGTTATGGCATACAGATCAGTTTCAAAATTCTAGAAATAACAACTCTATATGAAAACTTCTTCTCTCTATCGAATCCCCCATCTCAACTCACCCTCATGAATTATATACAAAAAAAATAAATCAACTACTTAGAGAGGCTTACAGATCTATTTACCAAAAATAAACTATTCAGTTTTAACAACCGTCAAATTAAAACAAACAATCTACATGATCATTCTGTTGATGAGATAACAAATTATCATGAATAGTTTAAACCATTCCACTAAGTATAAGGCACATGGAAACGAGAGAATTAGAAGAGGTAATCAGTTTATTAGCTGGTAATTGAAACTTTCACAAGTCCAACAACATCAACAAAACAAAACACATCCATGAAAATTGTATAAGCCACTTGTAATAACAATTTAATAGGACATTAAATCTTCATTTAAACTTGTATTTAAGAAATGAAACACCAAACAAACGAATTCTAAGCATGCCTATAGAATCTTCAATTATGGAGGTATGCTAATTAAATCATTCATTTACCTGTTAAAAATAAAAAATTGTCAAATGTAAACTGAAATAAAACAAGTTTAAGTCACGATGTGCGATTTGGTAGCTCGTTGTGCCTCAGATAATATGGCCTGAAGTTTCATAATATTAATCTTTTGTTGTTCACCTTGCTTGAGTAATATTTCATTTGTAGTGGCCAATGATTTCTTAATAGCCTTGTATTTGTCTTTTTTGAGTTTCAAATCATTCCATCAATTCACTTACTGCAACAATTCACTGTTAAGGGTATTGCTCTCTTCCTCCTTTCCAAGCGTACTAGAATGAGACTCCCTCAATTTTATTTCCAAGTGAGAAATTCTATCCTCCAATATTTGTTTAAGAGTTTGTTGGAGGTTATTTTCACTTCTAGGTGGTGAAGAGTCACCTGTACATGAAGGTTTTTGATCAGATTTGAAAGGAGAGGATATTTCAATGAATTATTTCGTAGAGGAAATCATGGGATTGTTCACCTCCATACTCTATTCATCACCATCATGGGAGAATTCATGAATTGGGGAAAAATCATCATCGTCGCTTACAACCTCTATCAAATACGATTCTTTTTGTTGCTGTATTGTGTCTGGAATGGAAATTGTAGCCATATAGAGGAAAACCCCTTTTGTTTGACTTTACATTCACTGTAAGAGGTAGGTTCTTTGTTTCGACCATTCACCAACCCTTCTGATTTCTGTATAGGAATATCACAAGTTTGCATAGTCAATGATGGATTAACAATAATTTCAACAATATTATTCTCTATCAAATCATACCCTAAATTTTTCGATGGGATGGGGTTACTAACAATTTCCTCTTTTTGATCTAACTCAGATTCTAATTTAGAGGGTTCTTGTACAAAAGGTCATCTTCTTTTCTGTCGAGTCCTAGGGATAGGAGAAGGCTGAAATTGAGTATGTCCAAAGCTATTTTAATTTAAAAAATGGTCCCAAATCTTACCAATCATAGAAAATTGGTTTTGTACCACGATTTTGAGTAAACCATGGTGGAATAAGATTCAGTTCTGATCGCCTACTTTATTTTGGACCGCATTAGTCATATTTTCCAAAATATTAATAAATAAGCAAGGTAAATTTACCCTAGAACCCTTAAGTTCCATAATAATCGATAAAAATGTATAGAAGAAAACCTACCATTGCATGTGATGTACCTTATAATTAGCTGTATAATTGGCCGCCATTCAGGATGAAGGAACTTTGCAGGATATCCATGCTTATCATCAAAATCCTCTAGAAAAGGAAGCAATTTTTTTTCCATTTTGCTATGCTAATTTCCTTTTGCTTAAACCACCTTTCACCCTTCTATGGCTGCTTCGTAAAATTTGTTATGAGGTCTTAATAAACGACTAAATGCTGGTTCCCTATTTGAGCAGTGTTTTCTTTAAGTGACAGAGAAAAACGTCGGGTCACCTCAGTATGATGGCTGTTAAAACTTCTAAAGAAGTCACCCCAACCTATTTTCTCAATCAATTGGGAAGAATCAGGTTCAATCTCCAGTAATTCACTCCTGGCTGGATCGAATCTACACAAAGGAGCCATTCTTTCAACGCTCACTTGGTAAATAACATCAATTTGTGGGTGATCATCAACATGAAAGAGGAACGAAATCCAGGTTAATCTAACTCTCTATAAAAACCCCAATTTTGACCACCATCACAACCAAAACAAATACAAGCTTCATCATAGGGTTTGATAAATAGAGGAAAATGATGATACAAGCTGTGAAATGATGATGTCATACAACGATTATAAATGGATATGACATTCAAAATCTTATTGATATGATAAATTGACACGACGATAATGGTTGTACAATAATAAACAAGTGTCATACATCACTTAATGGTAGAGTGATTCATGATTTCGATCTAGTTAGGGTGGAAGAAAAATGTCATATTTTATAATTTCATTTTGCATAAGCGCCATTGTACTTAGGATAAGATTCAAATGTAGGTTTGAATAATCATTCAGGCATAGTTTTAAAGTTAATGTTTAGATATATAGTAAATAAACATTATTAATCTACACATAAAATAAAAATGAATTTAATCACTTGTAATTTACCTAGCATGAAAAACAAAACATTGGGGCCTTGGTATTAATCAGTCATGAGAAGATCATGTAGAAAGAAAGAAGTAAAAATAATAGATGCAAAATTTGACTTGGCTTCAAAATGAGATTAATATGCTGTCGATTTAATGAAACATAAAATGAATCTGTATTATCACTAAACAAATATAATCAAAAGTTAAATATATGTGAATAAAACTTGATTATATAGTAAGTAGATTTAACAACTGCTAAATTGATTTTCAATGATACCTCAACATGAAATTGAAATGTTTGCAATGAATTTGACTCAGATAATTGTTGTCTTCAAATCGAGAGTAACTTCAGAATCATAGATTCTTAAGGCACTCTTTAATAATTTTTATCAAGAATTTATGAAATAAGAAAGCTTATGTCATTTTTTATTAATTGAAAACAAATAAAAAGTGAGAAGGTTGTTGGTTGCCAACAAATGACGACAGACGTTGAAGAACCAGTTATCTCTGTTCATATTGCTTTAAACAATTGAGGAAAATATAGTCTAAAACTTACTCTAAGAAATCATAAAACCTCAATTTGATACAAACCTATGTTTAATGATTTTCATAATTTCAAATACCTTCAGAACCATCCTCCATGTCATTAATAATTTTTGTTTGTTTGTTGATGAGTCAAGTAAGATTACCTTGTCAAAACTAAGTATTTAGAAATTAAAGATAATTCGAACCACTGGTATAAAGATATAACTATTTAATTCTCTGAAAAATAAATGGAACCTGTCCCTTCTATTAAAACCATTCATTCATTCATCATTTTTTTACACTAATTTATACTTTATAAAATAAGGGATCAATCCCATAGGTTGGTAACCAAATGACAATGTCACTCACAAACATCATCAGAGATGAATCAACTGGATCATTACTGATACCCCCTATCTCTTGATCATAATAATAAGAGGCACTACCATATCCCAATAACTAAATTTTGGTAATGTCATACCAATGATGTCCATGATCCTGATCGGACCGACTCATTACTGATACCTTTTGTTCCTAATTTCATAAAACAAAAATTTAAAATGGAACAGATCAAGACACTTCCGAGATTGTAAATGAGTTTGAAATATGACTGATAATCCATATTCATAAATATTTTCCAAGTACAAGGTTTTGATGAGGTAATTCACCAACTATCTGTACTATAATAGTAGAACAAACTATAGAGGATTAATCCTAACTGCACTTACAAAAAATTAAATTTTATAAAAGGCTCCTTTTAGATTTGAGAAAATTTGATCTGACTAAACAAGATGAAAGACCGTACTTGAACACAATTACTTAGAGTAAATGAACAAACTAAAATTCAATCCACAGAGGTTTATTTATCTACAGATTCCTTCTATCACTTAATATATACATTCAATATTTCAAAGGTTGAAAAGAATAATGATTTTCAATCATGATACATGTCATTTGTTGAAAATAGATGATTTAGGAAATACTTGGAATTAGATGAAATGAGTGTTAAACAAAAACAAAGAACAAAATAAAATGTACATCTAAATATCCCTAATTATTTTCATAATTGAGATGAAGAATGGAACAAACTAAAGCATAAAAAGAAATACTGTACAAATATTAACAAAATAAAACAAACTATATACAAATTAAAATTTGATAGAAATTAGTAAAAGTATTTTTTAAGAATCAACCCGTTAACTGAAAAGGTTTAATCCTGACCCTCCAAGATTTGAAGTCGAAAGGTTCTTGGGGCCATTTTTCAGCAATGACATATGGTCCTAGCCAAAGACGCTGAAATTTCATATGTTCATCTTTATCATCATGGGATTTGTCCCACTTTAGAACCAGATCACCTATTTGCAAATCTCTATTGGAGACTGAGGCCTAACCAAACCAAGATTGTACAATATGTTGATGTTTCTCAAAATGTTGTTTGGATTTTTCTCTATCCTCCTCTAACTTAATAAAAATATTAATTCTCTTCTCCATAGCAGAACAGTTTACATCCTGGATGGACTGTGCTAACTGTAAAGAAGGTATGAAAATATTAGGAGGTAGAATGGATTCAGTACCATAGACTAGGAAGAAATGTGAGTTTCCAATTGCATATTTTGGAGTTACTCTGTTTTCCCAATGTGCATTGTGTAAGGTAGTATGCTGATTCCGATGATGACAACAATGGTTCTATTTAGAATCTTTAGTAAGTTTTTATTAAATTGAGCACATAGATCTGTGGACAAACTGTTAGTTTTTCAACATTTAAGCTAGCATTATGTTAGGATCTTTTCACTGAGAGAATAACAAGCACAGCAATAACATAAGCACATCACAAGAGACAA
>LPNX010887914.1:0-31012 GCA_001517045.1 Pseudotsuga menziesii
TTACCAACTTAATCATTGGTACAAACCTCCAGGTACAAACAATGCCTAGCCGAAATTCATCGAAGGTACGCTACTTCTTACCGGATACAGAGCACGAGAGACTAGTGGAGACCATTGTTATAAGAGATGATCCGGAGGGCTTGGTTGTATGATAATAGGTGGGATCTAGCATGATGAGGTATGTATCATAATTTAAATTTCCCCATGTATGTTTCTTATGAATATGTCAATTTTGTGTTCTTGATATGCAAAATTTTCCATAATGTTGTTTATAAATATGCCAAAATTTCTCTTGTATGTCAAGTTAATGAACATGCCAAATTTTGCATGCCTAAGTAAAGATATGGTGCGTTACAGTCCATGCATGATTATTTAATCCCATTTCAGTATTATTATAATATATTATTTTAAAAAGAAATAATTATGTTAATACCATCAAACCCTACCTACACTAATACATGACCTTATGTTTTGAGGGATATATATATATATATATATATATATATATTAAAAAAATTGAAACAATCGATGTGTACAAAGACAAGCCCTTCTTTGTAATTGTTCAAAATTTTGTTAAGAAATCCCATCATTTAAGTCACTTGCACCGATGAAAAAACAATGCAATATAATTTCCCCAAAAAACAACATATTGCTTAAAAAACTTGAATCACATGTGGTCATACAAAATATCCATAGATAGGAATTATATATTTTGAAAGCTTATTCAATTTTCTACATTTCATCTTCTTTCAACATATTCAAAGTTATTGTGTAAATACCTTGAATCGTCCCTCCAAGACAATAAATTGTTGGTTTTCCATGTTTGTATTTCCATTGACATGTCTTGAAAGACCATCATTAACTTTCATTCACCCAAACCCTTCAACTAGGTGTTATGGTCAAAATGGAGGTCTATCACATCCTAGAGAGTAACAAAAGATGAAGAGACCCAAAGAACAACTAGGGATCATGTTTGAGTATCAAATACCTACTGGAATTGTCAATCTATGAATGGTAATTTCATGTGTTTATGTACCAAAAATCTATTTTGATTGACTATAGATATGAGAGTTGAAAAATGTGACTCAACAATAAACTAAAGCAATCAAATATACCCCTTAGCATGTATACTAAGTAACAAATAATGGAAACACCTTCATCACCTTCATCATCATCATCATCATCATCATCATCATCCTCACCTTCATCATCAATATCACCATCAACATCATAAACATCATCAACATCATCCTCATCATCATCATCATCATCATCATCATCATCCTCACCTTCATCATCATCATCATCATCAACATCATCAACATCATCCTCATCATCATCCTCACCATCAACATCATGAACATCATCATCATCATCCTCACCATCACCATCATCAACATCATCATCATCATCATCATCATCCTCATCAACATCATCACCATCAACATCACGAACATCATCATCATCATCCTCATCATCATCCTCATCCTCATCATCATCCTCACCTTCATCATCATCATCACCATCAACATCATCACCATCACCATCAACATCATCATCATCATCATCCTCATCATCATCATCTCCAACAACATCATGAACATCATCATCATCATCCTCGTCATCACAATCAACATCATCACCATCAACATCAACATCCTCATCATCATCACCGTCAACATCATGAACATCGTCATCGTTCATCATTATGAGTAATAGGGTTCTTTCATTCCTTCAACAATATAATATATATTATGTGATAATTCCCTTTATACAATGGCATTTTGTAGGGAAAAGCATGCAACATGTGTAAGTAAACACAAAGTATATGTGGGTGGAAGCAATATTTTTCCTTTTCCCAGTACCCTAAAGAAAAATCTCGAGAGTGTAACCCTTAACCTAATAAGTTCTATAATATGCATGGTGTAGGTTTATATCTATAAACAAAAGCTATATTAAAGAAAAACCAATGTTTTTAACACAAAATTTAAATTATACTATTGATGCAACATGTTAACACTAGTACATGTGTATATTTTTTCTGAGATGCCACTTGGCATGCACGGACTGTAACGCGCCATATTTTTACTTAGGCATGTTTATCAGCCAGACTTACTAGGGTTTCGCTCAATAGGGGACAATGCAGCCACGCCAACGAGGGCCAAAGCTAGAAATCCACAGATGGTGGGGGTGCGGTTGGCATTGCCATAATTCCCATGCTCAAACACACTAGCAGGAGTTGACAGAATTCAAAATTTCCGCTCCGTGAGGTTTTTTGCGCACCGGGCCCAAGTCCACTAGGTGTCCCTGAACGGTATCTGGAGGTGACCTGCAACTCGCCATAGATCGATGCTCGGGCCTCCGATCGACAAACCGTTGATTCCGTTGGATTCATGACGTGGGATTTCAGCTAGGGGGGGGGGCTCTCCCTCCTCTCCATTGCCCTATGACCTCCGTATACGGTCGTTTATGGAGCTGGGGTTTCGCTCAGTAGGGGACAATGCAGTCACGCCAACGAGGGCCAAAGCTGGAAAGCCATGGATGGTGGGGATGTGGTTGGCATTGCCATATTTCCCATGCCCAAACACACTAGCAGGAGTTGACAGAATTCAAAATTGCCGCTCCGTGAGGTTTTTTGTGCACCGGGCCCAAGTCCACTAGGTGTCCCTGAACGGTATCTGGAGGTGACCTGCAACTCGCCATAGATCGATGCTCAGGCCTCCGATCGACGAACTGTTGATTCCGTTGGATTCATGACGTGGGATTTTAGCTAGGGGGGGGCTCTCCCTCCTCTCCATTGCCCGATGACCTCCATCTATGGTCATTTCTGGAGATAGGGTTTCTCTTAGTAGGGGACAATGCAGTCACGCCAACGAGGACCAAAGCTGGAAATACATGGATGGTGGGGATGCGGTTGGAATTTCCATATTTCCCATGCCCAAACACACTAGCAGGAGTTGATAGAATTCAAAATTTTCGCTCCATGAGGTTTTTTGTGCACCGGGCTCCAGTCCACCAGGTGTCCCTGAACGGTATCTGGAGGTGACCTGCAACTCGCCATAGATCGATGCTCGGGCCTCTGATCGATGAACTGTTGATTCCGTTGGATTCGTGACGTGGTATTTTAGCTAGGGGGGGCCTCTCCCTCTTTCCCATTTCCCGGTGACATCCGTCTACGGTGGTTTTTGAAGCTAGGGTTTCGCTCAGTAGGGACAATGCAGTCACGCCAATGAGAGCCAAAGCTGGAAAGCCACGGATGGTGGGGATGCAGTTGGCATTGCCATATTTCCCATGCCCAAACACACTAGAAGGAGTTGATAGAATTCAAAATTGCCACTCCGTGAGGTTTTTTGCGCACCGGGCCCAAGTCCACTAGGTGTCCCTGAACGGTATCTGGAGGTGACTTGTAACTCGCCATAGATCGATGCTCGGGCCTTCGATCGACAAACCATCAATTCCGTTGGATTCGTGACGTGGGATTTTAGCTAGGGGGGGGCCTCTCCCTCCTGTCCATTTCCCGGTGACCTCCGTCTACTGTGGTTTATAAAGCTATGGTTTCGCTCAATAGGGGACAATGCAGTCACGCCAACAAGGGCCAAAGATGGAAAGCCATGGATGGTGGGGATGCGGTTGGCGTTGCCATATTTCCCATTCCCAAACACACTAGCAGGAGTTGACAGAATTCAAAATTGCCGCTCCGTGAGGTTTTTTGCGCATTGGGCCCAAGTCCACCAGGTGTCCCTGAACGGTATCTAGAGGTGACCTGCAACTCGCCATAGATTGATGCTCGGGCCTCCGATCAACGAACCGTCGATTCCGTTGGATTCGTGACGAGAGATTTTAGCTAGGGGGGGGGGGGCTCTCCCTCTTGTCCATTTCCCGGTGACCTCTGTCTATGGTGGTTTCTGAAGCTAGGGTTTCGCTCAATAGGGGACAATGCAGTCACGCCAACGGGGGAAAAAGCTGGAAAGCCATGAATGGTGGGGATGCGATTGGCATTGCCATATTTCCCATGCCCAAACACACTAGCATGAGTTGACAGAATTCAAAATTGCCGCTCCGTGAGGTTTTCTGCGCATCGGGCCCATGTCCACCAAGTGTCCCTAAACGGTATCTGGAGGTGACCTGCAACTCACCATAGATCAATTCTAGGGTCTCCGATCGACGAACCGTCGATTCCATTAGATTCATGACGAGGGATTTTAGTTAGGTGGGGTCCTCTCCCTCCTCTCCATTGCCCGATGACCTCCATCTACGGTGGTTTCTGAAGCTAGGGTTTTGCTCAGTAGCAGACAATGCAGTCATGCCAACGAGGGCCAAAGCTATAAAGCCATGGATGGTGGGGATGCAGTTGGAATTACCATATTTCCCATGCCCAAACACACTAGCAGGAGTTGACAGAATTCAAAATTGTCGCTCCGTGAGGTTTTTTGTGCACCGGGCCCATGTCCACCAGGTGTCCCTAAACGGTATCTGGAGGTCACCTGCAACTTGCCATAGATCGATGCTCGGGCCTCTGATCGACGAACCGTCGATTCCGTTGGATTCGTGATGTGGGATTTTAGCTAGGGGGGGGCCTCTCCCTCCTGTCCATTTCTCGATGACCTCCATCTACAATGGTTTCTGAAGCTATGGTTTCACTCAGTAGGGACAATGCAGTCACGCCAATGAGAGCCAAAGCTAGACAATGCATTTCATGCCAACGAAGACCAAACTTGGAAAACCCTATCTCTAACTAGGGTTTATTGTTTAACATGCATGTCCCATTACCATAACCCTACCAAGGAAACCCTAATCCTAACCCTAATCTTATCTTACTGTCACAACTCAATTTAGAATCAATCTAATGTCGAGCTGAACTTTTTCAAATCCGATGGACTTATGCTTCAAATCATGTTGATTCACAAAGTTGGGTCTCAGTCTTTGGATTCTATTGTAGTTCCTTTAATGCTGAGTGATTAGTCATTGGGTGCATGAGGTTTGTTGAATAGTGTTGTTGGTTGTTGATGAAATGTNAGTGTATCCAAAACTATCCAAGCCACATGTACACATGTATCGATATGTACATATCCCATAAGACACATCAAAACTCAAGCTTCCTCTTGTTCTTTCTTGAGGGTGATCCTATAGGCTCAACTATAGGACCAGTGTGCATCTCTAGATCCTGCAAATTAAATATCAATTGTTAAATTCAATTAAATATGTACTAATACATTAGTTCAATAAAATACCATATCTAAATTAACTCAAAAATTATGAAAATGTTAATGGACATTGCATGAAACAATTGTTCATTAATGGACATCTCACCTCAGTGAGAGACTGTGACAAAGGGGATTGGGTTTCTTGTGTAGCAGATGGAGTTGTTGGTTGAACATGAATGATGGTCGCATCCATGGTCGAACCAGAGGGGGCAGGACCTGGTGGTGGTGGCTACAATCACCAAATCTTGAAATAGTTAGAAATGTGCATGAATAAACAATAGACAACAATAACACACTATGTCTATATCATGTTCAAATAGTTGTACCTCTTTGTGACTTGTTTCCATTGTAGATGCAGCACTGACTGCTGCATCAACCATCCCTGCAAGGTTTTCAACAGTAAACTCTGGCTCCTGATGCAGTAAACATGCAAATCAAACATTAACAAAATATTTTATGCATTGGATTTCAAGTTAACCAAGAAATATCATCGAAGGATATACAAATTACCATGGTATCAGTATCTCCATGGTCGCGGACAACTTCACTCTTTCTAGGAGTAGGCCGTCTCATATATACTTGACCCTTGTTCACATATGGCCTATGGGGAGATACAACTCCAAGAGATGGTCTAGGTGTTTCGGTACCAGCCTATAGTCAACAAGAGTTCATGTAGCTAGACATGGATGATTCAACGAACATACATGTATTTAAAAAATGATATTTTTTAAATGTTTAAAATGTTTACCTCCATCACTGCTTCCCCTCATGTAGGATCTGGCATCTGCCCAGATATTTCCTCGATCGATACGACCATGGATCCTACCTCCATCACTGCTTTCCCCTGTGAAGGATCCGACATCTGCAAGTTTAATAATTGTAAATATTAGACCGTAGATAACATTAGTGAACTAACATGTACAATATGTGGAAATTAACAATTTAACAAGTATTAAAAAACTGAAATTTTAAAATGTTTACCTCGGTGTGAGATACGGGATCAGTGGATGGAATGTCCTGCCCCTGTGTAGAGTGTGGAATGTGATACTCTGGGGCGTTGCTGCCGGTATAAAGCATCAACTGCAAGTTCACAAAATTAATATATTAGCTCAAACTATACATATGTGTACAAAGAGGAAAATAAATGAAGAATTTATTACAATTAACCATATACATACATCACTCAAAAACCCACTGAAGACAACATCTGACGAAAGACCATAGCATGGACGACCACACGATGTGCACTCGTGAGGCTCAAAAGTAGGTTGGGAATGTGTTGATGGTGTTGCACTAGTAGATGGTCCTGCACCTGTGGGTGGTACTGCACTAGAAGATGGTCCTGCACCATGAGGACCTAGTGTATGTACCACACTAGGGACAGATGTCCCTTCCTCACCCATATGTTGAACCATAGTGCTATGGGGAACAACGGCCCGTGCCAACCTCAAAAATGCCTCACGTGTCTGTGGAATAACATGATGTACAGGTGGGACATCTGGCCCAGGAAACTTCCTACGAGGTGCAGGGATATGGCGATCAATGTCTCGAAGCCTGGCATTGGGTCAGTTTTGGGGCATTCTCCCACCGATCCCCTGAAACTGCAATATATCAAAATAGTTTACGTGTTTTCCCAACACGAACTTTGCATACATCTTCTGAAGGAAGTACAACGGGATTTCCCTGTTGTTTTGTGGTGGCATATCAAAAACCATATACCATCTGTCCATCCAGTTATCAACAAATGGTTGATATGTGCACCACTCGATAGAGATATGTGGCCTATTTGCATTTGGGATTTCCCCCCGTGCGAGGGTCCCTAAATAATGAAAATATATGCTCTTTGGTGATTTTCAAATTTTTTTATTGCATTGTAGCTAAGCCCATCAGCGTACTCACGTCTTTTTCTTTATCTATATGAAGTAATATCATATAGTATGTTGTTTGAAAATGTGATAGTCTCAACAATTGCATCCAAAGTGGATGCAAGTGAACGTCGAATTCTATCACCACCACTAAAAGCAGTACTCAAACCTCTCAACTGGGCAAGCTCAATCAATATTTCCGCATTGGGGTCCATAGCCGCAACTGTAATAAAAAAATCAATAAGAAAATAATTAGAAACGTATACATGGTATATAATGACATCTCTTCAAAATTGAAAATGTAAATTAAGGAAAACATACACAAACTTAAGTTTGACCAATTTTTCAAACATAAAAAACTATAAACAATAATTAAAGTTTAACACTTTTACTTTTATTTTGTATCTTTATGGTATTTATTTTTTCTTACATAGGTGTTACTGGGAAAATATATTCAACATATCAATTAAATCATTGGCGTGTGGTGGATTCCCTAGCCCCACCAAATCAAATGTCTTTGAGAAAATTGTTAGAGAAGCACAAAATAATATGAAACAAGAAAACTTATTTAGTTGAGAAGTTATGGAATGTATTTACCTTGACATCATAAATCCACTAAAACATGACCACCTCAAAAACTGTTAAAAACCTAATTTCCATTATGTTTAATGCATAAACAAAACATACACAATTATCATTCTCTAAAGATTGAATTACATTCCAGTATGTTCTAAAAACCGTTTTAAAGTGATATTCAACCTCTACTTTCTTTTGTTGATTATACTCCTCAGTCCACTCTAACATAAATTAAGAAGTGTATGCACCATACAAATGTAATGACTCCCACTCCTTAGCATCTACATGTACAAGTAATCATTATTTAAATCCAAATTTACAATATTTAGGATTAGAACAATTGTTACAAAAAATTTGAGTATACCTCTTATCCTCTTTGAAGACCCTCCACCCTCTAATCTTTCTCCTTAAAAAATTTGATCTTGGTTATTTCCCCATAATCATGGATCTTCAAAATGCAATTGAGGTAAGTACTCACTCAAATGAACCATTATCTGAAAGACCATGTACCCCTCAGCCATAGATCCTTCTAGATGAACTCTTTGTCTCACAAAATGTTTTAGAAACTTCATATATCTCTCCGCAAGCAACATTGTATGGATATGGATAGAACCCCATTCTTCAATCTCTTCTACTAGGTGTATAAGGTAATGCTCTTGAGAATTAAAAAAAATAGGAGGGAAGTGCATTTGAATATCACACATCTAAAGTCACACAATTATAGGGTAAAAATTGACCAAAAAAAAATGCATTGGGTGATTGAATTACCTTGTTGGATGACAATGCACGAGTGAAATCTCCTCCCCTCAACCTGAATTAGCTCCTGCAACAATCCCAAGCAGTGGTCTCACTCCAAAACGCTCCAATGGCCCTTCGAATTCGTGTTCTTGATTGTGAAAATGGGCCGCGGGTTCGGGAATGTGTATTTAATTTTTTTTTTATGATTTGCAAATCGGGTACGCATTTTATAACTACATATCGTAAGTGCGTTTTGTAGTTATATAACGCGTACGCGATATGGCTTCCTATCCTACATCTTCCATGACATGTCAGGCTCGGGTTGAACCATACCAAGTGCTATGTCAAGCTCGGGTTGATGTATTTTTTGGTAACATGATCTTGTTTTTGAAAACTAGGATTGCATCTTAAAGGTCCCTCATCTTCTTACACTGACCCATTAGGACCTATTACATGGATCAATAAAAAATAATCAGCATCTTTATCCCCTTTGAAACAAAGTATAGAGCACAACCAAAAAAGTAGAAAAAGAGGCAATATAGATTCCAAATGTCTTACTCTAACTTGGTTCTACTCAAACATGATGTCCCCCTCCTTACAAGTCTTTTTGTAAATTCCCTCTGCTTATTCTTAAGAGGACTATCCCAACTTTTTTAATGAGATTTATCTATAAATTTAGAAGCTTTCTAACATTAGACTCCTCTTCAAAATAGTAAGATAATTCAGTAAACTGATAATTTACAAATAAATATAAATATGGATTATCAGGTTATCAATCACAATATAAAATTTACGAGCTAAAATTACATTTAACTCTATATAAATTGCATATACTTAACATTTTTTTTTTCATAATTTATCCTTGTTTTAAATTATCCATATCTCTGTTTTTAATTCTTCCCCATTAACTCTATTCTTCAATTCTCTGGCTCTTTTTAAAATTTGTATAATTCCTCCTCCTTGCAATATTCTTCAATACTTTATATACTAATTCTTTCATATTAACCCTACAAGGCCTGAATTCGATTCCATTAAAATCGAGGGTTCTCGTTATCGGCCATAGATCAACCGACCAGCTTACAAAGAACGACATGAAGTATTAGGTTTAGTCTAAACGTTTTAATAAATAAGAAGTCGGTTTTATTTATATTCATATTTTTTTATATGAAATTCTTTATATATTTCTTATACCATTGACAATGTAAAATCAGATTAGTGTAAAACCAAACCTTACCCTAATAAAATTTTCCAAATTAAAAACTAAAAAATGTCATTAATTTTTTATATTTGAAAATTTTTATTTCCTGAAAGTGTCTATGTTGGAGCATATTTTGTCAGTTTTTTTTTTTTAAATAGAAACCCACACCCAAAAAATGGATTAATAACTTAGGTTAACATCGTAATTAGAAAAAAAAGATCCAAACAGTCATGGAAGCTCTCAGTCTTTGTCATCTGGATTATACCTTATCTTAAATTTTATCAGTTTGGTAATAAGTTGCCTTCGCATATATCTCCCAGTGAAGTATAAGCATATTGCAAACTGATTTTAACGAAATCACCGAACCTACATTTATGAAATCACCGAACCTACCTTTCAAAGAAGAAATCAGAACATACTGCAGCACTTAAGGGTTGTCGCACTGTTTATTTTATTTTATTTTGGAATCTGACACAAATCAATAGTAAAGGTTGCCAAAAAACATTTCGTGGAATTTTGGCTGTCATAATTGGTCAGTAATATTCAGTTTGTTGTAGGTCATTTAATGCTGTTGCAGCAGGCTTGATGCCAAGCTGTTTGGATCCAACCAACATCAAGCCTGCTACAATTGCAGTAAATAACCTGCAGCAGGCTAAATATTATTGGCAGCATAATTGTTGTTATAGAAAATGTCAAAAAGTATAGTTACAGGTTTTTAAGGTTGAATGTTGGTGATAGTCATAATTGTTGTTATAGAAAATGTCGAAAGGTATAGTTCCAAATTTAAAAAAAAAAAAATTAAGATTTTGAATTTTTTTAAGATTTTAGATTTTTTAAAGATTTTGGATAACATGACATCATTCATCAAAACCTAAATGTATGGTGGAGAAACTATATCTTTGAAACTTTGACATGTGTAACTATGTGATATCAAAATTTCTACTTATTTTTCTTATTTTTAGCTTTTCTTATATAATCTTTAGCCAAATTGTATCTTTTTTAATTCAAATTCAACTGGTCACCCTCCAACCCCAATATCAAAATGTATACCTAATTTTCTTATTTTTGGCTTTTTTTGATATAATCTTTAGCCAAATTGTATTTTTTTTCTTAATTCAAATTCTATTTCAATTGCACTCATCACCCTCCAACTCCAACTCCAACACTTTGTTATCAACAATTCCTACCACAAAACCTACACTTAAATTTCTCTCACAAAAATATCAAAATATTACCTTAAAAGAAGTCAAAATACTATATTGTTTGGACTATTTTTAATAACTTTTATCTTATAAGGTTATAGGAAGCAGGCTTGGAATTTCATTTCATCTCTATCTTTCAAACTAAATATTTTGAGGTTTTGAGCTTTCATCTCCTCAATCATATAACCTTTTATTAAAAGAGTTACTCTTCAACCATGAAGTGGAATTCTTTCATTAATAAATTTTTATTAAAAAACTTAAGCAATCAAGAAATTAGTTTTTATTATATACTTAACAAAATTCTAACAAAATTACTTACCAAAAATAACACAAATCAATAATTGACAGTCAATTGACAGTCACCAACATTATGCAATATTATACACTCACCAACATTCATTTTAGGTGCAATTAAAATTTGGGTTTGGGAACAGGTTTCAAAGTTCAAAACTAACCCAAATTTTTTTTTTAATAAAGACTTATAAAAATGGCTAAACTGAAAAATAAGTTTTGGAAAATTGTTTACCAGTTTAATCTATGTTCTCCCAAAATATTTAAATGTATTTGAGGAGAAAAATGCCCCTTAACTGGCAAAACTGTCCTCAAATTCGGCATCTGATAAATAAGTTTTGGAAAATTGTTTACCAATTTAATTCTAATGTTCTCCCAAAATATTTAAAAGAATTTGACCAGAAAAAGGCCCCTTCACCGGCTAAACTGTTCTCAAATTCCACAACTGATAGGAAGCCATGGTAAATGCATTTTTAACTGTACTGATGTCTTTGAAACCACGAAGCTTCTAATCGTCCACGTATCCCCCTGAATCTGTGGTGGTGCAAACGCAGAGTGCTTTGGTCCTTCCTGAATAAAGCTGCAGATAAGTGCAAATAAGCACAGAGGGTCATAATTTATGCTTTGGATTTCTGATGATCATAAAACTAAAAATTAAAAATACTGATGAGGATACCCATGTACACCTGCTGTACAGATTAATATTTTCTGAATTATTACGACATGGGCCAACTTAGGCTACGCAACAATGAGATATACAGTGTTATCCATCAATCTGGACAAACATTCTGTACCCAATAGCAGAGAAGTTTATACTATTATTATTTTTATATCATATAGAGTACAAATATATACAGCATTTACTAATCTCCAGATGTATGCACGTAGTCATTGCACCTCCCGCCTGGGCCTTCTGATCAATCTTATCGTCCATTCATTTCTTGTCATCTTACTCTTCTTCATTTTAATTTTAACTTGATCTGTCATGTCTATCATTATCATGACCAGCCACAATTGATGTTTTGTAAATTGAAAAACCGTCCTTCTTAGTTTCAGATGTCAGGAGTACGAATAACAACGTAGATGTCTTATGTCTGAACTGTCTTTCCCTGAGGACACGACTAGACCCTTCAGTGAAGGTGATGCGATTTCCCTGTGCAATGGATTATGGAATCAGCTAATATATAGGAGGAAATGGAAGGATTCCATTGAAAAGGTGCATGAGAGATCGACATCACCCAGGCAAGAGGTGGCTAGAGAGGACAATGATAAGTCCAAGCTATCCCCACAAACGTTACATCATGGATTAGGTTTTATTAAAATTAACACGTTAACACACAAGTTAACACACAAGTTCCATCAGGGATAAATAATCAGCCTGAGCATTCAATGCCTCCCAGCAGGCATGCTAACCTTTCGATTAAAATTATTATTACTAATCCAAAGGTTAGCATGCATGCTGCAAGAGCATTGAATAGACTCTTAACTAATTATGTTAGCCCTTCGCTGAGGAATACTAACGAAAGACTTATTTTTCTCTTCGATGGTGATGCAGACCTCCTGTTCTGCTACAACTCCTTGAACAATTCCTGCTCCTTGGGATGGAGATGCAAGCAACTCTTCATGTTCTTTCATATTCACTATCTACACTCTTCTCTTGGCTATGTAGTTTCTGAGGTGAAGCTCTGGATAAAGCCTCCTGAACCTAGTTAGGCTGCTTGACATGTTTGTCTTCCCAAGAAGTAAGTGGTAAGCTGAGCATTTATGGCCGGTTAAAACATGGGGCCCTTCTGAGGTGAGGTCACTCCAGTGTACAAACACTCTTTCTAACTGCTTCACATTGTAGTAAGCTAAATTACAGAGGATTTGCATTTTTCAGTTTTTTTTTTTTCAAATTTTGGGAAGTGGCTTGTTGTTGAAATTGCTATTTTTGTTGTTGTCATTGTAATTTTATTTGAAAAAAGAATTCAAAATGAGTTATTATCTTTAAAACAACATTTAGATTATACAATTTTAATAAACCAAAAATGTCATTTCAACAATTTACTAAACAATACTCACCCAATTTTAAATGCAAATCATCTATAGTTGAAACATATATCACATAAACGAACACCAGTCATTTTGCTTTTTTCTCCACCCTATCAAATAATCAGAAAAAGCTCTTTTCAATTAAAACAATTTTACCATATTTCCTAAATAAAAAATACATTGCATTTTTCTTGCAGCTGCCAATTGAATTTTCTCAAGGCCCATTGGGTTAGGATAATGATGGAAACAATGCATAAGTGACTTTGTCACTGGTCTCATCCGTGTTTCCTGCATACATGGTAAGCATGTTAATAAATCATGGTTATATAAAATAAAATAAAACTAAATATGAAATTTTATTAATGGGAGGGTGTAGTAAATTAATTAATTAGAAGGTGTTACTAAATAGATATTAGAACATAGATATTGTAATATAAGGTAAGGTTATCAAAAATAAAAGTAATGAAAAAAATATGTCTCATCATAACCATTTAGTTACAAACTAATTGAAGTGTTAATCTTCAACTCACCCTCTTAAAGCTATAATTAAAAACTTAAAACTAAATATTATTAATTGGAGGCTGTGACAATTACATTGAGAGTGACATTTATTTATTTCATTATACCTTGAGGAGCATTGAGCGTGTTACTAAATAGATATTGGAACATAGATATTGTAATATAAGGTAAGGTTATCAAAAATAAAAGTAATGAAAAAAATATGTCTCATCATAGCCATTTAGTTACAAACTAATTGAAGTGTTAATCTTCAACTCACCCTCTTAAAGTTACAATTAAAAACTTAAAACGAAATATTATTAATTGGAGGGTGTGACAATTACATTGAGGGTGACATTTATTTATTTCATTGCACCTTGAGGAGCAAGGTTCTCTAAACCTTAGTACGGGGAGATGTTGTAACTTTACCAAAAATTAAAAGTAATTAAAAAATATATGTAGATTTATAAAATAAAAAAATTATGAAAAATTAATTAAAAATATCCATGTCATCCTGTAAAATAAGAAATTAAATTTATTTGAATCTATAAAGAAAGAGAGGATCAAATTTATTGAATTGTTAATTTTTGTAAAACATTTAAGATAAAAACATATTTACACCACAAGAAATTGAATATCTCTCATTACTTAATATATCGGGGATTAAAATAGAGCATGTTGTTTATAATACATTGGATAAAGATTTCCATATAAGTACTAACTAATTTCATCTTAAATTAATTGTTTTCCTTTTAGTCATTACTATCTCCCCCTAGGATGTTGTTTTATTGGGTTTTTTCCAATTCTTGAATTGAGGAAATAGTTGTTTCAAATATTTGTTTCAAGTAATATTTGTAATTTTAGGCCTTTAAATATGGTTAAATTCTGTAAAGTTTAAACCCGATGCTTAGGATGAGGAAATCATATATTTCAAGCTAGGGTTGCAGTTGTAAGTCTTAACTTTAATTGATCTGCAATGAAAAAAACAGAAATAAATTATGTTAATATCTATTGGTGACAAAAAAGAAGTGGTCAATGTGACATGTGTACACCAAGAGTTGACATCCAAAACAGGGAGTGAGACAAACTACCTTTCATGTTTGTTTTTGAAGTATTGAAGGTCAAATGATAGGTCTGATCAAATGTGAGCCTTTAACTATATGTTTCTCACTTTTACGCATAGTTAATCCGAATCATAGTCCTTTTCAAGAAACTTCTTCTTACCCTGTATAACCAATTGCATCCATTGTCCCACTATTTGCATTGCTTTTATCATCTACTTATTGGCATTTTTTCTTTTTTTATTCTTTGTGTTTCTGAGCTCTTACGCTCTAAAATATCCATTCAAAGACATTCCAATCATTCATAGCTAATTCTCAGGTTAGAAACATGTGCTCTGGAATTAGTTCTCATTTTATGGAATTCCATTATTTACACTTGTCTTTTGCAATTTCTATACCAACTTTTGGGAGCAGTCACCTATAAAGAGAGGAAATATACTAACGGAAGAGAGTGATATGTATGACTGGATAAAATATTTATCATTGTTTTTAGAATACCTAAACACGATCTAAAATCGAAGTGTGTAAGATCTATATAGATGTATAAGATATGTGATGTGCAGTTATGAAATATTTATCTATCAAATCAAATTGTCAATCAATAAATTTAGTTAATTGTTTCTTTTCTGCCAATGCTAAAAATAAGATATTTTTTCCTGCATTCCCAGAGTACCAGGAGAATCTTCCTACATGCTTGGCTGGGAAATTTAGAAATTTATACAACTCTCCCTAAGATGACATTGAAATTGATGTGAAAATAAAAAAATTTCTTTTTAAGGTATTTCTCATACTAAGATATATATTATCAAGAAATCTGTGCAAAATCCTAAACTATTTTGCAAAACTGCATATGTAAGGAATTAGAAAAACTGCATATGTAAGGAATTAGTTTTTTCTAATTCATGAACAAAAATGAGTTTGTTTTCGCAACTTCTATCCATAGATGATGATTTGAATTCTTGGAAATTCTATTCTATCATCCTGTTCACTCTACATATTTTTCAACCTCTTTCAATCCACTTGTTGCAAATCCTCACACTACAATGAAAGCCTATGTATACTATTGAACACTAGCTTCATAATAATGTGGTGGCATTGTTTCATGATCAAGTTTGAATTGTGAGGGTGACAATAGTACTTTATCAAAGGAAATAGTTAAACATGATATCCTATAAAGAACACTCCAAGTTAGCAACGCTAGTCCCTTGCTTCCATTGGAGCAAGAACACTTCAAGTTACCAAGTAAGGTGATGCACAAATATTGAGGAACTCATGTAGACAAAAATCTATATATGGGTGAAAGAAATATTATTTATTTTGATGAAATATATGATAAAGGGAATTTTGATAGGTATATAGATCTTAGAAAGATTCACGATCCATTCAAGCACATTGCCTGGTAGGTTATTTTCACTAAGTCCAAAATTTCTAACATTTTTCAATTTCTCGAGCATGAGGAAACATGTCCATCTTTTGTTGTTGATGTGCTACACTTGAAGTTGTTTCAATTTCCCTATTTAGGCTAGTATATTTCCTTACAAATTATTATTTCCTACATTCAATATATTCAGAGACAAGACATTATTGAAATTAAAAGGTAGATGGAAATAGAGATTATTTCTTGACTTCTAAGGGGAATGGAACTATAATGTTATTAATTGAAAGCTCAATATGCCAATGGAAATATGCAAATGAACTTCGATTAGAATTGGAAATATTTCCATACAGTGATTGTGCCATAGCTCCACTTCCTTCAATGAGATTGACAAGTTATACAATTGAGCTTCTAACTGATTGTGTGATAGAGTAAACTTCTCTAGCTTGGGAAGATTCCATGGCCATGAAGGAATTTATCTAATGAGGGTGGTGTTTGATAGATTTAGTGTCATCATAGAAATTTGAGTTTTCAAAAGAATAGGAAATTCCCATTGTATTGGACAATGGGATAATATCAACACATAAACGAAATGAGAGAGAGAGATTGATGTAAAGAGTGTGTGAGAGAGAATAAGATATATAGGGATGGGGGACACAAGGATAAGAGGTAGGAGTGGGAAGAGACATAAATGGAGGTAGGTAAAGGAATCAATCTAGAGAGAGATGTAGAGAAAGTGAGAGTGGGGGGAGATTGTGGGAGAAATAGAAGGAGAGAAATGGATGGAGGCAAGGTAAATGAGAGAGAGAGAGAGAGGATGGAGGTAATTGGGATGAAAGAGAGAGAGAGAGAGGATGGAGGTAATTGGGATGAAAGAGAGAGAGAGAGAGGATGGAGGTAAGGGGGATGAGAGATCTAGAGAGAATTCAAGGGAGGGAAGGGGCATAGAGTGAGAGGTGGACCTAGATATAGAAGGAGTGACCTGGATATAGAATACATGACACATATATGGGGATAATGTAATGACACAATTTGAAAATTCCAAACAAAGGAATAATTTGGGGAAAATTTGTCTTGACTAGTCTTTAATGTAGGGGTTTCGAATTGCACAAGAGGGTATCAAATTTGGTAGGGACTGACATGGTGAGTCTTAGGACCACTAAATGGAATATTGGATCACTTTATGATAGGTTAAATACATCTGCAACTCCATTTGGGGACATTGGAAAAAATGGTAAAATTACTAGTAATTTGTTCTGCAATTCCCCCTAGGGTGTGAGAAAAAATGGTTCTCCAACTCCTATGCAACCCTCCAAACTTGGAAAACATACTATGGGGACTTATATTAGACTTCATTTACTGTAATTGGTGTGGTTTTGATTTTTGAAACAGTGATGTAAAGATTCATATTCGAATGCATAAATTCAGTGATATTTGCTTAAGGTAAATGACATGTAATAGCTTAAATTTGACTCACAAATTGTATAAAGAATGGTTCATAACAGATCATAATGAATGTATACCATTAAAATCATATCAATATATCACTCAAAACATATAACATCATAGCCAATTTGCAACACAAGTCATATATACATTGTACAACTCTATTGAAATTGGAAACCAACACAAGGAAACTAGTCACACCATAGCTTGGAAATGCGGACATTTACATATGTATTTCTGCTAATTTCTACTTATATAGAGGACTTTGGACATATTAAAGATCCATAAATCATTCGCCCATGCTTTCTAATCAATTGGACTCAACAAGGTGCAACCACCATTCACACAGGTGCTCCATCATAGAGAAATATGGAAATATTCAAGTAGGGTTGAGAGAATGGTAGGAGAGATGGGTAACAAAAAGTAGAAACCTCATGTCTGCAGTAACAATACTCCATTAAGCTCCAAAAGAGATTTCATCGTGGCCTCTCTCACATCCAACTTGGATGACAATATTACTCTCTCGAAATTGGCATACTGGCAGGTTAATTAAGCACTCGCCGTGCAATGGACAAGCTAGTGCTTTCCAAAATGTCAAAGGAAAATTATCAAATGATAAAAATCCATTATCATTCCTTATGAAATATTTTTATAACCATCGTAAGGTACTCCAAGGTCTAATTCCCTCTCATAGGCTTCCTCCAACTCATCCATGATGTTTAGTAACCTCCATGACACTTGTCCTTCTCCTCAACCCTTCATCTTTATCCAAATCCAAATTGATACCACCAAACCCCTAGTGCACCCTATTGGAGGCTATATTTATCCCTGACATGTCAAATTTTCATAGTTCTAATGATCACGTATTATTTTTCATGGAATCTTCCATCATTGTTGTCATAAAACACAAGGAATCTCTCTCTAAGTGGCACCTAGTTTCTTCCTAACCTCTTCCTCTTCCATGGGGAGTTATTCATCTTCACCTATTATAATATTTGGTCTCATGATATGTTAATTGACACCTCTTCACCTTCCAAGAACATTGCATTACTCATAATTTCTAATTTGGGGTTAATTCATGGCATGTGTAAGGAAGAATCTAGCCACCCAACATTTCCATGAACCTCCAAATGTCCTTATGAAGAAATGCCAATTTATTTTCTCCATATTTATTATTTGTATGACCCAATTTAATGTGTAAATAAAAAACTAAGGTTCTCGTAGGTCCCAAATCTCCCTTATTGCAAGATTGAATGCCTCTTCCCCAACCTAGGGAACAAGTAGGTGTGTGAAACATTGCTAACTAGTAGTCTCATTGGGATGGGGACATGACAGTCCTCCCCAGCCAATATTGTTTGTCCTCAAGAAATGCCAAGTTTGGATGTTGCAAAATTTGTTCCTCTTCCTAAGTGGCTTCCTCACTATGCAAACCCTTCCATTGTACCAAGTATTCTTTTATTGTTCTGCTCCTTAACCTTATTTCCCTTATTTTCAACATTTTTTTCTGGAATGAGAACAAGTTGTCCTTCATCATCCAAATGAGGTAAAGCATCTAAAACTGAAATATGCTGACCTGTAACCTTCTTTATACATGAAACATGAAATACATTATGAATTTTACTTCCTATGGGAAGCTCTAATTCATAGGCCACTTCTCCAACCTTTCAAATTACTTTGTAGGGACCATAAAACATTGGTTTGAGTTTTTATGAAGATTTACACTTTATGGTGGTTTTTTTGTAGGGATGCAACCTCAAATATACCAATTCATTTACTTGGAAGTGCCTCTCCACTCTATGTTGGTCTGCATATTGTTTTTGCTAATTTTGGGAAACCTAAAAGTTATCTTTCAAAACCTTCAAAATTTCTTGACTTTCTTGCATCCAATCGAATCTCTAATATCACCAAAAATGTGGTCAATAAAAGTGGATGCATAAAAACCATAAAGTACTTTTAAATGAGACATTCTAATGGACATATGAAAAGCAGTATTGTAACAAAAATCACCCAAATGCAACCATTTTATCCATGCTTTTTGCTGCCCACTAACATAGTTCCTCAAGTAGTCATCCAACCATTTATTTACCCTCTCTATTTGGCCATCAGTTTGTGGATGATAGATTGTTCTAGGTTTCAAATTTTTCCCCACCATTTTTAAGAGTTCTTTCCAAAATGAACTCAAAAATATGGTATCTTTGTCACTAACAATGCTCTTAGGAAGCCCATGCAATCTGAAAATTTATTTAAAGAATAGTTCAACCACTTGTGCAGAAGTGAAAGTGGTAGTAACAAAAAATAAATGAGAAAATTTAGTGAGCCTATCCACCACTACAAATATGCACTCCTTACGAAGCACCTTGGGCAAACCAGTGATGAAGTCCATGGAAATGATCTCCCATTTTTGTTCTGGAATAGGAAAGGGGTGTAAGAGGCCAGCTGGATGACTTTGCTCCACTTTATTTTGCTGAAATGTGGGGCATTCATTAACATATTTAATAAAATCATCCTTCAATCCTTTCCATGATAATATTTCCCTCAACATTCGGTATGTTTTGAAGAAACCGGGGTGACCTGCTAGAGGAGAATCATGAGCTTTCTTTAAAAAAATATACTTCAAAATTGAACTAGGGACCAATAAGATTCTATATTTGTAGCATATTATTCCTTCCAACACCTTATACCTATCATAATGGTATCCCCATCAAAAATTTCACAATAAAACTTATCCTTGGCATACTCTACTTCTAATGTGTCTTTCCAATTTTCTGCTACATCCATTAGAGAAATATAAGGTCTTATGGATAAGGTATCAACTACTACATTATTCTTTCCCTTCACATATTCAATATAAAAGTAAAATCCTTGAATCTTACTTACCCACTTTTGTTTCCTTTCATTTAGATCCTTTTGATTGAGGAAGTACCGTAGGTTGTTATGGTCAGTTTTGAACATAAATTTGTTTTCAACCAAATATTTCCTAAACTTGATCAAGGCATGCATAATGGATAACATTTCTTTATCATAAATGGAGTAAATCTTCTCATGTGGTTGTATCTTCCTACTCTTGAAATCTATTGGGTGTTGTCCTTGTTTTAGGACTTCTCCAATGCCTTGTCATGATCCATCACATTCCAAGATAAATGGTTTAGAAAATTTGGGCAAGACTAGAATAGGGCAGTTTCTTATTACCTCTTTCATTATTTGGAAAGCTTTTTCAGCCCCTTCATGCCATTGGAAAGCATATTTCATTGTCAAATTTTTGAGAGGTGCATTGAGTTGGGAGAACCCCTTCACAAAATTCCTATATTAGGTACAAATTCCAATGAATTCTCCCAATTCAGTGATATTTTTGGGATGAGGAAATTCTATGATGTCTTTTATTTTCTTCATATCCACCTTCATGCCATCTTCATCAATGATTTGTCCAAGATACAAGAGATCTGTCAAACCAAACTCACATTTTGACAGCTTAGCAAACAAAGATTGATCATGCAAATTTTGTAATACCTGTTCTAGATGATGCACATGTTCCTTCCATGTTTTACTGTAAATAAGAATGTTATCAAATAAACTAGTACAAACTTACAAATTTGCTTGTGGAAGATATTGGCCATGCATGATTGGAATGTGGAAGGATCATTTGTCAATCCAAAGGGAATGGAAACAAAATAAATATTGCATATCTAGTAGCAAGGTCAGGATGGGAAATGATGAAGGAAGTAATATAGGAAAAAGGCTAGGTAAAGAAAATAATTTATGATTTGGATACAATAGAGAGATTATGGATCCAACACTTACTAGATAAACCATGTCAAATTAGTCATTTTGTAAGTGTAAAATATTTGGAGAAAGAAAACTAGGTTTTGAGAATAAAGCCATCAAACCTCGATGATTGGATAGTTAAACAGAAATATCGTCTATTGTTTTTTATGGAGCATCTACAAAAATTCATAGTTAGAAGTTGCTGAGGGGGGTTCTCTTTGACGTCATGGGAATAAGGAAGTAGTAGTATTCTTGGGTTCTTAAAGAGATGTATCTAATAATGAAGCAGAATATATGGCTCTTTGGAAAGGGTTAAAGTTAACATTATGAAGCAACATAAGTCACTTGTTGATCCTTAAATATTTTATCATAGTAATTCATTATCTCATATCTAAAAAAAAATCAGTATATGGGCCTATCTCTAGATAAATTCAGAGAATTTTACAGATATTAACAAAATTCAAAGTGTTAAAAGCCTACCATGTTTGTAGAAACTTAAATAATTAAGTTGATTGATATGATAATGTAGCTTGTAATATTGACCAATAAATATTGTTTATAAATGGAGTGAATTCAGGCCTATTCGATATTCCATAACCCATTGTAAGCTTAATGATCATTCTATAACATTATAAGGTTGTATTAACATTGATTTGGAATATATTTGTTTTAAATAAATGCACCACAAGGTTGTCTAGGTGGCATATTCTACATTGTATTCACAAGTAATGGATATGATGAGTAAAATCAAGATAGGATTCATTAATCCTGTACTAAATGAAATTGGGATCACTTGTGAGAGAAGGTAGATCATGGTTTTGCATCATTCAGGATTCATTATGACATTAGTATGGGGTGGTCTAACCAGGATATGGATAGATAGAGATTCCATGGATTTCGACTTAATAAAAGTAATTCACCAATTGTGGAAATTTCCATATTTAATTGGAACCCTCTAGAGTGCAATTGGTTATTGATCCAATTGAGTGCTCTAGATACTAGTTCAGGCATCGATATCTAGGTTTGTTATCTTCTTCTAAGCATTATTGAGGTAGGATTTTGCGAAGATGATAAGATATTTGATGTATGTTTTCTTTACAAAGAGGAAGTGGATGAAGGAATATCAATAGTTGAAGATGGAAACGATTATTTTTCTAGAATTAATTATTACAATGTCTTTGTTTGTGATATTTGGGTTCTTGTGATTGTCATAAATACTGTTGAATTGATGTAGCTCAAATTCTTGTAAAAAATAATGGCTATTTTATCCCAATCACTTGTACTCTATGATGTTTTATGTATGTCTAAAAAGATGATAGTATAATTGAAGATGGTAAAATTATGGCTTTCATAAGCTACCTCAGTGCTCTCTCATGTGTTTATTTTCCTTCAGTGTCGGTTTATCTTAGGCCATTGTTGAATAGTGCTAGTAACAGTTTCAATGAATACATAGTTTGATATGTTGTAATTGCGACAAGGTTAATTTTTTGTAGAATTTTAGACTTTTCTTAAATGACCCATAATTGATTTCTTATAGTTGTGACTGTATTGAATTGAAAATCATTGTTGAAATCTTTGGGCCTATTATAACTGGTACTTCTATTGGTGACACAAATTGTAACCTATTAAGAAGCAGATTCAATATATTTGTTTCTATAAGTACATAGGAAGTGGTATTGAAGAGAATTAGTTTGAAGGTCTTGGTGTTTTCCAATGGGTGCAATATTCTGAATATATATCTCAGTTCTCTCTCCTTGTAGGTTCTAAGGGAAATTTTGACTTTGTTTTCCTTGAATAGGTTGGAATTACATAGGTTCTTCATTATGTTGAGAATATAATGAAGAAAGCTAAATAAATTATGGAAAATCAATATCCCAGGCATGGAAAAATAGAAAATAAGGGAGCCTACGATAGTAGTGATATGATAGTTAAGAACCTTGTGAAGACACAAAAGACTTGGGGAAAAAAATATGACTGAGACTAGTCACTGAATTATATCAATGAAGACTAAGTTATTGGAACACAAATCAAGCAATTGAGAATGTATATGATATATGATGAGATTGAAATCGAATTATTGATGAAGAAATATAGGAAGTTGAAGAAATCCATCATTAAGTTTACAAGGTAAATTTCAGGAGTATGATACTACTCATCCACATAAAATCACCAAGGAGTTTACTATTGCTTATCCAAATGTTAGAACAAATGATGAAGATGAGAAAATTTCCGAAGAGGAACCCTCTTTCACCTCTTCTACTTTGAAGACTTATTAACAGAGTTTGATTTTATGCATCATGATGGTGGGACTAAAATTTTTTTGTCCTTTTGTAATGCAGATCACACACATTTCTTGATATCAGGTACTTTCTTTAGAATATACACTAGTCATATCAACATTATCAATTGGAATTTGAAAGAATTTTTTTAGCCATTAGAACTTCTTGAACTAGAGAACTTCTTGAACTAGTTTTGCTCAGTGTCTATAGAGAAAGTTTTGTAACCAAATGTCTACTGATCTAACCAAGACCTCATTTTTTGATGATATAAAAAAGTAGTCAATTTCGTTAAAAAAACATTAATATACTGAATTTATCCAAGTAAACATGGATTAAACATTAATTATATATTAACCTATCGAAGAAAAATATAATTAATTTATGTATCCTTGATTACCTATAATTAATACAAAGACTCACTTGGTAAAATATATTTCCAAATTTCTTCTCGGTAGGAAAACATACTAAGAGCCAATGGAATATATCAATATAGCAAATAAACAAAAAAAATGCCTTAAATACATAGCTAGAGCAAGCGTTTTCCACGATAATAATTTCTTACCTACCTATGCATACAATGACTACAATAGAATTTGAAACAACATGTGTTCATTGCCAATGGATCTAGCCTCTTTAGATAGTGGTAGGCTAGCTTCTTCTTATTTTCCAATGAAAACAACTTTATTTTTATTCATAAATAGAATGAAAAATACATTATTTTGGTGCTTTAGAGAAGTTGTACAAAAAGGACTTGGTATTAAGTACCAGCATTTCAATTATGCAATGTCATGTATAAAACTATAAAAGTGTCGAAGAAAAATTCTCTTCTAATACTTATTATGTAACAAAGCATAAAAAGCCTCTATCTTCTTCCAAAAACTAAATAAACTGTAGATTTTGTCTTCAATCTTAAAATCAATAATTATGTATCTTTCCCTATAATCCCTAATGTAGATTCATATTTCCAAAGTAAACTCCAAGTATGAACTCTCCTTAAAATCCCTGGTATATAAAAGACTCATATTTTGATTCAAACCATTGATGGATGATGTATCAATTTTACTATTCATCTCCCTATACACATGTGTAAAAGAGATTTGTTGAAACTTATATTGTGATTATGTCTTAAGATCTAATACTAAATCTTGAAGAGTAATATCTTGAATGCCCTTATCATCTCTCTTCCATCTTACCACTAGCATTGTGTCTCCAAGTACCTACAAATGATAAATATTATTATACATGGATAGCTTAAAGAGTTCATCTCAAAACTTAGATGTTTGAGCCACATCCCATACAATCACTAAAATGATAATTTGTTGTTCCTACATCTATAAAACACTTACAATACCACACTTATCTTCATTTCCCTAATAGGATCCATAAAAAAATCCCCAAGGATGAGATCTATCCACTACTATCTCACACATATATCTTATCTTAGAGACTTCCCCCTTTGTTTTATAATGTTGAACAATGGCACAAATATGAGAGAAAAATTGGAAGGTTTGAAAATTATTATATCCTCAAATAAAAATGAGTTGCATGCCAGCCAAATACCCGGAAAGTGAGGAGAGGAGCAACCAAGAAATGATTGAGTTATCATATTTCAAAGTATAGTTTGAGACTCTCCTCAATGGAACACCCATTACACACATTGTTAACACCAACCCATTAAATTATGTATTTTCAAACTTGAAATTAGAAAGGGCATATGCAAAAGAGATGTAGAGCATTTTCTTCATCGCTTTTCCACCATAAATAACATATTTGAGAACCATGTTTATTCTTCCATTGAAGAATATCCCAAGTAGTAACCTTATTCTTCAGAGCTAGCCACATGAACAACTTTGAATTATTAGGTTCTCTCACTTCTCATATATTTGACCACCACCAACATCCTTCTCTTACATCAAGATCTATTCTCACTTCATTACCTAGTTTTGCAAAGTATGTCTCACCCATCTTTTCCATATTCCAAATCAGTTCAGACAATTCCTCTATTAGTCTAATGTTCCCATACCTTAACACTAATATATATTTAATACAAACATCCACAAGAGCACCTTCTAACCCAAGTTGGATTGCAACCACATTTAATCCAAACATCTACAAGAGAACCTTCTAACCCAAGTTGGATTGCAATCATTCAACCATGTTGCCAAATATCTGTATGATCTTCTTCAACAATTTGATTAAGTGTGGTAGTACAAAGACCTTGTAAATATTGAATCAAAACATTAGAAAGTAAAATAGAATTACCACAACCCATGATGGTATCCACCCTATAAAACTCTAAGACCCATCATCAACCTTCCAATCCAAGTGGTTTCCATTAGTCCAGAAGGCTCGGCTTAGTGCGTTCAACTGATTAGAGACATTGTGGACACTTTTGATTGGATTCTTGATCCAATCTAGAAGTGAGGCAAGAGTCAAATATTTATGTGTAATGATCTTTTTTTCCATAGGTCACCCTTAGTAATCAAATTCCATAAAAATTTTGTGGCCAAAAATTTCCCAAAGTAATAAATATGTTTCAGTCCCACCCCCTCAATCTAGGATAATTTATTATATAAATATAAGAAATTAATAAGACAATTTTGTTGTCATTAAAATAAACAAAATAATTAAATCATTTGTATTGATATTATCTAAAATTAGGGTTTTTTTCCTTGAAAAAAGTGTAAACAATACATGTGATCAAATATTTCTAATATAGTAAGCCTCTTTCTCATGATAAAAAAAGGGATAAAAAAGTTCAGCATAAAAGATGTCACTAAGATATCATAAACTGTGATGCATAGGTCCATAAATAAAACTATGTATATAAAACCAACATATCATGGCTTAACAAAATCCAACACAGAGCCAACTATGCTTGTAAACTGACATATTGTGTTCAAAATAAACTATCTATATATCCAAACTGTCATAACTGAGAAAATTTATGTACAAAAAAGGTGAGAGCTATGCCTACAAGCCAAAATATCAAGCTAAGTGAAACCATGCTAAATCTGTAAATTGTCAGGAAGAAACATGCTAATTGTGGTTAGCGTGAATCTAAAATTAAGATTTGTTGTACACAAATTTATACTATGTTGAAACATAGTTTCGTCCATATGAACAAACTAAAAATTACGGACTTCTAAATCATTTTCAACAAAGCTACCTCTTTAAAGTTATTACTATAGAGTGAAAAATTTTGTATGAAATAAATATGGACAATTTCATATATATATATATATATATATATATAAAAAGAAGAGTGTAAATGAGGTGTATAAAAAGAACAAAAAATAAATAAAAGAACCAGTAAATAGTTCAAGGGATGATGGGTAGAATTTTGTTCGATATCTACATAATATAAATCTGCTTAATTTTCACTCATTGAATTTAGAACATAATGTTTCTCATTCTACATTCTATAAGAAGCCAATCTCTTTACAAATTTGAGACTAACCCTCGCTATTCAATTTAACAATTCATTGAATTTAGAACAGAATGTTACATTCTGTATTCTATACGAAGCCAATCTCTCTACAAATTTGAGGCTAACCTTCACTAATCAATTTAACAATTCATAAGTTTGAAATATAGAATGTAAGCCCAACCTTATATGATAGGATATTTTGTTGCATCTAAAGATTGTATTAAACTAAATCACTATTATATCAAACTCGTTACATTTGACTATCATATTAAACCATATGAATCATGTGTGTCAACTCAACTCAACTTTTTAAGGTGTGAATATAAATTATTGTAAAATTAGTATGTTGGTAATAAATAACTATCTCTCTGGGATCAAATCTCATTTCCATGTCCTCCTAACATTTTAGAGTGTTTATTGAGATGGGGAGGCTAGGGTTTGTCAATTCTTCGAAGATACGATGGGAGAATGTAGGAGAATTCGTTAAGAGAGAGTCGTCGAGTGACCAACCACCCATTAGGATGAGTCTTGGCCTAGCTGCTAAGGGAGGGGGATGATCCCTCACTTTATCCATCAATCCGGACATGGTGACGGAAGTGCGGAAGGAGAAAGGGAGAAGGAGTGGCGAGGAGGAGATCAGTGAGATAGGAGCTACAGGGGCACTAATCAAATCATTGAAGAAGGGTTTGGGGGATTCCTACCATGAGCACAAACCATCCCACCTCTCCAGATGTGTGAAGATAATTTCACTAGTACATGTGATCAATTTTGCCACGTTAGTTTTCCACGTTAGTTTTACTTTCGTGGAAAAATCAAGGGTAAATTATGCATTTTACAATTTTTTTTAAGAAGCCCCGACTTTCGTTGCTGTATCCACGCCAGACTGTCGCTATAGCGATGGCACCGTCTTTTGTTGACTTGTAAAACTGTCAAGGCATCGATACAGCGACGGCCAGGAGTTTAGCACGGGTGTTTAATTTTTTGGTGAGTTTCGTTCAGCGCGCGCCCAGGACAAAACCCTTTCCAAATAAAAGGCTATTTCAGAAGTGGAAAAACTTTCCTGCTGGTCACACATATGACGGCGACAAAGGATCAGTAAAGTCAAGGCGGTGGTCTCGCACACCATCAGGAGATATTCTTCAAATCACTGATAAACCACTTCCAAAACTTGCAGAGGATGAGGAGATCGTGGGTATAATAACAATGGAAGATGTTATTGAAGAGCTTTTACAGGTTTCCATCTCAGGCCCTAACTTCATCCTTGCTCTTTTCTTAGTTCACCATCATTTTTTGGTGAATTTCGTTCAGCGCGCGCCCAGGACAAAACCCTTTCCAAATAAAAGGCTATTTTAGAAGTGGAAAATCTTTCCTGCTAGTCACACATATGACGATGACAAAGGATCAGTAAAGTCAAGGCGGTGGTCTCGCACACCATCAGGAGATATTCTTCAAATCGCTGATAAACCACTTCCAAAACTTGTAGAGGATGAGGAGATCGTGGGTATAATAACGATGGAAGATGTTATTGAAGAGCTTTTACAGGTTTCCATGTCAGGCCCTAACTTCATCCTTGCTCTTTTCTTAGTTCACCATCATTTTCATGGGTGGGTAAATATCTTTTGGGCCAGAAACCTTTGGCTTACTTGCTGCATCCAAGGGTTTTTTTATTCCCAATGAAACCATTTTTAGATTTACCATTTGACTACAACCTGGTTGACTGTGCACAGTAATTTAATAGATTCCTTATATTCAGTAATATTTTCAGTGAACTGAGAAATTTGGATGAGAATACCCTGTTCACTAAAATGACAAGTTTTGAACAGTGATTATGGGTATAACTCATTTGTATGGCATGGGCGTTATTCCCTAGCACAGAGTCGAGTTTTCCAAATCATGTAAAGGATCTGGGTATGGCCTTAAACTTCATGTGTCATTTAGATGGCAGGTGAAAAATACATCATGTCATTGGCTTGCATGACTAAGCAAAGAAACTATCAAATTGTCTTGGTATCATAAATCGATTCCAGGATTTTACTTCAAAATACATCTATTTATAACCATTTTTGAATCCCTAAAAAACTTTTCATTTCTAATGGATTTATCCTGGGCCGATTGCAAGAGTAACAAAAGAGCATTATACTCTCCAAAATTATTTGAACCCAGCCCTAAAAAACATTTACCCTCAAAATAGTGAGAATCCGAGAGTTTCAATAAATATCTACTCTATAGTCTTGCCCATGGTTTTGGATGCAACCATTAAATAAACCCATGGATTTGACTTATCAACCTAAGGAGGAGAAAAAATTTAGCACATACAATTTTTAAGCAGTTTGAAGAAAAGGAAGTAGTGCCAACACTTGATAGGAATTCTAGAAAGAAAACACATACCTCTCATTGAAAGTACCATTGTTTTGAGTAGTCCAAATCCACCAGAGAACTAAAAAGGGAACCATTTTATATCAAATGAGGTCGCTCCTTTTGAGTCATTCAAGAAAATTATCCAGTATAATTCCCTTATACTACAACCCATTAAGCTTGAGTTCCTCCTCAACATTCTTCCATACGTGTAAGGAGAATCTACATTCCTTAAACAAATGATCACAAGTTTCCAAATTTGCTTGACATAGAAACACATCTACCAAGGCCATCCAAATGATTTTTTTGTAGACGATCCCACATAGGTAGTCTATTATGCAATATTAACCATACAAAATAGATTCTCTTTGGAGGTGCTCCCACCTCCCATAGTTTCACCACCATCAATCAAATGAAAGAGCTCTTGCATCCTACATTGCTTCGTATACCTTGGCTACTTCATACACTAACCCATCACCCTTCCACAACCAATCTAGTTCATCCTAAAAATCCTAAAGTCTAATGTGATATATGTTAAACTCTTCAATATACCTATTTTAGCATTGAGAATTCTCCTCATTCAGTTCTAGATCTGCTGTTGATAATCATCCTTGCTTCCAAAAAGATGAAGACCAGGATGTCCCACCTTGTTTAAAGTGCATACCACTCGAAGTTGAAGATGTGTTATTAGCTACCGAGGTATAAAAACATCATTTCCATAGCCAAAATGGAATCTACCTTTGTTCACATCATGATACCTTGAGAAACCTTCTAAGACAGATGTTTACAATGAACGAGAAATAATCTATCAATGATTTCCAATGATTTTAAGTACACGTAATTTTCTTACATGGATTTCTTGTCCAATCCATTAAACTTTGTGAAACTGTGTATTTTACAGTTACAATATGACCCCAAAGATTGCATTTTGCATCCAAGGAAGTACTAAAATAAACAAGATCTTTTAATCCCCACCCACTGTGTTTCTTAGGACTAGAAGTTAGACTCCATCATACCTAAAGTTCACCCTTGTACTCTGGACATCCCTTCCACATATAATTTGCAAACATTTTCCTGATTTTATATAAAACTCCCTTAGGAACAAATGCCAAAGTAATCCAACAAATGGGAATTTATTTAATCACATTTTTAATTAACACTAACCTCTCCTCTCTAGACGTCAATCTATTGCATTAATGGTTAAAACTTGCTTCAATTCTGGCAATTAACCAACAACAATCTCCTTTCTGGTAATCGTTTGGGTTAATAATGAAGCCTACATATTTTATGCACACTTACTAGTCCAAACTTTGGATATTAAAAAGGCTACCTCTCCTTCCTACAAGCCCAATAGATAGTCCAAGATATTATAGGTTCGAATTTCCTAAATTAATCTCCATTCTTGTGGAAAAGGTGAAGATATTGAGAATCTACAACAAATCATTTCCTCCTTCGACATAGCCTTTTCCAAAAGGAATTATGTCATCAACGAACATGAGGTGCATAATAGAAATGGATCCATTTATCATTACCCCACTAAGATGCCACCAACTCTTTACCTAATAAATTATTTACTAATACCTTCAACAATTAATAAAAAAATATGGAGACATGGGGTCTCCCTACCTCAACCCTTAGAAAGATTGGAAAAAAGCAAAGGTTGAGCCATTCACTAAATCAGAGAAATTAGAAGAACATACA
>LPNX010887929.1:7877-39700 GCA_001517045.1 Pseudotsuga menziesii
GAAAAATTGGTGCATATGATGGTTTACCTTATGATTGCCCTGAAAGTGACATGGGACCAGTTGTCTCTTCCTCTCGCCAATTTCCAATAAGTAAATGTGATAACGTAGATCTGATTTTGCATTGTAGTAATAGATATAATAATTGCAGATTTGATTTCTCAAGTACGGTAGTCACTTCTTGTTGAATATATGTGTAGAGGGATAGAACTACAATAGAAAAGATTTCCTTTTGAAGTAGCATAGGTATTCCCATTGGAAGGAAAAACATATAGACGGGGAACAAAGACGTAGGGAGGGAGGTTATCCACTGACTCCTCATGAGACAGGCCTTTTTCTAAAGTATCAAACAGTTTCAAAATAGATTGGCAGGATTGGATTACATAATGGCTTTGCAAAGTGATGTATTCATATACACCTATGATGGCAACATGGCCAAAGTTGTCCTTGGTGTTCTGCTTCAGCCCTAAGCTTTGCACCTCAAAATTATAATAAAAAATAGGTTTGCTAGACTATTTGAAAAGTCAATATCTAAATGTGCAAAAATAGAACTTGGAATGCTTCACATTTGAAATCGCTGCAACTTCCTCAATTTTATCTTGTAACTTGGTCAATCGGTGAAATTCTTATGTGTTTGCCAATGATGTTGTTTTTCTTATTAATAGGTTATGCTGGTTAGGCAATGATAGATACTATTACCTTAACGGCGTATTATTGCACCTTCCTCGGGGCAATTGTTAGTATACATTTCTTTAAAAACCAAAGTCAATTTACGGCAAATTAAAATACAAAACAAGTTGTGTGGGATATAAAATGCTCTAAAACAAACTATTTGTAATAAATTCGTATTCGTAATTTTATTGGTTTTGTGGGTATGTGGTCTTTTTAGATTCGAAAGTTCACATTACTCATAATCTATTTATTGAATTGAGAATAATACTTGATTTGCCTTCACTTTCACTTTCACAGAGTAGATCATCTCGTGCCTTCACTTTTACTTTTACATAGGAGAAGCTCATCTCGTGTAGTGCATACTTTGCCTTCATTTTTAGAGATGAGAAGATCATCTCGTGCAATGCAGTAACTTTCACATAATTTTATGAACGATTTTTATTATGTGTTTGCTAATTGAATTCTATGATATTATGTATTTATTAAAATACATAAAATTTTAATAGTAAGTTTTTTTTCAAAGGATATTTATTGGGAAACTTACAAATACTTTTCTATGTTTTATTGATGGTAAGAGCAGTAAATCGTTGGCTTCTTAGCAGAAGCCTAACCCAAAAAGAGCTAGAGTGACTTTCCCCGCTTAGAAAGTGCATAAAATATAAATACATCTTACAAATTGAACTAACCCTTGAAACTAAAAACAACAAGTTTATGTCAACTAAATACCCAATAAAATAACCATATTTTTAGTCACTTTTCAAGATTAGAGAACTTAAATGAAAAAAAACAATCAACAACTAGCTGGTTAAGTAAATGTTAACTCTCATTATCATTATCATATATGGTTATTAAATATTAAATATGCAAGATAAAAAAAATTAATAACATATATATATATATATATATATATTCTTTAAATTATCTATTTTGTTTTTTAAACAAACAAATTAAAAAATTAAATATATGTATTATTTTTCAATTAAAAATAAAATTCAATTAGAAATAATACCAGTGTAGTTTTTACAATTAAATTAATTTTTTTTTTAATAAGTAATTCCATTTCTTTGATAGTTCCTTGAAAGTTTTTTAATTAGATTTGACTTTCATCAAATAAAAATATAACCCATGAGATTCTGCTCCATAAAATAATATAAAAATAATATAACAAAATCACTAAAAGTCTAAGGGCTTATTTTATTTTTTAATTAATAAATAAAATAATTATAGTTGAAATTCTACTATTTCAATAAAGTAAAATAACATTTCTTAACAAACAAGTAAAGACCTCACATTAAAATACAAAACTATTTTTATTTTATTTTTTAATTAAATAATAAAAATCTACTTCAAATTAAAATACTATTTTTACTTAAATAATAAAAATATAATCCATAAGATTACGTAATTTCAATAAAGTAATATAACATTTCTTAACAAGAGCCACGTGGTGGCAATGTCCTCGACATTGCTACTAGTTTTGTATGTTTTTTACAATAATTGTTGAAGAAATTGTTTTTCTCTACTTGATATGAAATTAAATAATAATAGTTTAAAAGTTAAAATTGGACCATCATTGATGTTAATATTTGTAAATAAATAGATTCATATTTTCTATATTAAAAATATTTTTTTATTGTATAATGACAATGCAGAAACTCATAACTTTACATAATAAAAATCAAAACTTTAGAAACTGAAGCACAATAAAGAATAGATAAATCATTGGTTTATAAAGAGAGGAATACAGGAGAACTCACAAACTCAAAATTACAACTAATGTAACCCTACAAACCAATTGTAAAAACACCATTTCCTGGCTAACCCAGCCTAAAGAACAAATCTCTCTCTAGTTAACCAACTTAACCACTTTTGGTAGTTGTTAACTTGTTACAATCTTTATATCTGAAGATGAAAGAAAAATAAATATGTGATTCAGTCCTTTCCTGCAAACAGTTGTAAGACTGGCCATGTAATCTGCATGCTTTGACCTCATAAAGATTATAAGGAGCTAGTACACAAAATACCTAAACAATGTAATAATATGGCAATACCAGATGGTAGTTTACAACATCTGTTAGTATAGAACAATACATCAAGAACTTCATAATATAAAAAAATTATTGGATTTCTGATGCCTCTATGAAAGCCCATGAATAGTAACTGCTAAATGGCAACCAAAGTGTGCAAACACAATAAGATGTATCTTGGACGAATAAATGACAATATTGAGGACAGATTGGCTCCAATGTCTCCATGATTTCTCCAAGTTTCATCCTTGGATGGATTCACACCGGCTATTTCTGTGTCAAGTTGTTAATTATCTAGTTGGAAATGGCACTAGATAACAATAAGCGAGACGCACCTGTTGATAATCTCTATCCCGCGTGGGTTTGGGTTGGCTTATTCTCAAATTAAATACCGATCCAAGACCTGCAGGTTAGGTCAGCTTCATCTTTCTTTCAGTGGGAAAAAACAATACCTGGCATTACAAAATATAGACCTTTATTGCCAGGTTGACCCAGTACTTAACTTTATTCTTCCTTTAGTGGAGTCAGATTCACATTTCAATTTATATATAGCGGGTGGAGATCTACTTTCCTTTTATTCCGGTAGAGAAAATACCCTAATTATTGCTATTGGGATGGGGAAACTCATAGGCAGTGGTTAAGGGGGTTAAAGGTAGAGAAATAACCTTAATTTTTCAATTGGTTTGGAGTTGATTTACTAGATCATCAGTATAGATCGTTCGTTTACTCTTCTATCCAATATGACTGAGATATTTTGACCTGAACTTCGTCCGATCTCATTTAAGGCCTTAAATCCTTTTTTCATATTATATGCTCTGCAAGAGTAGAGGCTACAGAGATATATACAGATCAAGCCTAACATTCATCCATCTATGCTCCTTTGTAATTGTTCTTTGAGTTCCGTCTTTCTTGTCAAACATAGTGGTGCAACCATTCTTGGCCTTGGAAGAGTTTCTAGCAATGATTTTGTAAACATCTTGAATAGCAAAGGTTTAGTACCTGTGGCTTTCTTTGTTCCTTCACGTATGGTGTTTCTTCATTTGGCACTCTCCAAGCTCGTAAATAGTTAAACTTCACTCGAAAAACCCTTAAAACTGGTTGGCACCTGGAACTCCTATTCTACAGAGGATAGAAGGAAAACGAATGTAAAAATGAAGTCGTAAGGGGGAGTAAAGTGCTCATTGAGCAGATTATCAAGCTCATCGGTGAAAGTACATGCCTAATTCTTTGGAGGCAGAACGAGTGTTAGTTTCTTTTTTTACAAGTTATACTACTGTAGGTGTATCCCAAGGCTTAATATAAATCCATTGGGATCAAACTGATGCTCCTGTAAGCATAAAGTTGAAACTGGAATATATATGGTAGATAATTGAGTACTGTGCTTTCATGCCTATTCTATTTGAACACATTTAAGAAGTGAGGCATTTATCTGCATTACACTATCTTTGTTAAATTTTGAACTAGGTTTATTTATATATTTATATATGGAGTGCTGGATTTATTTATTTGTTCATGCAGATTCTATTAGTCGGTATTAGTTTCTACACATGTTTTTTTCCTTTGGCTTTTCATATACTCTTAAATGTATCTCTAACAGTTTTTCCTTTCCTCTTCTTAGTTTTGTCATTGGCATAATTGGAAGGCAAGTTGTAAGTTTTATACTTTCATGGAGCAGGATTCAATGTGGAAACCGTGGAGACACAATAAGTTGTATCATGGACAAATAAATGACAATATTGAGGAAAGATTGGCTCCAATGTCTCATGTTATGATGTATCCAAGTTTCATCCTTGAATGGATTCACACCGGCTGTTTCTGTGTCAAGTTGTTAGTTATCTAGTTGGCACTATATTGATACTTCTAAAACATAGACTTTCGATTAAAAATTCACTCCATCAACAGAGTCAACACCACATTGTTTATCATTCAATGTACGTCATAGACTTTCGATTAAAAATTCACTCCATCAACAGAGTCAACACCACATTGTTTATCATTCAATGTACGTCATAGACTTTCGATTAAAAATTCACTCCATCAACAGAGTCAACACCACATTGTTTATCATTCAATGTACGTCATCGAGGGCTTATTAGTTATTACTATTTCACAATTAAAAGATACCTGCACAAATAATAAACATTCAAGGAAAACAAAGTCAAAACAATGATTAGATACACCTTACTATAAGCAAAATTGCTTCTCTTACAAATGATGTATTCAAATATATTAAACTTATTGTTCTTGAAAATTGACATCTAAAGACTAGGTCTTATTGCCCCCATTTTATTTGTGGACATATTTTAACATATCGCTTTTAAAATCAATGAGGCAGTCCTTGAACCTCAGGACCATGGTGTTGATCCCTATGGCGATAAGGACAGGTTAATATGTCTGATCCCCATTGCATGCACAAAACCACGAATGCATTTAGATGGAGTTATTTGCTAATAAAGTCCTTAAAGGAAGGTGTAAAGCCTGAATATATGTATTCATTTATGTAATTATGCTTTCTTTAGCATCAGTTATTCATATATATATATAATTACGTTACTTAGGAAAGTCTAGAGTCTACGCGCTCAACCTGTGCACAAAAATTGATTTAGGTCTTCTACAGTGCACCAAGCTATGGAGAGATACATTCTGAGCAACAAGGAATGCTAACTACTAAGTCAAAATATGATAACTACAAATCTAAAATTATATTTCCACAGTAGAAAGCAGTAAAATTTTAATACATCTGGAAGAATTTTTTGGGGCAGGAATCTACAGACATAGTAATTTTTTATTGAAGCTTCCAGCAAGCACTAGCAAGTGACCTTGTGAAAGCAATGATCGATCCTTTGGCTAAGCTTCCTTGACTGGGGGGCCTATTCTGCCAAATTGGTCAAGGACATGCACCTCGCACTGATCACAAGTGGCCTACTTATGCAGGTGCAAGCCCGTTAGCTTGGAACATGCCTCTGGGGGTTTGAACCTTACCAAACAAGCTCCCTTGACAGCACAAAGTATACTTGGCAAATGAAAAAATATTTTCAAGAACAAGAGTTGGTAAGTTGCCAAGTCTTGAGTTATAAACTTTGTTTATGGGTATAATATAACAAAATTGAAAATATCAGTTATTGGTAACATTTACAATTAATTGTAACACTATTTGCAATTTGTTAAGATTTAGGTCTGTACGCTTCAGTTGTCTGCAAAAGTTTCTGTTAGTAGTATGAAAAGAAATCTCAGGTAGCTGTAGAAAAAACCTTTACAGTAAAAAGAATAGCATATGTTTAAGATTCCCATAAAGTCTTAAAATATGTAGATAAAATCCTGCCATATCCTAAATGTTAAAACTCAAACTTACCAGAGTCCTCACACCACCGATGTCACCCTTCAGCAAAGAGGCCATGACTGGAGAAAGTCACTTAGGACTTGTACCTCGCCGTACCATTTTGCGCAAGCACAGATATAGACAGGAGTACAAGCATGGGCCTGTAATTCGAGAGACTTGAACCCCACCTTCACCGACCCTGCAAGCCAACATTGATCTTTGTGAATTTTTAATATTATAGTTTAAATTGTGAATATGAAAAGGTTCCTAAGCCAATATATTTGTTGTCAAAACAAACCAAATGTGAAAAACACATTAATTTTCAGGATTTTTAGAAAAGTTTACTAATTTGATATATTTGTTGCCAAATAAAATGAGACGCATTAATTTTTATGGTTTGATGACTCTCAATAAGTTTTAAGTTTTAGTCCCTCGAAATGATAACAAAATCTATTACCAATGCCTCCCGTGCTTAAACCCAAGGGCTTGATGACTCAATACGTTTACGTCAACCAAAACACTTGCCATCCATCTAAGGACAAGTTATGACCAACCAATATACTCAGTTAATATACGACAAGATACTCAGTTAATTTCAATGAAAATGCGAAGCAAAAACAGAGACCCAATTTATTTTGATTGAGAACATAGAGCAGAGGACAAAGAGCCAATTCATTTCATTGAGAATACAGAGCAGAGGATGGAGACACCGTTCATTTCATTCAAAATGCAGAGTAGAGGACAGAGACACTATTCATGGCATTGAGAATACAGTGTTTAGGATAGGGACCCAGTTTATATCCCTAAAAGAAAATACCAACGAACACAGGCCCAATCCATGTCATTGAAAATACAAAGTAAATTGCAAGGACCGAGTTCATTTCAATGAAAATGCAAAGCACAAAACAGATACCCAGTTCATATGATTGAAAATACAAAGCAAGGGACTAAGACCCAGTTCATTTAATCTAAAATACAAAGAAAATGACAAAAGCCCAGTCCATTTCACTGAAAATACAGAGAAATGGACATAGACATAGTTCATTTGGCTTAAGATAGAGAGCCAAGAACATAGACCCGGTTCAATTTATCGGAAATGAAAAGCCACAGATACTCGATTTATTTAATTGAGAAAGTGACAGAGACCTAGTTCACATCAAATACAGGTACCTAATTCATTTTATTGACAATGCAAAGCAAAGAACAGAAACCCACTTCTTTTCATCGAAAATACAGAGCAAAGAACAGAAACCACTTCTTTTCATCGAAAATACAGAGCAAAGAGTCGCAGACAATGAGCAAACCTGGATTTTGGGCGAATTGATATGAAAGGACCCGTATCCTCGCCCCCACATACCCCCGATACGTAGTGTGACATCTATGATCAAATCTTGCGCGGCAACCTGCACTATATTGACTCTAGTCACAGCCAACCCCGTTTGCACAGTGGTGCTACTGTACGAGCCTTGTGCCATCCTTCAATTCTGATACCTATCATCTTACCTGTATGCTTCCACCATTTCATAAGGCAGTTAATTTTTCACCATTTAATGAGCGTGTTTTTTACCAATAAACCATTTAATAAGTGTCGTTTCATCATGCCTTCCTATATGGCCATATGGCCATCTCCCTGTCAGTCTTGCTCATTCACCAAACCAAGAATGTGCCAAGCGTAGCCATTACCCTGCAGTTCAAAGCTTCCGAGAAACCAACTTCATAACTCTGTCAGCAAACTCATAACTCTGTCCTCAAGAAACTGTCAAACAAAAACAAACTTAATTTTAATACATTTATAGTATCGCTGACATCAAGTTGCTGCCGGGTCTTGGGGCACAAAAAACAAGGACAACATCACCTCTATTAAACCAATAATAACTTAAAAAAATAGACAATTAAACAAAATTTAAATAAAAATTGCCTTAAATATTACAAAACCTTAATTTAAACTTTCATATTTTTGAAAACTACCCCAAATTAATATACCGAACTGAATCATATATATCCCCTTGTGGGGACATAATAAATCCAAGACAATTTAAAGACCGCAAATTAAAATACAAATACAAAACTATTTGTATTAATCCGATTCATAATTTTATTTGGTCGGTGACTCGGTATGGAGTATTTTTAGAATGGAAAAGTCACATCAAATTAAAATACAAATACAAAACTATTTGTATTAATCCAATTCATAATTTTATTTGGTCGGTATGAAGTCTTTTTAGAATGGAAAAGTCACATCAGTCACACTCTATAATAATGTTGTGGTCCCCATTTATCCCATTTTGGTGACTTGTTCGTGCAGTGCAGTGCAGTACTTGCTTTGCCTTCACGTTCACATAATTTTATGAACGACCTTCATCATGCGTTTGGTAATTGAATTCTATTATATCATGCATCTACAAAATTTGAACGGCATGTTTTTGTCAATGGTATACACATTGAAGCAACCATATTAATTTATTTAAATAGAAAAAATTATTAACGAATAAATAATATATGGTGGTTTAGGGTGGAATGATACTGGTAATGATTTTGAGAGTAATGAGGTGGTTTATGGTGGAATAATACCTCTAAAATTGGCTTTCTTTTTAGCTATTTTATCTTGATTTTCTAACTATATGTTGATCTTATTTTCCAAAATAATATCATATAACTTTGCTAAAAAAAGATAATCATAATGGTCTTATAATAAGAGGGGTTATTTTTGTTGCCGCTTTTAAAAATGGATACAATGAAGCTTTGAGTCCAACGTTTAGGGAAGCCTTGCTTGATTGCTAGATTGAAGAGCTTGTGGGTCTGAGGGATGAGAACAAACCCTCCAATTTTTAGGATTTTAGCTTGGCAGCCTTCGATGTCCACAACTTTCCCATTCGCAAAGTGGTTAATCCCAAAATCTATATCTTCTAAATTAAAAACTTGAACTTCCATAAAAGGGCTTGAATATTGTCCAGGACATCATTTGATCCATAAAGCTTCTTAAGATAAGAATCTCAGTCCTTCAATACAATCATATTATTATCTTTAGTATTGTAAGTTAGAATTTGTCTCTAGAATTTCTTAGGATCCATCTTAGAGAGGTGTAAAAGCTTCTCTTGCTTATTATTTATATAGGTCTTTTCTTAATGAGGGATTTGTACATGTTTATCTTATCAACTTTTAATGACTCTCAATAGCTTTTTTATTTCTCTTCGTGTGCTTTTACATTCTTTGTTGTACTAAGGGTTAGTCCTTCTATTTATATTTTTATACAACACTTCAATAGAGATCTTGTTAATGCAAGAGGAGAGGGTTGTAGAGAAATTATGATAAAGGTCTTCTATATTGCCCCTATAGATAGATGAAACATATTATTATTTAAATCATTTTGAAAAAAAATCAGATTTATTTTATTGAAGATTTAATACTTTTGACTCTAAGAATTTGTTTCTATGCGATTACTATACAAAACAATGGTGGGAGTTACAATTAATCTTTTACAATAATAATTTATCATTTTTTAATAATCTATTAATCTTTAATAATGTTTTAATAGATTTTTCAATTAGATTTGAATTTGAAGAAAGATTTGCCCACGGGGTTAGAGCATTTGGCATTGAGTAATTGAGATGAGAAGATGTAAATGGAAGGTCAAAGTTCAAATCGCCCATGGTTAGTTACTTGAAAAAATAAAAATAAAAACTTTGAAGAGAGATTCTACCAGGGTTGAAATTTGACGTGTTACCTTGCACGCCAAGAAATTTTTATATGATGTTTTAATTTTAACATTGCCCTTCATTTGACGCATAAATCTTAATTTTACCCATCATAATAATAGTTCAATTTTTTTTATGAAATAACATTTATACGAAATATTGAATTCTCATCATATAATGCAAAAACAAAAAGTTTAAAAAATAAACATTAACAATGATTACTGTTAATATTAATCCTTTTCCTTTTACACGTCATTAATATCTATATGGCAAGTCCAATTTTTATTCACAAATTTTGATATTGGATTGGTTGAATAGACACAGTTTTATCCCACTCGAGTTCCATAGCTATATATTTGTTGTAACTTGTAAGGTACTGAGTTATATTCGACCGACAAATGAAAATAGAAGTTGGAACATGTGTCGTGTGCCCACCACCAGAAGCAGATCATTTTGGGTCGAGTCCAAAGCCATATGGAGCATTGTTGGGTCGACTATCGTTAGTCGAAGAACCACCTTTAGAATCACCGTAATTACACAAGCGTTCATTGGGCACATTGGTGGTTCAGAACCTGCAACGTTTTCTTCGATGGTCGCTCTCATTGTTGGGTTTGATTTTGTCATTTTGGTGAGTATGATTGTCTAAGTTTTTGTCTACTCTCGTCATAGTATAAAAAACATGTATAGAGAAATAAATTAACATACATACATAAGATGTGATAAAAAAAGTGAATGAGTTATACCCATCTTAAGTGTACTATGAAGAATTGATCCCCACCTCACTTTCAACTTCACTAGGGTTGTAAATTGTACCCTTCTTTCCTTTAAGTGCAATTCATGAGCATCATGTATAGTATTTTGTGTAATAAACCAGGTAGTAGGGAGAGGTTTTTGTATTATGAAAGTCCTTATTGAGTTAAAATGTTGCTAAAAATAGGTACGAATGGCGGAGCGGCTCTCTGAACCGTGGCTAGGGTTTTCCTAGCCGCCGCCTCCCTTGCTACACAGAGCTGAGCTCTGGCTAGATCGTTGGATGGCGCCCCTCCTCGTGCCTCAGCGTGGAGTTCCCTTTGGATGCTGCTTCTCCTCGTGGTTTCAGCGTGGAGTTCTCTCAGGAAATGGGCTCTCATGCCCATCTCACCGCCTTCAAGGCCCTTGTTCAAGCTGTCGCTCCTTAGGCAGCTTCACATTCTTCATCCAAGTTCATGAAAAAGATGGATGAGATCCCTTCTTTGGAGCTCTCTCTTACGGATCCATGCCAGAAAGCTCTCATCCTCTCTGAGCAAGCCCTCATTGGTAAGTTCACAAGGTTGTGGCCCAGCCCTAAGGCGGTGGAGCTCTGGATTGCATAACATTGGAACCCTCTTCTGCAAGGACATGTCTCTCTCTTTGCAGCTAGACAAGGGTTTTTTGTATTCCCGTTCTCAAATAAAGAAGAAAGAGACCTAGTATTTCGTTCGGGCCCTTTCTTCATGGGCTTGAGAGGTTTGTTCTTAGCCCCATGGTCTCTGGGGTTTATCCCAGAAGCAGAGATCACTGCCGCTCTAGTCTGGATAAGACTCCCTAACCTCCCTCTTCATCTTTGGGGGAAAAGCACTCTGATTGACATTGGTAATAAGCTAGGTCGCTATCTAGATACTGCAGAACCAAATGGGGGTCAGTACAGATGTGCCCGTATTTGCGTAGAGGTGAATCTAGAAAAATGACTCCCGAAGGCCCTAAAGCTCACATTAGGAGAATGGAGCCACATTCAAGATCTGGATTATGAGCAGATCCCTTTCAAATGCAACTTCTGTAATGTATACGGCAACTTCGCCAAAAGCTTCCCCAAGCTTGCAGAACCATAGAAACCAACAAATCTCCCAGCTTCCAAAGATACAGAGTTCCAGACGGTTTCTAATCGACGCCATCCTCCCCGGCGAAAGGAGCCTCAAGCGTCCCAGCACAAGTCTTCTCCTCAAGATCATTTTCGTCTTGCAGATACTCCACGGCCGGAAAACAAAAATAGTTTTGAATTTCTCCAGGAAGATGAAGCACAAGAACCTGAAGCTGCAGATGTCCTGGAGCAGGGCATCCCTAGTCCCCTTGGCTCCTTGGAGGCAGCTAAACAAGCTTCTCCAAAACCTGCTTCTCCAGGTTCTAAGAAAGATCCCAACGCTTTGGTTCACGAGACCCCAGCCCAGGAAAGACTAGCATCCTCGGTCCCTTCGTCAGAGGGAACCTCTGAATCCGAAGACTTTTCAGCTCCTTCTCCTCCCCTCACCAGAGGGCGAAAGACAAATAAAGAACGTAGAGAAAAGGAAGCAGCCTCAAACATCAACTCGGGTTCCCAGAAGAAATTGGATCCTTTCATTAAGGGGTATTCCTCTCCGCCTATTTAATGTTTTGTTTATGTATTCTTCTCTGCTCACAATTCATGAGAGTCTACTCTTGCAAGCAATCTTTTTCTCGGAATAGTATCAGATGCATTTGGGATTCACTTCTCAAAGCACTCATAAGAAGGCTGACTGTTCTGATAGAGGTCATCAGCCTTCTTTTTCTGAATTCCCCTTTGTACGCCTGGTTGGGCTATAGCCATTTTTAATCAATAAAAAATTTCCAGTTTCTGTTAAAAAAAAAAATGTTGCTAAATATAATTGTTTGTATTTCTAATTTTTCCTTATCGAATAGGAATGGGGAATGCGCTTGGGGTGTGGTTGTAGGAAATGACCAAAAATGGTAAATGCAGTTGTGGGGGAGGGAACCTCTAAAATCATGGTGTGATTACATGTTTTTTCTCTTGAAAAAATGAATAGATGGATTCGGTGAAATGGTATACGCACCCATAGTCACAAGGTCAATTGTCAACCATTGTCAACCATTACCCATGAACTGTAGTCTACATAACCACTGGAGTAGTTGTGGGGAATTGTAGTAAGTGCGTAGTGAGGTAAATTTTTCAATCGTCAATCCAAAATCGCAAGGTAAATCGATGGATGTAGGAGAAAGAAAAAAAGTATGTCCGACTTTCCATTGTTGTTCCAATGCGTTTAAAAATTATTTTGAAGGCAACCTAGCTATGGGTAAATTCTCATTGGTGTCTACTTTTGGGGAGATTGATTGATAAATTCGGGCTTGGTTTCCCAGTCTATGATTAATTGTAGGTTGGAATTTTATTGTTCTAAAATCCTTTCATTCATAAGAAAGTTTTGAATTGCAACTATAACAAAATTAGATTTGAAATTCAAAATCCAACTACTCTTCAGATGTGGCTAAATATCATATTTTTAGTTTTAATTCCACAATTGAATGATTGGATTATGAGAAATTTGAAATTTTGTTTTGTGTTTATAATGCAAGAGAAGCAAATAAAGACCATCTATCGATATTGAAGGAGTTCCATGGTTATTTGAATTAACCATTGTACAAGAAGTGTGTCTTAAGTTATCATTATTTGTTGCATTAGGAAATACTCTTGTAGCAAAAGATCTCAACCAGGTACTACCTACAACCATTGTACATGCTTTAAAAATTCTAGCTTCTAGAAGGTTCTATTTATCTATGAATAATGAAATATCCAATTATATAGGCCAGTTAAAAATCAACCAATTTTTCCATATTTGCATGCTATTATAATTAGACTAGTTTGATTATTATATGAATACTACTAATGTGTAGAGCAAATTGAGGGAGATGTACCCAGGGAATTCGAGCCTTCTTCAATTCTTGATCCGTCAAGAGAATCATCAACATGCAGATGGTCGATGCTCTGGTCCTTGTCACATCGATATTCAATCAAGATAGGTGGTGAATCGGTATATCTAGGTCGTGAAGTAGGAAACAAGTGAGGTATCTAGTAGGAAGTTATCAATGTTAATGTTCTACGGACAAAGTAGTTTGGAGGTGGTGCAACATACAACATGATAGGGGAAAAGAAACCCTATGAGGTGCTAAGGTGATGAGTGGATGCCCCACACAGTTGCTAGAGAAATTAATGTGAGATTAATGTTAATTTGCTAAGGAGAGTGAGGATTGAGAGTTACACCGACCTAAAAAATTTGGATAGCTTCACCACATGAAACCATTAAAAATTTGGCTTCGGCTTGACAATAACAATTCAAAGTACCATCCAATAGAATTGTTGTAACACACCCATACGTTACATAGCTACATAAATATCAATATGTAGCAAAACACACATAGAGCGCTATAAAGTCTTTATAACCAATCTATAATACCCAAAGCATATCATATGCCCATAGAGAAAGCTTATAAACTAATAAATTGGAATTACACAAATATTAAGTTGAAATTATTTAAACAATTAATAATGAACCCCAATGAACTAACTACTGCAGAAGTGTAGTTAAGTATAATTAGAGTTCTTAATTATGATTAAATTTAGTGAACCAATTAATAAATTAGCATTATTAACTATCATAACAATTCATTTATGTCGTCCCAACATTTTCAACATCGAGAGTCGGAAATCAAAGCATTCATGCAACATACTGAAATCACTTTACCGATACCGATGTTTTGATCTTGGAACTTGGTTCTTCTGACATCGTATATCGGACTTCGACAAAAGTCAAAACTTCATTCACAATGGTCATGTCGATGCCTCGATGTCAGCATTGGTATGATGATCCATTTATCAAATACCATCCCGATCCTGACATCGACACGTCGGACCTTGGAAGTCGGCATTAGCAGAACATGACCAAAATTACAACAACCTTTTTGACACTGAAATCGACATCACCACATCAACATCAAAATTCTGGTGATTCACATATACATTGGACACTATCACCCTTTGACTTGATAGTTGAAAGTCGGAATGCGACCACCACTTCACAGGGTAACCTTGATTCTGTCATTGGCATCGTCACCTCAACATCAGTTCACAAGTTTACCTTCCGATATGAACCCACTGCATTGAAACTTAATGAAAACATCAGAAAGCACCTCTAGAGAGCTTGTTACATTTCGACATGTTGGAAAAGAGGTTAACTTAAGGACTTAATCATAGTGAAGTTGAGAAAATGACTAAGGAAAAACTTGCCACTTGTTAAACAACAAAATTATAGGCCTTCAACAGAAAAAATTCAACAGATCTAAGGATTGTTTTAGTAATCCAACCAAGAGTGTGATAACTTGTAAAACTAGTGTTTCTCAGGAACAAAACTATCTAATGGAATTTCAGACATGACGTTTATGTCTTAAATATCATTCACATTAAGTCTTAGAAACAAAGTTACAACTAAACATTAAATTATGAAACATTCATATTACAAATAAATGTTACAGTTAAGAATATTTTACAGACTTCGAATTATTCAGGAAATAATTCCATTAACAAGATACAACGTCCTTCAGGTCTAGGTATTCACAAGGTTAAATTGAGGAATTATATTCCCTTAACGTCCAATATCCTTAGCGAAGTCATTCTATCCCAACAAGATAGTCTATATACATTTCCCATTATCATTTCAATCATGGAAAGACTATAAAAATTAAATAATTAGACACCTAACACATTCATTTATACAAAAGAAATGTTAATGACCCAAGATAACAAGGTTTAGATAAGGTAAGCAGTTAACCCAATTTCATATGTTAGTCTATCACAATTCATCTATTCAGAATTCCATTAACATCCTTTGGAACCCCATTGGGTTGATTACCAATTCCAAACCAAGGAAACATTCATTCAATTACAATATTGACCGACATAAGGAAACATTCAATCATGAACACCATACACATTTTGTTCTTTCACATAACAAGATATATAATTAAATGTAGAGTTAATACAAAACTTCAACACTTATCTGAATTCAAGATATTTTGCAACTAGCTTCGTGGTAGGAACGCTCCACCCAACTGTAGGAAATTCTTCTCATATATATCTCAGTAGAACACCACCCTCGATTTGAGACTCATGAAATCATCAGGTAAACTACTCCCCACTTCTGGGGTTCTCAGAATTCTCACTTTAAAGTTAGGGTAATTTCCTCATTATCAATGCCATGTCAAACAATGCAATTCATTCCCTTCGCTTTCTGCTGCTAGCAAAATAGTGATGGCCATCACTGTTCACTGTGCTCAGAATTCCACCAAGTTAATTGCATGCACCATTTTCCATTTCACTGGAGAAGCCAGAGGCAAAAATGGTCATGGATACAACAACAATTTGACTCGCACATTCAAGTTTGAGCTCTCAAGATTTCATCCATCTCGATAACAACTGTGCGGTAGTCAACAGGGAAAATTCACTTAGGGTATAGACATGCTTTCACAGTCTAACCAACAATTTCGATTGACATTCTCCTCTACATTTTTCTTCCTTGGTTTCACTACTTTGCATTCAAATTCCCTCTACACGCTAAACACTGCATGCTTCATTCTGTGTTCTGTGTACTGGGTACTAGGATTCTCTCCCTCAAGCCCGATTCCACTTTTGCGTGAGACTTCCTTTCTCCATAAGTTACGCGTCAGAGTCATTAACTCCCTCTTAATCACCCTTTAACCCACAATTAACTCTTAAGTCATGTTTAAGGTTAATTAAGGATGTTCAAGGTCACTTAAGGACATAATGTCTTATTTGAGGTAATCAATGTTAAAACAAGGTTATGGCATAGCCCCCTAGGCCATCTACAACCCCCTTATTGTCTCTGGTTAATACACGAGTCCATGATCTTCTCAACATTTTTCCACAACCACGACCAGTTATAGATTTTTTTATTAAAAATTACAAAATACAAGATGTTTCATCCTTTCAAGATTTCATAGTTAATTACATTTGGATCCAATTATACTAGGGGTTCAAGCCAAGGGTGTTACAATTGCACTAAAATAATATGCAACTTAGGAGCCATGTCAAAAAGTTTAGGATATATAAAGAAGTATGCAAAGTCAAAAGTCAATTAATACATAGTCAAAGACAATCGAACACAATAGTTACCTCAACCTTCGGCAAGGACTAATACAAATAATAATGTTGTGATCCTAACTTATCCCATTTAGTTGACCTATTGGTTTCTTCAATTGATGATCATCATGTTTATTGAATTGAGAATACTTGCTTTGCCTTCACTTTCATAGATGAGAATATTATCTTGTGCACAGTACTTGCTTTGCCTTCACTTTCACATAATTTTATGAACAACCTTCATGATGCGTTTGGTAATTTAATTTTATGATATTATGCATCTACAAAATTCCAATGGCAAGTTTATGACAACAAAATACCTAGTGAAGCAACCATGTTCACCCACTTATCAAAAGTGGAAAATTTATTTTAATTAAAAAAAGAAATCAATGAATACAAATTACACGGAGATTAAAGTACGTAGACTATGCTCCAACATTTCCTCTGAACATCGACTGCTGAGTAGGAAATTGTGGTAGGTAGGAAGACATGCAAAGTATGTAGAAGGTTCTACAGTACAACTGTGTAAACATCCTCGATGTCCACCAAGGAGGAAACTACAACTTATCCAATAAATAAGTGGCATACCCCCTAAGAGGGGGAAATGAAACGCCGAAGAGAAGTTTGAAATGTTGCAAGCTAAGAAAAAGTTGTGTGTATGTAGATAATGTAATTTTATGTGTTGAAAGGAGAGGAAATAGAAAGGGAAACTTTGTTGCAACTATTAATAAGCAGTAAATAGAAACCCATGCAATCAATGGCAAGTAAAAGGAATTGTACATATACATATATGAGTAAAACAATAAAGGGACGGGTAATGATCGTTTGAATATAATTATATTGGTAATCAACATTGATATATTAATTTGGTAGGGGGAGTGGAGGGATTGAGGGTTGCAATTTTAAGTGTGAAAGGGATAGAGAATGAAGACACGCCTCTTCATTTTTTCAAAGTGAGATATATGAAGTTCCTTTCATCTTTTCATAGTGTTCGAAGGAGAACGATGGTGCAATTCACAATCCTTTTAATGTTGTAATGTGTGACATCTCTGTGAAGTTCAAGTCTTGAAGTTCACTGTTACCAATGTCAATGCTTTACCTTGTGTATCCTTCATATAACAATAATCAACATATATTTGTTTGAAATGGTTATAATACGATGCATTTTTGTTTAGAGTTGGGAGAGAAAGAATGATCCATACCTTCATCTGCCACATTATCTATATATTTTTTGAACAATATGGTATTCAAAGGTGGGTTTCCTAATCTCAATTCCTCTTTGATCACCTGAAAATACAAAATGGAATTTATTAATTGATATTCACGTCAGGTTTTCACAAAAAAGCAGGCTAATTGTATTAGTAGTTAAATAGTAACTTACACTTCTGGTAAATGCCATTGATTTATAGTGATCCCTTCACAAAGGAATTTGATTGTTTCTTTTGGTCCATTTGATTCCTTCATTTTCTTCCTGAGAAATGGAATTATTGTCTGTAAAATATAATTTGAATTATAACGTGGTATCACAAATCTTCATGAAACTATTGGTGTGGTGCCAATGAAATATTCTTTTAACAATGAAGTAATAACCCTAAGTTCTTAAATGATATGAGGATTTTTAGATAGACGTTGCACTACCAGAGAAAATGTATTTGGTGTAGTTTCAATGACAACGAAGGGAAAACTCAGTGAGGAATTCTGGTAATGAATATGGACTTCCAAATCATTCCATTACAACGGGCTTCTGAATTTCAAATTTTATTACCTAAATTGAAATGGCTTCCGATGGAAATAAACAACAAGAGAGCATAGCGTGTGGGTAAGAAAGTGAACCAGTTTGAGCCTCAAACATAGGACATGTATGTACATGTGGTCAGATTCTAACCATCAGAACAACTTTTTTTAACATTATTTTTAAATGTACCAAAAACCATTTAAGTTGCTTTAGAATTGAATAAGCTTTCTTGGGTTAGGATTATTAATCCTCCCTTGACCATACTATCTATTAGATTATATTTTCCTAAATTAGGAACCTTAATTCATTATTTGGGTCCACTTGGCCTAATGGTGCCACCTAGATCAGTTACTAGAGTGTGGGGAACACTGCTAGAGGTTAATTGCCACTTACTGCATGTGCATGCATCAGTTTGGGTGCCTCCTAGACCAATCCCTACATTTTAGGAGCAATTGGGAGTCCCGACACCAACCTCCATCAGTTAGGTGGAGTTGGAACTAGTGAGTCTTAGTTAGACCCCGGTTACATTCAGTTACTTTGCAATCAGTTAGCTAGCGCTAACAATGCATGGCTGCATGGGGAGGAGCACCTTTTCTACCTACCACACTCAGTTGCACTAAGTTAACTAGCTGTAACTGATTGATTGAGTTGTTGGACATCAGTGAGTTGATCTTTAGACTCCAATATTGATTGAGAGACCGTGAGTTAGAGATTCAGTTAGATACAGTCAGATCCACTTGGTAGATTTGAATTGTTACCTAATTCATTCGAATTATTCCTATTTGTAACATATTGTACATTGGATTTATTATTGTGAATGATACTGTAAATTCCTAAGCAATACTTATTCGTTTCCTGTGTGGTTTGTTTTGTTCAATTTGTATCTTCATTCTCCATTTACTGCAAACATTATTAAAACTATATGCTTGAAGATATAAATGGAATTCAAATTCTAATATGGTATCAGAGCCTTCTCATGCAGGCTTCATGCTTGTTTCTCCCCATCGAACATCAGAAGCAGTTGGGTTTCCACATAAGTCGCCTATGAAAATTTTCTAGCTCTGGATTTAATCAGAGCATTGGAGAGGGCGTGAGGGACCCTGAAAACATGTTCATGCAGGGAGGAAAAGCACGATTCTAATAGTTCATATGTTTTAGTGTGTTATTGCAGTGAAATTGACAAGTGCTACGTAGCTTGTGAGAAGTATTTGCAGTCTTCCAGCCGGAGAAATTATGAGTTCACATACTCCTAAACCACGGATCCTCACAACTTCCAATTATCTTGATTGGAAGGTTGATATGCAGTTGGCCTTGTGCAAGCATGGATACCACAAGATCATTCATGGATGGGAGGCTGAACCTCATTAGCCGGTTGAGCGGAACAAGTTTCTGAACCATTGTGATGAAGCATTCAGGTACTTATGTACTTATATATCCAGAGATCTCCTCTTCCACCTAGAAGGCTTGAGGACTCCTAGAGAAGCCTGGGAGAAGCTTGATAGCTTGTTTAACAAACAAGATGATATTCGGGGATACATTCTGGAGAATGAGTTGGTATCTTTACATCCCAACAGTTTCGAGACTATTGAGCAATTATTTACTAAATTCAAGTCTCTAGTACTCTAGTGCAGACAGTGCGGAAGCCTGCAGGGATAGTTTTAGGGGTGAATTTTAGACCAGTGGGATATTTTTCCATGTTTTTCTCCTTAAAAAGATTCGCCATTTGCATTTTTTTGAAGCCCTGTTTCGCCCAATTTTGATGGGAGTAAAATTTTTTCACCCTAAAAATTGCCAAATTATTATATAAACGATATAAAATCCTTGGAAATTAAAATATTTTTTGAAAAATATTGCCAATCATTTTATAGTTGGCATTTTAAGAATTGGTAATATTCACCAACATTTATACACTTTTAAATAAGTATGGTTCCTTAAAATCATCCTTGGCGAAAGGATGAGTAGAATGTCCTTTCCTTACTCAAAAAATAGGCCCTAAGTATTCTGTATTTGTTTCCATATTTCATTCCAAGCGGGAAAGCTTTCCTGATTGGAAAATTCCTTCATTAGATTCTTTTTCCGAGTCCTTAATCAATGAGCAAGACAAGTTGATCCGAATGGGAGTCATCAAGACCTTCGAAGATCAAGCTTTCCTAGTTACTGACTCTTCCAAAGCGTAAGAAAAGGAGAAATCAAAGAAGAAGGATTCAAAAGCAGCTGATTCGAATCAACAAACTTCCGAAAGGGCTTTCGGCTCTAAGAGGAAAAAAAAAAGTGTCCCTACTGTATGAGGGGTTTTCATCCAGAAGACTCGTGCATGAAGAATTCCCTCAGCTAGATGAAAGCTCTATGTGTTCAGAGCAATATTTCCCTTCCACGAAGAGCAGTGATGTCATATGATGAAGAACATACTGAAGAAGATGAGATATGCTTGCATGCAAGCCTCTCTCCATCGAAGGCTTATGTGATAGATTCTGGAGCATCCAATCACATAGTTGCTTCCATGGAATCCTTCATCACTTTCCCTCTATCAGGAGGACCTAGCATTCAAATGGAAGATGACTCTAAAATATCAGATGTTGAGAGAGGTTCAGATAAAATCCAGCATGATGATTTCATGCCCTCTCCTACAGAAAAGAAAATTGTTGAAGATGAAGAAGAAGCAAATTTTTCCCTATAGTCAATTTGAATGGAAGAAAGTCTCCTTGAAGTGACTCCTTCTCTTGCTACTCCAAAAGTGTATGAGATCCCTGATATCTCACCTCCTCACATGGATGATCCAGAAGAAGACATTCAAATCTCTGTTTGTGAAGAAAAACACTCTTCCTATTCTTTGCAAAAATTCTCCAGCAATTCTTTAAATTTTGTGCATAGTTTACCTGTAACTGTTTCAGAAACGGTAGAGGAGTTTGATTTCTCTATCTATAATGATGTTGTTGGTGTGCATATCAGTAATACCATTGATATTATGGAAATAATATAAGATTATAAGAGTGATCCGTTCACTCTCATTAATGTAGAGCTTCCAGTAAATTCCTACAGGATTGCATGCACCGAAAAACAAAATTTTGAGCAAGGAGAAAATTGTGCATCTACCGTCTCAGTGGAGCAAAGTTTTGGATCTGATATAAATCTTTTGGATCTGATTTATTTTCTGATATTATAATATGTGATTCAGGTTTCAAGATTCAAGAGCCTTCAGTATTGCTTATAACTACTTTCACCAATTTTGGTGTGACAAATCAAGCACCGCAATTCTCTTTCAATTTTGTTGTTGAGGATTCAATGTTAGTTCTTTCTTATGAATTTGCTGATATCATATTTTGTGAATTATTGGATATTTATGAAGCTATATCAGATTATGGAGATCAAGCATTCGCTCTCCACAGTCCCAGGATTCTCTACCTTTGGTCACATGCTCATCTCCTCATAGAACTAGTGAAGAGGGAGACATTTTGCATCCGCCTGGACACTTGATCCTAACACTTGGGGCTGATTTTACCACTTATGGTTTATTGTTCAAGGCTGACATATATCAGGTTGTTGGGTGTTCCTCACATGGTTTGAATTCTCAAGAACTTTTACCCTCTCTTCAGTTGATTTCAACTACTCTACATGGGTCCAGTTTTCTCCGTGCAACTATTTATATTTCTGATTTAGTTGGGTACAATGTTATTCTTCCAAAGAGGAAGATTCCTCCAGACATAAGCATGTTTTTTGGATTCATGGGTTCACCTACACAGAAGAACCAAGATACTGCTGCTGCATAGTAGCAACAAATATTTTCACAAGTTTTTTCAAAATTTGTATTTCTGCTTATTTTGAGGGGGGGTTTCCCATGAGGTTTTCCCCTATTTCCTTGGTTGTATTAAGCAACATTATTTATTTTAGATTGTATTTGGGTGACCTATTGTCTTGTTACCAGGGCCCCCAATTGTCCAAGTTAGGATTCAGGGGGGGTGTTAGGATTATTAATCCTCCCTTGACCGTAATGTCTATTAGATTATATTTGCCTAACTTAGGAACCTTAATTCATTATTTGGGTCTGCTAGTACCATTGGGTCCACTTGGCCTAATGGGGCCACCTAGATCAGTTACTAGAGTGTGGGGAACACTGCTAGAGGTTAACTGCCACTTACTGCATGTGCATGCATCAGTTTGGGTGCCTCCTAGACCAATCCCTACATTTTAGGATCAATTGGGAGTCTTGACACCAACCTCCATGAGTTAGGTGGAGTTGGAACTAGTTAGTCTTAGTTAGCCCCCAGTTACATTCAATTACTTCACAATCAGTTAGCTAGCTCTATCAATGCCTGGATAATGCATGGCTGCATGGGGAGGAGTGCTTTTCCTACCTACCACACACAGTTGCACTGAGTTAACTAGTTGTAACTGATTGATTGAGTTGTTGGACATCAGGGAGTTGATCTCTGGACTCCAATATTGATTGAGAGACCATGAGTTAGAGATTCCGTTAGATACAACTAGATCCACTTGGTATATTTGAATTGCTACCTAATGCATTTGAATTCTTCCTATTTGTAACTTATTGTAAATTGGATTTATTATTGTGACTGATACTATAAATTCCTGAGCAAAACTTGTTCGTTTCCTGTGTGGTTTGTTTTGTTCAGTTTGTATCTTCATTCTCCATTTACTGCAAACATTATTAAAACTATCTGCTTGGAGATCTAAATGGGATTCAAATTCTAATAGCTTGATCTTTTGTTTTTTACATAGTTCAAATTTTTGGAAAACCATCAGAAAATACTCTTTTTTAAACGAAAAATAGAGCTATGATTTTGGTTACGAGGGATCTTTGACGATATTTTTAGTGGGTCAAGGCCAAGTTTTTAAAAGCACCATTTTTGTGTGTTGTGCGTGATCTCTTTTTTGGTCCCCCGTGTCTTTATTTTTTGTTTGACTCTCTTGTAATCCCTTGCATTTTCACTTCTTCAAGGAACTCAATTAAGCATCACCACAAAACATTCTAGTAATGGACACATCAAGCAAAATCTACCATACTATGATGATGTATGAATGAAAGACAATTGTTTAACTCCATTATTAGTGGATATTTAATGCCAAATTTTATGTTCATTATTAATGGACATGTAAAGACAAATTTTTAAATTTGTTTGGTCAAGTCAATATAAGAATGTTTTCTACTACAAAAAATCATATTTTATCCACCAACAAGAAGAAACAAAAATGCAAATCCCCTATTGTACCTTATACCTCTTTTAATTGACATTGATGATGATAGAGACAAGCGTAGATCCAAATCCTAGGCTCTATCAAGTGCTGAGATGGATCAAATCTCTAGAGGTGCAAACCTCTTCTTAGGTATCCATTGATTTGATTCAAACCAAAAGACACATGTTTTTATTTAAGGTCCACATATAATATTTTTATTATTAATATTTAATATTATTTATGGCCGACATATAATATTTTTTATTTTGTTAGGAATGGACATTGCATCATTTCCCCACACATGGTTTTAAAACCATATGCAAGGCCCTCCTAAACCATGGGTTGTTTAGGAGGCCTTGCACATGGTCTTAAAACCATTTGCAAGGCCCTCCTAAACCATGTACAATAAAACCATGGGTTGTTTAGGAGCCCTTGCACATGGTTTAAAAACCATGTGCAAAGCCTCCTAAACCATGTACAATAAAACCATGGGTTGTTTAGAACGTCTTGCACATGGTTTTAAAACCATGTGCAAGGCCAACATTTTTTTGTGGATAATTCAATTTTGTGTTTTTTCTTGACCCACATATTTTTTTTACGGATAATTAATTTTTTACCTTTTTATTGTTTTGTTAGGTAGGAAGATTACAACATCTCCCCCATATTAGATTGTTTTATTTTGGCCTATTAGAAATAAATTTTTTATTAATAAAAATAAGGTTACGAAAGTGATATTATTTTTTATTTTGTGTTACAAAATCTCTCCCATAATATTCACTATCACTATTATTTTTTGCCGACATGTTACAAACGTTACTAACGTTACATCACGTTAGTAACGTTACGTCACGTTACAAGATCTCTCCCATAATATTCACTATCACTATTACTTTTTGCCGACATGTTACAAACGTTACTAACGTTACATCACGTTACAAGATCTCCCCCATACTGGGCTGTAGAGCGCCTCTCGGCGCAATAAAACAAATTAGAAGGGTTAGGGTTAATGTTCCCAATTGTGGTCATCTTCCTCGCCACACTTTGTAAATAATCTACAAATTTCCTCTCATATTGAAACAAACATCTTAATAAAAGTGTTCTCTTTAATTATTAGTCAATCACTACACATATATAGGTGTTAATGAGTGATTTAAGAAAACAATTAATATACAAAATATATAATATAAATTTGGAAAAAAATATTAAATTATGTAAATATATTTTACTTAAAATTTTTAATATCCCATTCCTATATATTGATCTCTAAAAAAATATTTGAATTTTATTATAAAAATATATAATATAAATTTGAAAAAATATATATTAAATTATATAAATATATTTTATTTAGAAATTGTAATATCCCATTCATATATATATTATTGTTTGTATTTTATTAGTATATTTATTTATTGGTTCTTTTTGTTAGTGTATATAAAGTAATTAAGTGTAGATGTAATTATAATTTTAATAAATTAAGTATAATAAAATGTAATATTAATAAAAATAAAAACTAAAAAAATAGGTTACTAATTTAAAAGATTTATCTTAACTTATAATTTATAAGTATTAAAGGGATTGGTATTTTGAGGTATAAATCGTTTTTTGAGAAAAAGGTTTGCAATTGAATATATGTTTGAAATTCGTCAATAACATAAAGCTTGGTTTTGACCAATGTGATTTGGAGTAAGCTAGCTATGGAGCAATCCTCCCTCATCGGACGGAGGAGGAGCAAAGTTAACGTTGACTTTGCTCCTCCTCCGTCCGATGGAGGGAGGATTGCTCCATAGCTAGCTCACTCCATGTGATTTTACCAAAAAAACATGATTTATGTTTCCTGGATTGTTTACTAACACTAAGATGATCATCACCATTATCATCATCGTCGTCGTTGCCATTATCATCGTTGTCATCATCGTCCGCCACTTTAAATGTAATACAATAAAACTTTTTATACCTAATTCATCTTAAAAAATATATAAGAAATGACTATGCCTCTTAATCCATATAAGTAAACTTTATGACTTAATTATTTTAGGAAAACTTCATTATTAAAATGTACAATACAAAAATTTTGTGATGAAAAATATAAAAGCTTAAAACTTCATAAAAAAAATTAATTTGATAAATAAAATAAAATAAACAAATTCCACTATTCCTAATGGGTATGAACTATTCCTTATGGGTATAAACTAAATCATAGTAGATACTTGATACCTCTTCTTAGCGAAAAAATATATGTGGATATTTAAAGAACTATTTAAAGCATGTGACTCATTTGCAAATAATAATTCGTAATGATTGTCTTTTACGTGTAAAATTATTAAGTAAGCTATAATAAATATTAAGAACAATCTAAATGGAAAAAAACAAAAGAGACCAAACACTCCAACTATGGAGAGATTAATATAAAGTGATTTGTAGATCTCAAGAAGCTAGTGTCAAATGTCCAACTTCAATTTATTATACTTCGAGATAAATCTCAATTAAAGAAATAAAATTCCATATAGTTACAAATCATTTGAATAAGATGAATATCATGGAATTTATAGGAGATTTGTTATGTTAAAACCTTCAAGTGAAGTGTAATAATTCAGAGTCAAACATGAGTGTTCATCCTCAACATCATATTTGTAACATTTTTCATTGTTCGATTCTTTTTATCTTCTTCTCAATCATCCACTCGTTTCTCATTTCCAAGTGGGTTGTATCTTCCATATATCAATTCATCTATCAATTTCTTTTCTTTCTTTAATTGTAGTGACTCTTCCTCAAACAAATTTTCTTCATCATACAATGCTTAAAATTGAAATTGGTTTACCTTTTCATTATCTTATGTATTATCTTCTTGCTCTTCCTATGTCATTGCACATTCTTCAACAAATTTCATTGTTTTTTCTATCTCCATCTGTGCCTTTTGATCTATGTCTAAATGCAAACAATGCATGAGTTGTTGCTCAACCTCAACTTCATCATCCACTAGTGTATCTACATAGTAGGATTCACCTTATTCATGCTTTACTTCAATTTCATCAACTTCTTCATCCACTAGTGTATCCACACCGTGGGATTCACCTTCTTCATGTTCATGCTCTGCTACATGTACAGAGCTCCCATTTTCATTGCACTCTTTTACTAGAATACTCCAAGCTTCCTTGGTGCTTGTTGCTTCTTCAATTTTTGGTAAAATGTTCTCATCCAAACCTTGTCAAATGGGAGACAATGCAGCATCATTCTTCTCATCTTCTTCATAGGTGGGTTCTACACACCCCTTTGAGACAATGTCCCATAAGTCTTCTACACACAATCTGGTCTTCACTTTAATAGCCCACATATCATAATTTTTACCATTGAAAACTGGTGATTGGTAATAGAAAAGTTATGTGGAATCTTTGCTACACACACAAATGCATCTTCATTTTCTTGTTCAGTTACAACTGAAACTTCTCTATGACACTTTAAAATATATGTTTGATGTTCTCTTTTGTTCTCTCTGGATACATGTAAGATCTCTCTCGAATCGCTTTAATCTTATTTTGTAACCCATATCAATTTTTTTTTAGCTTTTCAAACTTTCGTTTTCATTTTCATTCTCTTTTTTATTTCTTAGTAATTTAATTGGACTACAAAAATTATCAACCTTAAAGATAACTATAAAAACTTTATATATATATTTTCAAAATAGTTAAAAATAAAGTAATTTTTTTTTAATATAATATATAAATATCAACCTATCTTTATTTCTTTTAATATGACATCACTATTATCCTCAATGCGTCAGCCTAGGATGGGATTTACTAATTTTTAAAAACCTTAATACTTTCTCTTCATCGGCCATCGATAGCCGACGAAGTCGCTAAAACATTTCCGCAGAATAAAAACTAAAGAGAAAAAAATATCTTTTCTATTATATATATATATATATATATATATTTTATATATTTATCTTTTCTAAAAAAATAAATATATAAATAAAATAGAAAAAATATTTATTTGATTTTTTATTAGAGAGATTGAAAGGTTTTATTTAAAAGTAAATTTTTTATAGTTGAATTTCCTACACGAAGGAATATATTTTCTTTAATAAATGTATTATTAGTCCCTAGTCGGCACGGACTATATTAATCCGTTTGGTACCAACGTGCATTGACTTCAATTATTTTTTCACATATTTTATTGTTGCCAAAGTTATAAAAAAAACCAAAAAAACAAAATTTTTGCATTGACTTCAATTACTTTCTTCATAGTTTTTAATGTTTTTGAAAGTTAAAAATATTATTGTTAATTGGTTGAGGTATTATGATAACAATATAGTATGTTTTCATTAAAAAAAAATACATATTAATTTAATTTATAAATACAAAACTCAAATAATTCGAATAAAACTAACTAAACCAAATCACAATTGTTTTATAATCTTTACTCATTCTTAAGTGTCTTAAAAATTACATAACACATGATGTGCATGCAAGGATGTATATTCTATGGAACAATTACAATGGTGTATATCAAAATGTCATGTTGTTGCATGAACTAAGGACCTATTATCTATCACAAGTTATAGTGGTTTTCATGTTTCCTCATTTTGAATAAAAAACAATAGTTATCAATCTCTTTCCCAATCATGTTTATCAAAAGGATAATGTCGTTGCATGACTTAGTAACACACTACGAGTATGGAATAATATTTTTTTTTCAACATGAAAAAACTCAGTTACTTGATATTCATTAAGATATGAATCACAATTAACTTTACCACTGATCCACTGTGTAAAAAAAATTTAAACAATTTATATCTTAGAAATCAAACTACTACTACTTCACCAAACTCTAACAGTGTTTCTCGAATGTTTTACTATGGTATGTGACTGTCAATTACTGCCCATTTAGTTACAAAGTATTTAAATCTTCTACAACATGTTTAACCAAAAAGTACCTAAAAAACTTCCAAAATTGGTAATATATCTGAGTGGCACAAAAAGGCATCTTCTCAATATGCCCAAAAATAATTTGAAGATATCTTTGAATGATCCAAATATTCTTCGAAAAACAAAAGTGATCAACATTCCCTAAATCCTTCTTAGATAGTTGATCTGCAGAAGCAATCAATTGCATGTAGACATGTACAAAGGATATATACTGAAAATTCCTTTGTAACTCTCAGATCCTAAATTTACAGCCATCCAGTGATAAAACTTGAAGGTGTGCTTTCCCCATTGCCTAGTCTAATATAACTCGAGAGTCCTTGAGCACCTGCAACAATATAATGTTCTTTTTCCAGGAAAAAAACAATAAACCCCATAGGGCCAAGAGCTTAGCCATTGAATTTGTCCCGGAGCCACAAGCCATCCACAATTGGGAAAAATGATCTCTAGACACTTTAAGTACCATACCTAATCCACATTGATTGGACTGTGTTGCTCCATAAAAAAACCACTTGGAAGTCCATGTCAAGAGAGGGAAAATTGATGTGACGAACGAGCCCCTATAGAAAGCTGGTAGTATTCCAAAAAATCCCCAACGATTTTGGATGTAAGGATAAAAGAACTTCGATGTCCATTCTTGAAAATAATCATATTACGATAACACCATAAAATCCAAATAACAAACAGTGGCAGCACAGGGACTTCACTTAGTGAACATCTCACATAGCACGTGCGATCATGGGATATTAAAGAATACCCTTAATTTCTAGATATATTGACCCAAACTCTTTTTGTTGAAACCCCCTCCCAATACTTTAAACCTCCTCCCCACCCCTTTTTATACCTCAATCCTTATAAACCACCCTACCCACCCCCACCTTAAACCCCTCATCTCCCCAATACCTGCAATATATTGGTTCAATTTTTAATAATTTTAAAACCCACAATATGAACTAACGTGATAGGATATTGGTCAAAAAGTGAAGCCCTCGTGAGTGGCAGATTAGTGAGGGAGCCCATAGAAAGAACCCAGGTTTGCATATTACCTTCAAACATGTCTCATCCCCAATCAAGTGATGATTTCAACCCATGTAGAACCTCACTCCATATTTTCATAGAAAAATCACATGCTACAAAGCATAATGAAAGGGGCCAATGCTACACTGCTTCTTCAGGTTATCACCCACCATAATTTTGTTTTTGAGAACCAACTAGTAAAACAATTGGAATTTTATTGGTGCATTCCAATTCCACAAAGACATGTACCACCACCTATCATCCAGAAGATTGGAGAAGAAGGAGATATAATCATATGCCAATGACACATTTATCTGCCCCCTAGACATGTTTTATGACCAAACTGGTTGATCTGTCCGATCCAATAACCTGATTCCACAGTGCACTAGACCTTTGACATAGTTCTTCCATTCTTCTACATAACTTCCAACCAATCCTAATTCTTCAGAACTGACCAATAATTTATACCAACTGGATCCGCATTTGGGTTTCCGAAGTTTGCTAAATGATAGAAACCAAAATACTTGAAATGCAAAATAACCTCAAGAGATAATTTAAAACGGTCGCCATTCCCTACCATCAGATCTTCCCCAAACTGAATCATCTTTCCATTACCCACCTTCCACGCTTGCCACCCACGAAGAAAAGGAACATAAGAGAGGAGAGTCCTCAAAATATTAGAAGCATAAGAGTACTGGTTTTGAGCCCAATGTAACTTGTTAATCACTAATAACCTTCTCAAGTACTTTTCCTAGACCGTCTCACACCATAAACCATGGCCAAATAAACCTTGCCACAGACTTTTCATACCTAGAGCATTTACAGACCAAAAGAGATTCTTAATGCCCCACCCATCCAGTTGCTTGGGCAATGAGATCCGTGACTATTTGATTAAATCGACTCCATTCTTCACTTTATTGTTGGTCTACAAAGCTAAAAATCTTCTTCCTTATCTTTTGGAGAATGCCTTTTGGAACTTTGGAAAGAGAAAGCGAGTATACTGAAATATTTTATGGAATAGACTTAATCAAAATCAATCGGCCCCCAAAAATAACCACATAAACACCCAATTATGAGTTCTCTTCTCCACTTTTCTCACTAACCACAACTAATTGACATTAGTATAGTTATTAAGTTTTAAGAAATAACCTAAATATTTAAACTAGAAATCAATATGCTCCATCCATTAAATAGAAAGAAAAAAAAGCTCACATTTCCAACAATATCATAAAAGACTTCACTAACCCAAAAAAATATTTTTGTATATTGACTTCCATGCCACTAGCCTTATAGAATAAATGGATTAGGTCCTTAAAATCTTGTCACTCTTCCTCAAACCCCTCATTGAACAAAAGGACATCATCCACAAAAGGAAAATAATATATAAAATAGTTATAAGAAAGTTTGACCTCTTTAATTTTACTTTCTCTCATGATTTGAAGATCAACCTACTCAGACCTTCAGCCAGTAGTAGAAAAAAGTTAAGTTCAAGTCACTTTACCTTGAGTTTTATAGAAACTTTTTTTTTTCAGAGGAAAAAATACTGGCCTTTGTTATTCATTCAAGAATCAAAAGACATCTTCTACATATGGCCAGTAGATGGCCTCTCAGTCTTGGCACAGAGTGCACAAAAGTAACCCCATCAAAGCAAAGACAGAAAAGATCTATGCAGTCCTACAAACAACCCATAAAGAAAGAGCACAAAGTCTGACAATTGCAGACTTTTCTCATCATCCCTGATAAACAGGTCAGAATATGCTGATAGAGATCGAAAGTGATAAAAAAACAGACAAGTCCTGAGCAAAACATGTCGGCTGAAAGTGACAGCAAAGCGGACTATGAACAAATACATATCAATCACAAAGTGCCAATAGTATAAGAGCATATAGCTCTGTACATGCTAGAAAAGCATAAATTGACCATGATCTATGATCATGCCGTCCAGAGATTCAGAAAAGAATCCAAAACCCATATCCATCTTCAAAGCCTACTTGGAGAGACCATCAACCTACATGTTAAGCTCACGAAACATATAAGAGCGACAACTACCAACCTCACTCCGAATTCAAAATGAAAGCATAACATTGAAAATACATGAAATGAGGTTATAAAGATACGCATTTCCCTTAATTTTTTTTTTTAAGAACTTGTTTTTGGAAAATTAGGGCATATTCATTCACTTTTCAATAATGGTTAAATACATCATACGAGTGAGGGCTTTTTAAGGCTTCATAGTTTTATACATAGTTTTATATATATATTGTTTGTTTGTTTTTATATATATATATATATATATAATTTGTTTGTTTTTATATATATATATATAT
>LPNX010887929.1:48993-85242 GCA_001517045.1 Pseudotsuga menziesii
AGACCGAACCAGCAGTCAATGATCGAAAGAGGCAAAGAACTTGGTAACCTTGACGATAGTCTCCCCGATGTGTAACTATATGCGACAACAATGTTTGATGATATTTACAGAGACATCATATAATTTTTGAGTACGAGCTATGCACCAGCTGAATTTACTACTGCGTAGAAGAAGCAATTAGTTGTGCTATCTACAGACTTCTAGTTGATTGCTGGAAAGTTATATAAAATAGGCCCTGATGAGATTCTTTGTCGTTGCGTCTTGGAACACAAGTGAATAACGATACTAAATGAAGTGCATGCTGGCATCGCAAGAGGACATTTTTGTGGAAAATATAGAGTGTGGAAGATATTGCAAGTAGGATTGTGGTGGCCCAACATGCATGCAAATGCTCGAGAACACTATCACAATTGTGATGTCTGTCAAAGAACCAGAAAGTCGTCGTGATGAGATGAAATGCCATTAGTACCCCAGACAACTTTTTAGTCATTTGACAAATGGGTCATTGATTTTGTGGGCCCTATTAGTACAACAGGGAAGCGCACAGGTGTAAGATATATTATTACCACAAATGACTACTTGACCAGATGGGACGAAGTAGCACTAGTAAAAGATTGTACTGCTACGACTATTGCTAAGTTTTTGTTTGAAAATCATTGTGACTAGATTTGGATGCCCGAAAATTTTGATAAGCGACCAAGGCACACACTTTGTAAATCAATTGATTGAGGAACTAACAAAAGAATTCCAAATCCAACATAGAAAGACAACACTATATCACCCTCAAGCGAATGGTATTGTCGAAGCATTTAACAAAATCTTGGAGACTACATTGACAAAGATTTGCAATGTCCAAAGATATGTCTGGGATTAGAAAAGTTCCACAATACAATGGGCATATCGTATGACCTCTAATATGTTGATAGGATGAACTTCATTTCACTTGGTGTGTGGACAAGAAGTTGTGATTTCGATGGAATAAATTGTACCCAACCTAAGGATGTTTGCGATCACGGAAATGACAAATGTTGGTGTTGTCGAGGAATGATTGTCGCAGCTGATAAAGTTGGAAGAAGATCAGAAACGATAGGGAGAATACTGCTAAAAAATGTGAATAGTTCGGTCGCACAACAGAGGAAGTTGCAACAGATGAAGAGCTACAATAGAAGACGCAGTTGTAGAGGAAGTTGTGACAGAAGGGAAGTTGCGTCGAAAGTAGTTGTGGGAGGAAGAGATACGACAAAAGAAGCAGCTGTAGAGGAAGCTGTGACAGAAGGGAAGATGCAACGAAAGTAGTTGTGGGTGAAAGAGCTTCGACATAAGAAGTAGTTGTAGAAGGAAATCTGTGACAGAAGCAATCGCGAGGGAAGAGTTTGTGATAGAAGGGAAGGTGCGATGAGAGTAGTTGCAATGGAAGGAACCACAATAGAAGAAGACATGCAGTTGTTGAAAAGGAAATCTCGAGATATCATGGGTAAGAAGTCAGTTAGGATAACACACGCTTTAGTGAGTAAATCATCTTTGTATTTTGGGTCGATAGTGCCTATTGACAGTTTTAACTAAATGTATGAGAATATGAATGACAACCTGTCGGTTAATAGAATGGAGTCGGCTCACTACGGCGTGTAAGAGTCTATAAAAGAGAGATCCCAAGTTGTGTGTGGGTTACTTCCTTAGATTTACACACTTAGAGAGATCCACTCTCGTTTGGTCTCTGTTAGTAATTTTTTTATGTTGTAGAGTTGCAAAGAAGAGTGAGTTGATCCAAGATGTGTGGATCGACAGTAGGGGGAAGGAGAGGAAAATTCAGATACCCGAGACTAGAGAGCATGGGAGGAGAGATAAGTTTGTATAGATTGTAGAAAGGATATAGAACCAAGTCTTCAAGCTGAGTGCACAGACGAAAGGTGCCATATATTTCTCATGCCACATGAAGAGCACCTTTATGGTTTTTCCCAGATGGGTTTCCATGTTAAATGTTGTCTATGTGTATATTTGATGATTGTGCTTATGTCGAATGAATGTATATTGTGAATGAATTTATGTATCTGCTTATGAATGAGTCCTTATATGCATATGTTGCACTATTGTTAGCTATAATCACTAATAAGGAACTATATTAACTATTGTAATCTATGTCGATGGACAAGTAGAGTAATATCTTGAATGCACATAATAAGATCAGGTAATATGATCACCGAATTTGTTTGAATGAGTTGGTAAGGTGTTTTAAGAGGAGAAACCCCCACACAATTGTAGAAACCTGGTTCTAAAATTTAACCATAAGAGATATCCTGGGTGAGATTGCATCTGCATCACAGGTGTTGCCAACTGAGACCTGCTTTGTCAGGCCGATATCTTGGGTTTTGTTGACGAAAAAATAAGGGTATGAACTTGAGTCTAAGGAAGAAACGCCAAAAAGTTGTCACTTTGTCGTGGGGATAACAGACTTGGAAGTTATTTATAACAACCTTCATATTTTTCATATGTTTTTGTTTCTGGTTTGGCGGCAACTTAACTCGTTTGGTCCTTCATATTTCAATCCAATTGACTCTATGCAATCTTGGAAGTCTAGTATCATTCTGTTGGCTTTAAGTATAGGGATATATTCAGGTGAATCCATGAAGATGGGTAACAAATTTTGGCCAAAAGTGATAGAGAAAATTTGATTTTTACCTATTTTTTAAATCAAAGCCCTCGAAATTTATATATGCCTTGTGAATTTTGACATGTGACAAAAAAACAAATTTTGAAGGGAATTATGTTGTTTTTCCAATTATATATATGTGTGTGTGTGTCAAAGTTGCATTTAATGTTTGTTCTTGTAAATTTTAAGAAAAATTAACAACTGGCAATACAAAAAGATGAAATACAAAAAAATGAGCAAAGAAAGAACGAGGCAACGGAGAACAACATTGAGAGAACAATAAGAAGAGGATGTAGGTCAACCTTTAGTGCATCCAACTCCAATTGAGGGCAATATTGATAATTTCTCTTAAGTGCTGATAGGCCATTCTCTGGGAGAATGGAGGCACCTGGTCAGTTACTAGGAATTTCAGTCTGAGACTGAGATCCATTCTGACATGATGTGTGATGAGTTTCCTATCATGGTTAGATGTAAGTGCAGAGCCTTTTTGACATGATGTGTGATGATTTTCCTATCATGGTCAAATGTAAGTGCAGATCCTTTCTGACATGATGTGTGATGAATTTCCTATCATGGTCAGATATAAGTGTTGAGCCTTCTGACATGGTTTGAAATGAGTTTTCGACCATGGTCATATGTAAGTGTTGGGCGGGCCTTTCTGATTCGGTTAGATATACGTGCTAAAGAAGATGAAGACCTACTTGGATACTAGTCCTACAACTAGCATGAAAAAGGGCTGGCTTTGTAGAACTTCCTGTGACGAGAAGACTCAAGAGATAGCATCCGTGATGATGACCAGTGATGATCCAACAGTGATGATCTAGATCAAGTGATGATGATCCAGATCGAGTGATGATCCATATCTAGATGAATATCAATTGAAGATGAAGATGACGAGAACTCAATGATGATCCAGATGATACAGAGAAGAAGACTTGTTTTGATAAATTGTGTTGAGAGAATACCTTCCTAGTTAAGAGGGAGTGTTGATGTATTTGTAACTTCAAAATGTATTCACTTGTATATCTTATATATTGTACCCAGATGTTTATTCCAGAAAGTGTCTGTAATGTATTTGAGTCATGTCATGCCCTGATGTTCCTATCGGGATATTCAATAATGTAAACAAGTCATGTAAAGTCATTGTGGGTAACTCTCCTATTGATCAAGGGTTAAAGTCCCCACAGTTGTGGGGCACTAGGGTTATTAGAATCTCCTAGAGAACTCGGCCCTAGGTGAGTTAATGTAAGTCGGGTCATTAGTACCCCAGTTGTGGTTACTCAAGCCTACATAACTGAGTTAATATTACTCGAGCCTACATAACAGAGTTATGATTACTCGAGCCTACATAACAGAGTTAAAGGTTAAGTGAATGAAAGAATATAAATAGAGAGTGAGACTCTCTATTTATAACACACACTCCCTCACTAGGGAGCATGAGTGAGATAGAAGAAGCTGGGATCAGATAGAGAGACTATTGCTGTTGGGAGATCATATTTATGTTTTCGAGTTTTACTTTTGGTGCTGATTCTATCTCTGAGGAAGTTGCAGGGTTTTCTCCTTTATGGTTTCCCTAAGGAAAATATTTGTGTCTATTGTCTCTTTTGTTTGATTGTTGTTCTTGTTATTCTCTCAGTTAAAGATCCTAATATAATGATAGCATAGGATTTCTCCTTATCAAAATCAAATTTTAGAGATTTGGGTCGAGATTTTTAGTTGGGTGTAACTCCAGGAAAGTCAAACCCTAGTTTGACCTCGAGCTGGAAAAACCCTAAATACTAAAACTAATAAGTTTTGGTAAATTCACTATATCTCAGGATCACAGAAGTGTATGGGGCCGAGACTTTCACAGGTCAAATATAAAATCATGATGTACACTGTTTCCAAGTTTTATACTTAGTTTCTCTATATTCTAGGAGATATGATTCCTCCAAGTTAGGGTTCCATCCTCTTCCAGGATTCATCCCTAAACAGGCCACCTGGGGAGAATTTCTATATATCAGGCTAGAAAGGTTCAAATGAAATCTATTAAGATGTTACAGAAAGGGAACGGACTGTAATTTATGTGGTAGAAGTTTCATACCCCGAAGATGAAACAATGACATGTGGCAGTCTGTACAACTTCGCTATGCTGAACAGTCCTGAAATAGGTCACCTTGGGAGAACGATCATAAGTCCCATTTGGTTAAACCAATTCTGATGAAACCTATGGTTTTGGAACAGGGACAGATGAGGATACCATAGTACAAAATTTTCAACATAGAGAAGCAGTAATTTTAGAGATACCACAGAAACATTATCAGGCATTTCTGCAGAAGAAATTGGTAAACTAGGGCTTCCTGTTTCGAGAGCTTCCCTCCACTGTTTTCAAAAAATGAGTACATTGGACAGCTCACCTTGAAGAGGCTTATCTTTAGATCCAATCAGATCTAAAATATTCCAAGGTTTGAAAATTAGGGTTTCTCTGACAAACCCTAGATCAGCGAACTTTGGAACTAGGACGAACACCTCAAATCGGTAAGATCTAATCTTTTGCTATTTTCATTTGAGGTTCTCATTTCAAAGTGATCTATCACATCAGCTTGATGAAAATCTTGGTGAGGCTGGAAAATTCCAAGCATGGAAGTATAGGATGTCACTAGTTCTTGAAGGAAATGAATTGGACACCTACATAAGTAGAGAGGTTCCAGTTCCAGAGGGAGATGAGGATAAAAGCCTTACACAAGAAGAACTTGGTCAAGGCCAAGAATATCATTGTTGATTCAATCATGGATCAAGTTTTACCACAAGTGTCTTCCCTAAAGATACCGAAAGAGATGTTTGATTCCTTGACCAAGCTATTTGAAGGGAAGAACATAAATCAGAAGATGAACTTAAGAAACCAGTTGAAGAAAGTGAAGATCCAGAATGCAGAGACCATACAATCATACTTTACAAGGATCTCTCAAATGAAAGAACAACTTGAAGCGGTAGAAGAAGTGGAGAATGCAGAAGTTGTGATAACCACCTTGAATGGCCTCCCAGGATCATGGGATTCATTCATTCGAGGAATGTGTGCCAAAATAAAGTGATTACTTTCAGCAGACTCTGGGAAGGGCACACACAAGAAGAAGCTCGACTCATAATAAGAAAAGAATATGGGAGCAACTGAAGATCAAGCTCTCACCATCCAAAGAAGATCCATCAAGCGATGAGGAATATGAAGAACTCAACTCTTGAAGAACCTTTTATCCATCTTATTATTTTGGATAATAAATGATGAATGAAGAAGATGATGAAGCTGAAGGCTCAAGAAGGAGTCTACCCACAAAACAAATAAAGATAAGTATTCAATTGTCATTTCATTGTTTTGTTATGCATTTGTTTATATTAAGTTGATGTATTATGCATGATAAAATGTTTTCATTAATGACAGTATACTACTAATATTCATGTGATGGGTAAGTAGCTCATGGTGCTATACAACTCTCCATTGATACTTATCTAGAATGAAACCTCTTTGTTGACATATTGGATTAGTGCACAATCTCAATGTTGTCCTGGTAGAGATGGAAGGCATCTAGAAAAGTTTCCGTGAGATATGGATGAATGTTGTATTGGATAAAATAGTTGCATGATCATATATTTATGCATAAGAATTTTCCATTATGAATATGCCTTATGAAATGTTTCTAACCATACAAATAATGCATTTAACTTGTAGGAAAGATCGCGTACAATCACCTACAAGAAAAGAAGGTTGAGACTTGTTCCAAAGAACAAGTGACGACAGTTCAAGATTCAATCTAATAATACAAAATGAAGAATGATGTCTAGGATACAGTATCGAGACCTGAAGGGAAGTTCGTAGTTCCATCATGCAGTAGATGGAAACATTGTGGGATACAAGGCAAGATTCGTAGCACGGGGCTTCTCACAAAAAGAAGGCATAGACTACGAAGAGACATTTGCATCAGTGGGAGTTGAGGCACATGATAGGCAGACTCATGTGTGCAAATTAAATAAGACCTTATACGAGCTCAAAAGACACCCATGGGATAATACAAACATGAGGAGCTTGAAGAGGATGACAAGCTCACAGATGGGTGCGGGAAGAGCGTTTGGTATCCAGTGACCCTAGATGGATACATAGAATATTAGTAGTAGAGGAAGATACTTGTCACTTTGGTACAGAATGTTTCAAGAAGAGAATACGAAATAAAGAGGGAGAACGATGCTTTGCTTCAGAGGGAGTGTCTGCAGAAGATCCTGAGGTTTGACATGGTACAACAAGATGGACAGCTTACTGATGGCTCTAGGCTTTACTAAGAGTAAAGCAGATTCCAACATTTTCTTCAAGGTTGAAGGTGGAAGACCAGTGATGCTCCTGTTATATGTCGATGACTTGTTCCTCATAGAAAAGAGGAACTCATTAAAGTTGCAAGAAGGAGACTTGCTGCCGAGTTCGAGATGAAGGAATTGGATATGGTGCACTACTTTTTAGGCATGGAGGTGTGGCAGAATCTCCCTGGGACAAGGGAAGTATGCAGTAGAGATCCTGAAGAGGTTCAGGATGATGGAATGCAAGGCCATGACCACACCTATGGCATCGAACCTGAAGCTATTAAGTGATGCTTCATCAGAAGCGGTTGATGATACGATGTATCATCAGACGATTGGGTCCTTGATGTACTTGACGAATACGAGACCAGATATTTGATTTGCTATGAACACCTTGATCCAGTTCCTGACGGATTCGAGACATGTTCACTTGATTGCTGCAAAGCGTATTTTGAGGTACCTGATGGGTACAGTTGATTATGGGCTCAAGTATGAGGAGAAATAGAAGATTAACTTGGAAGGTTATGTTGATTCAGATTGGGTAGGTAGTGCCATCGATAGGAAGAGCACTTTAGGGTGCTGCTTCAGTATGGGATCAGGTGTGATCTCTTGGTTTAGCAGGAAATGGTCTTGCATGGCACTAAGTATAGATGAAGCAGAGTATGTCGCAGCTTGTTTAGCTATTTGTGAGGTAGTATGGCTGATGAAGTTACTGTCTGATTTATTTGATCTCTAGTTGGATGCTACTTGTATATATTGCGACAACTAGAGTTGTGTAAAGTTGTCTGAGAACCCAGTGTTCCATGACAAGTCGAAGCATATCGAGATCAAATATCACTATATTAGGGATATGGTGCAGAGAGGAGTAGTGAAGTTCCAGTATGTTGCGACAGACGAATAGATAGCTGATGTGTTGAATAAGCCATTGGCTAGAGTGAATTTTGAATACTTCAGGGAGAAGCTTGGTGCTCTCCAGATCAAGGTTCCCTCCAAGGGGAAGTGATGAGTCTGTGAGCCATTCTGACATGGTGAGAGGATTGGTTCCTTCCATGGTCAGATGTAAGGGTTGAGTCATTCTATCATGGTGAGAGGATTGGTTCCTTCCATGTTCAGATGTGAGTGCTGAGCCATTTTGAGGTGATTGTGAGATGTGTTCTCACATGATCGGATATAAGTGCTGAATTCTATTCTTTGAATGGAGGCACTTGGTCAGTTACCAGGAATTTAAGTCTGGGATTGAAGCTCAGCTTAAGTGCTGATATGCCATTCTCTAGGATAATGGAGGTACCTGTTCAGTTACCAGGAATTTCATTCTGGGACTGAAGCTCAACTTAAGTGTTGAGATTCCATTCTTTGGGAGAATGGAGGCACCTGGTCAGTTACCAGGAATTTCAGTATGGGACTGAAGCTCAGCTTAATTGTTGAGATGCCATTCTCTAGGAGAATGGAGGCACTTGGTTAGTTACCAATAATTTCAGTCTGGGATTGAAGCTTAGCTTAAGTGCTGAGATTCCATTCTATGGGAGAATGGAGGCACCTGGTCAATTACCAAGAATTTCAGTCTGGGACTGAAGCTCAACTTAAGTGCTAAGAGGCCATTCTCTGAGAGAATGGAGGCACGTGCTCAGTTACCAGGAATTTCAGTCTGGGACCGAGAGCCATTCTGACATGATGTGTGATGAGTTTCCTATCATGGTCAGATGTAAGTGCAGAGCCTTTCTGACATGATGTGTGATGAGTTTCCTATCATGGTCAGATGTAAGTGCAGAGCCTTTCTGACATGATGTGTGATGAGTTTCCTATCATGGTCAGATATAAGTGCTGAGCCTTCTAACATGGTTTGCGATGAGTTTTCGACCATGGTCAGATGTAATTGTTGGGCGGGCCTTTCTGACTTGGTCATATATAAGTACTGAAGAAGATGAAGACCTATTTGGAGGCTAGGCCTACAACCAACATGAAAAAGGGTCGGCTCTGTAGAACTTCCTGTGATGAGAAGAATCAAGAGATAGCACTCGTGATGATGACCAATGATGATCCTACAGTGATGATCCAAATCGAGTGATGATGATCCAGATCCAGATGAAGATGATGAGAACTTGATGATGATCTAGATGATATAGAAAACAAGACTTGTGCTGATAAATTGTGTCGAGAGAATACCTTCCTAGTTAAGAAGGAGTGTTGATGTATTTGTAACTTTAGAATGTATTCACTTGTATATCTTGTGTATTGTACCCCGATGTTTATTCCAGGAGGTGTCTGTAATGTATTTGAGTCATGCCATGCCCCGATGTTCCTATCAGGAGATTCAATAATGTAAACAAGTCATGTAAATTCATTGTGGGTAACCCTCCTATTGATCAAGGGTTAAAGTCCCCACAATTGTGGGGCACTAGGGTTATTTGAATCTCCTAGAGAAGTTGGCCCTAGGTGAGTTAATGTAAGTCAGGTCATCAGTACCCCAGTTTTGGTTACTCGAGCCTACATAACTGATTTAAGATTACTTGAGCCTACATAACAGAGTTAACGGTTAAGTGAACGAAAGAATATAAATAGAGAGTGAGACCTTACTTTACTATATTTCATTTTCTATATGACTTTACTCAAATACATTACAGACACTTCCCGGAATAAACATCGGGGTACAATACATAAGATATACAAGTGAATACATTTTGAAGTTACAAATACATCAACACTCCCTCTTAACTAGGAAGGTACTCTCTCAACACAATTTATCAAAACAAGTCTTCTTCTCTGTATCATCTGGATCATCATTGAGTTCTCGTCATCTTCATATTCAATTGATATTCATCTGACTCTCCTAGAGAAGTTGGCCCTAGGGTTATTTGACTCTCCAACTTCTCTAGGAGACCTTACTTTACTATATTTTATTTCCTCCTCCTCCTCAAATATCTATACAATATTCTACCATCTAAACTATAAACTACCCAAGGTATTGTTTTTTACCATCTAAACTATAAACTACCCAAGGTATTTTTTTTACCATTAAATAAATTTTAAAATATAATTATCCTCCTCCTCCTCCTCCTCGAATATCTATACAATATTCCACCATCTAAACTATAAACTACCAAAGGTATTGTTTTTTACCATTAAATAAATTTTAATACTTTAAAATATAATCCTCCTCCTCCTCACTAAACTATAAACTACCCAAGGTATTTTTTTACCATTAAATAAATTTTAATACTTTAAAATATAATTAAGATTAAAATAAAGCATCATTTTTTTTAATATTTTTATTAAAAATAAACCGTAAAATATTTTTATTAAAAATAAACCACATTTTGGAGAGATCCAAAAATCTTACAATGATATAGTCTAAAAAACATATACAGAAATGTATATCCATTCTTAAAAAAACCTCCTAAAACTATGGAGCAGAAAGGTTAAAAACCTCAAATAGTTAACATATAAAAAGAAGATACAATTAAAATGAAACATAGTTAAAATAACCAAATAGTAAAACATATTAAAAATTGACACAATCAAGGAGAAGAAGGATGTGGGTGCTAGTAAATACTTTGCACCACTTTAAATAAATTTTAATAAGTTTAAAAGTTATAATTTACATTAAAGTGAAACATAGTTTAGTTAATATAATGAATTTAATTTACTTAAAATATATAATTTACATTAAAATTCAAAGCATAGTTAACATAATCAAGAAGAATTTAATGGAGATTACTAAATTTTATTATTTTAATGTAGAAAGTAGGAATTTGTATGTAATATGTTTATAAATTATTATATTAAATGTCTTTTTATGTTATTTCACAATCTTCAATTGAAAGTGAACATGTATTAAATAAATTAATTAATCTTGAATTATGTTATGATGGTTAAATATGTGAGGTTGTATGTCTTTATAATGCTTAATATAATGGAGTCATGAATGATGATTGGATATTGAAGTTTTTTTTTTATATTCAAACTTTGTAAATACCATGATAGAAATGCTTTCTATCATGTAAGTAGAAATCTGCTTAGTCACTCTTTTGAAATGTTTTGAAAAAGTTTTTTTTATCATATTTAGTTATTATTTAATGTATATATAAAATAGATATAATTTAAATTAACTGGGTTTATTTTTAGTAATGATCACCCTTTTTTATTCATTAAGCAAAAAAAATCCCCTAAAAATAAATTAGAACAATTTAAGCCAACCCACATAATTTCTTCATAGGAGGACACAAAATAATTTGTTGGTATAAGGTAGGATTGTTGGGCTAGGAATCCAAATAATTCCCATCAATCATTTCTCATATGAAACAAAGTTGTTGTCTATAGGGAACCTTTAAAAACCCTTCATCGTCAAGTGGAAATTAATTCCCAGGGAAAGAGGCGTCATGTCGAAGGAGGTTAAAACTGAGGTAACGTATTTATGTTCTCTTAAGGGGGCTACCCACCACCTTTTTAAAAGAGGCAGCATAATACTGTCGAGGGATAACTTCTTCCCTCTCACATTATGGAGGTTCTTAGTGGCTAAAACATAGAATCTCTACACTATAGGTTGTTATCCTAAGAAGCTAGTGGTACCTATATTAGATTTCATTAGACACTAGTACCTCTCCCTGTGCCCCTCGTTATAACAGATCATTTGTTACCTTCACATGTCGTCTCTGTACGGTTCACAACTGTCGGCATGAGAGCCTTTGGAAGGACTAATTATAATTTGAGTGGAAGATTGCTAGATCAAAGGGACCTATTTACATTTTATGTTGTGAATATGTTACATGATAAATTTTTGAAATGAGTTTCTAATTATTTAGAAAGTGAGTAGAATAGAGCCTCGAGGATTGATTCAACAAGATAGTTTTCAATTTATGGATATCCTCCAAAGTAACCTAAACTTTGGGGAAAAGTTGTATGGAGATATAGGAGTGTACCTTAGATGAATTTGGATAAGGATGATGGTATGAACACTATTGTGGTGCTCTCACAATGAAGCAAATTCACAATTGAGAAATCAAGCAAGGTAAATGGTTGGATAACTTGAAAGATGCAAGATTAAGCCAAGTATGGCCGAGTGCTTGGTAATATGAAATATTTTATATTAGTGATAATAAAGTCTAATTAGGAAGGAACCAAAGATACCAATAATGGGTTTTTGTGCCTTGAATGAGAATGCATTCTAGGTATTGATTGTTATAGGCATATGTGCAAGTTGAATTGCAAGGAAGAGCTAGGGGATATATTTCTTATTGGATTGGATATTGTATCATGATATAATACTTATAAAAGGTATCGAAGATGCCATCCTATAGAGAATATACGAGGGATTCATAACCATGTTACAGTTGGTTGTTGTGTACAACCAAGCAACATTTAAAACTAATGGAACATGGAATTGATTAAAGCAGGTAAAGAACATGGAACAAAATAGTTGGTAAAGGACATGGAATAAACCAGAAAGTATAGAACAATGTATCCCATACAATATATGGGTGAAACATCTATGTGAAAAATTCTATACAGATACTTAGGTGTAAAGTTCATGAGAATATTACAAGATGAAAGAAATGATTATATACATACATGAGTATTGTTCTAGAAGAAGATAAAGAATGATGAGTGCATTTATTAGTATACATATGGATTGTATTTGGAATAGTCATGAGTAATACCATATTGTTTGAATGCTTCTTTCTTGGAGTGTACTTTTTTTCTTCATTTGAACAAAAGTCCCTTATTTGGTAAAAGTTGACCTTTCAAAATTTCAATTAGACTATGCAAGGATTGATCCTAATAATCCATCACATGACCTTGTTCCCTCTCACGTGGTTTTAAGAGTAATTGGGAGTTGTAGTGGGTTTGTAAGGGTGGAAATTATTTATAAGGTTTGGATGCAATAAAAGGAGAAGAGTTTGGGAGTTCGAGCCTCGTTTGGAAAATTAGAGAGCATGTTAGTAACATAATTAAGTTGTATTTTGAATAACACTTAGTGATTACACAATCTCAAATAAACTGAAACATGCCACAAAATTGTTGGGTTTTCAAGATGCTAAAAGTAAAACGACACATGGCATTGTGACAGAAAATGTGACAAAGGAGTTGTCTTATTTTGAAAAATAAAAAAAATTATATCAGAGTTGCTTGTAGGGAAATTACAACTATTGTTGTGGTATCAAGAACCTAAAGAAGTCAAATGTTGGAAACAATGTCAAAATTGCTCCAGATTTAAAGAAAAACCTTGCACAAATATATTAAATTCAAGGTCTAGATAAATGAAAACGATGAAGTTTCTTGTCAAGATATTATTTGTAGGAAACCCTATCAGGACAGGATTTCTACAGGAATTAAAGAGAAGGTGGTATAGTTTTGAGACAACCACTCTCATGCTATACCAGATCGAAATCATGTGTTGAGACAACATTTATCCATAGCCATTTATGTTGAGCATTGTAAGCATGTTATTGAGATGACATGAGTTGAATTGTTTGAATAATTTCAAGAGACCAATATTGGTGTCAAGATCTCAATTAACATGTTTGATAAATTGAAACCATGGTATATTAGGTCGAACACAATTCATGACACTTGTTGTTGTCGATGCCATATTGTATCCCAACTCTATTATGACATGTTTATAGATTTTTGCAAAAGGATCTGGTAGGGTTAACTAACTCCTCCCATAGTACGATATTTTATTTCTATGATATTGTGCAAAAAGAATCTTGAGGATGTGATTTTAAGAAAAATATGTGTACATGGAAGAATATGTCCTGAATGTGGTAATTTGTCATTGTTCCATAGGAATTTCCACATCAATCCAATGCACTTCATATTGTCATATATCACAGTTATGTAAAAGATATATGAGTATGTTAACATGAATGCATCGTCCTCTTAAGTTACACCATCTAAGATGGTCGAATTGTTTGAGGACAAAATTCCTATTCTAGAATTCATGGAGAAGTTTCAGAAGCAAATTTATAACTACATCAAACACTCTCACATGTCTAGGTGGCAAGCTTATGATTTCAAGCATTCTCATGAGGTATTCAAGTTGGGCGCTATATTATCAGTGGTAGACTTTGCTGATAACTACACATTTCCTTTCTAGAATGAGATACAGAGTGAGTACTATCACTCTTACCAGGTGTTTATATTCATACATGTATTGTACATACACTCTTAGGCGATCATTAATAGTAGGGATAACACTCTTTATTCACTCTATGTGATTAAGGAGTACCTTTTTTATTTCAGTGATGATCACGAATTGGACAAATTATTCTTTCAACATTGATTTGGGTTTATTTATGACTCGTCCATAAAGAAAAAGGTATCATTTATAGAACATTGGATTTGGTTAGATGGGTGTGTGGGGAAATTCAAATCAACACACTCTATTTGTTGGTTGAGTAACCTTCATAAAGAGACAAGAGTTCAACATACTTGGAGCTTTGTTGAAATAGGGCATGGAAAGGGTGAGCATGATGGTGCAGGTTCTTGTGTGAAAGGGGCACTTAGGAGGTACCATATGAGTCATCGTGAAACCCAACACAAATCATCTACAGAAAGTAGTTGCTTGGTGCACCCTGCATTTGGGACATCAAGGTCATGAAAAAACAAGGTCGGCATGCAGGTAATATACTACAGTGTGGAATTAAAGCTCACATTTTGAATTTAATTTGAAACATTGACGTAGTTGAAAAATTATATGAATGTTTCCCTTGGCGATGTGAATAGATCCATGCCTTGGTAATGTGAGGCTATACCTATCATGAGGGAATTACATTTCATTTGGGGTAAATACATGGGAGACATATTTTCCATAGAAATGAGGAAGTATGTGTATTTTGGAGAGTTCTGCATCGATGCGAGTATGAAGAATGTGAAAATGTTGGACATATGAAACAATGGAAGTATGTCCCTCATAACTTGAAGGGTCAACATCCAATTCCAACATGGAAAGAGATGCACACTAAAGAGGTTGTGATATCGTTAGATCACAATCGAGTTTTTGACATGGTAAGGGAAGGTACATGAATTCATTAATGGGACTTTACTCATTATATATCTCACATGTTTTTATTTGGAATCATCGATTGAATGTTCAAACTTCCAAACTTTTACAAATGTGACCCTATTGGTATGGAGAGTTCACGTACCAAATTGGAAACCTGGTTGTGATGGTAAACTTTTTTGAAAAAGAGGAAAAGCAAGACGATTATATTATATAGAGATATTTTATGCCCGAGTATATATCTTACCAGTATAGTCATGTGGTGGTGGAAAATTAGATACATCTCACAGAAATCAAGGTGAAGAGAGGTGAACCAAAGAGATGAAATATGGATAAAGTCACCACGAATGTATTATGAAGACTTTCATTCCTATAACCCATTAGATAGAATAATAATCTACACATGTGCCACTTTTGAAGTCGAACTACTTAGCACACTTGTTTTGCAATTATTTATATGATTTTTAGACTATTTGATTTTGTATCAATATATCATGGTATCAATGGCCTTATTATCTATCTTAAATTTAAATTTTACATAACTTCAAGGTTCCTCCACATACATGTATCACCACCTTCACATTTTTTAATGCATGGGCCATGATTGACATGTTATTCAATGAGTCTTCCAAACTTTCCTTTGTTAAACTAGAGAATTGTTAGATCCTCATTTCAAAATAATATTGTAAGTACATTTGACTTATTGTTGATTAGGGCATAAAAAACATTGGCTTCTAATAAGTGCATGTGACAACACGAGGATATATATCAAGATATCATGCCCTTGAATGAAATACCCATGCTTTCTTTATATTTCACCTTTTAAGTGCAGGTGTCTCTTATGCATTCTTATATTTGCAATCATGTATTTAACTTTATGCAATCAAACTTTTATTGGTTAATATAATCCCTAAAAAAAACTTACTTCTGGCATTTGAAAACCAATGTTTGTTGCATCCATGGTGACATGCATATTGTATGCCTCCTTAATACAACACTCACTAGAAAAATATTCCCTCTCCCCTCTTGGTCGAGAATCCATTTCTCCTTCTTATATACAAGTGTGTGAAACGATACTTGAGAACTAAATTCATTAAACATAGTGTCCATACTACATTTGAATATACATTGCAAAGTTTATTACTTTTTTCTTTTCTTATTTTGATAAAGATTAGACAGAAATACATGATCATTGTACTTGAAATGAACAATGCCAATTATCAAAAGGTTTACTTAGATCAAATTTTAAGATTGAAATTATCTAGGACATTTATTGATCTTAGAAGTTTCTAGGGAGACATTCTTCATGCATTGGTTGTCAAATTGTACTTTAATTGTAGTGGTTGTCAAAAAGTTGCAATGACTATGCATAACTTGTAATGTGAATGATAATTTGTAATTTCTTATTGTAAGTTGTAATTTTTTTTTAATGTGGTTCACGAACCTGGAGCACGCTATGTCCATGAATATAATGCAAGGGCCCACCTGATGGGGCCTCACTCTGTCTTATTTTGGTGCCTAACCCCGAAGGACCTAGAGAATTGAACCCATGACCTCGACCTTAGTCATCTTGGTCCTAGAAGATCCACCAACTGAGCTGCCCCTTGGGGATTTATTGTAAGTTATAATTTGTACATCTAATTAGTAATTTGTAATTGTAATTGTAATTGTAATTGTTATTGTAAATTGTAAATGACAATTGAATTTGTGCACAACTTGTAAATGAATTGTAAATGACAAATGAGACTTTGCACAACTTGTAATGTGAATGATAATTAGTAATTTTTTATTATAAGTTGTAATTTGTAAATCTAATTAGTCATTTATTAAATAGTAATTGCAAAATTAAAATCTATAATTGTGAAATTTTGTAAATTGTAATTGTAATTGTAATTGTAATTTGTAATTGTAATTGTTATTGTAAATTGTAACTCACATCATGAATTCTAAATGACAAATGAGATTGTGCACAACTTGTAATGCAAATGAGAATTTTTATTTTCTTATTGTAAATTGTAATTTGAAATTGTGAAATTTTGTAAATTGTAATTATAATTTTCAATTGCAACTCTAATTTCTATTGTAAATTGTGATTGCACAATTGTAAGTTGGTAATGTCAAATTGTAAATTCTAAATTGTAAAGTTTTGACTTTAAACTTCTAATTGAAAAATTATAAATTGTACACTCATCTACATAAACATGAACATAAGACATCTAACATTCACTCATTGAATTAAACATAAACATGAACATAAGACATCTAACATTCACTCATTGACTTAAACATAAACATACTTGATAAAGATAAATAACATACACATTCCCACATAAACATAAGCATAAACATAAGATAAATAGATCGTCAACATAAACTTAAGACATCATATATACTTGAAGAAAAATATGATACAAAATAATCCTTATGTTCATAAAAAAGTACAAGTATATATATGCATAACAATAAAAATAGTGCAACATGTACAAGTATCATCAAATATGTGGATCGAATGCTTGATGGGATCTGTGGTCATCACCACCACCACTACCACTTGTACCAAGCCCTAAGAGTGGGTGTCATATATGATAGAAAAGGATTTCTAATTCAATGAACTACAAAATTTAAAAAATTGAACTCTGTAAGTTAGTTAGATGTCATATTTTTAAAATTTGAAGTGGATGGATCAACTTACTTGCCTCAAGTCGACGGTGAACTCTGGGATAACCTCTTATGTGGCATATCCTGAAATCATCGATGAGCCCTCATTAGGAACCTGTTGAGTGGATGTATCCCACTCACTTGTCCACATCATTGCATAATCAACAGCCCATTGTACATGTGTCTATGTATGGTGACATCATGCATGCAATCAATAAAAGAATAATAAATCGACATTATAAATTAAACATTGACTTGAATTCTATATTGCATTGAAACATAAATTATAGTACCTCATTGACTGGTAATAGATTGTCAGAACCTGAGGTAGATTTCCTTTCCTACATGGTAGAATGTTGACCTATGAGTGGAGGCTCTTAAGATTACAATACCCTTTCCTCTACCCTATAAATTTGAGCAAGGGACATGAAGAAACTTACAATAAAATAGTTGCAATTATACAAATGTATGTAGCTTATAAAGTTAGGATGATGGAACTAACATATGTACCATAGAGACATAAACGAGGGAAATGATTGGACGCTCAATCGGTGGGTCGGTGAGTCCCAGGGTATTTTTTAAGGATTATAATAGTATACTTAATTATAGTACTATAGGCGATTATTTTGGATTGAAAAAACATATATATAGATAAGTAGGCGAATATTAAATATGAAACATACAATTTACTACTGAAACTTGTAAATTTTGGCGAATATTACGATAAAAAAACAGATTTTATGTTAAATATAGGCGATATTAGAGACTAAAAATGACCAAATAGAGAATTTATTTTTTGAAAAAAACCCAAAAATTAGCCAATTGACGAAATTTCGCCGCTAAAGTTTTCCCTGTCGGTGACATTGAGTGATTCCATAAATGCGATCCTCTACATGGAGCAAAAAAAATCAATATTACTCAATTGATTCTTCTAGATATACATGTATTAAAGATGATTATTTAATGACTTATAATTATAAAACTTTACATAAATATACTTTGTCTATCGACTGTGGTCTGCATCTCTCATACAAATGACCTTGGGTTGTCCTAGCATATGATAGTAAAGTCTTATGGTCAACCACCTCAAGAATAGAATCATCCACCCATCATAAGTCAGGAGTCGTAGGTCTAGGGGGTGGTATGGACGTCTTCTCATGCATGGAAACTACAACACTACTCAATGCAGTGCACAGGGTTCCTCCGATTGTATCTCGTATCTCCACTTCGAGATACGATGGCTCAAATACTTCCTCATATCGAAAAACACTCCAAATAAGCATGGGAACTAATCTGGTAAGGGGTGGTATTACAACAAGGTCTCTTCTAGTCCAAGGATGCTCATAGCTACTTCCCAATTTGACGCCATAGAAATTATATGTCATACTCATGTAATCGGGGCACATGTCTACATGAACTATGCATATACATGTTTTGAAAAATATAGTGATACCTGGTCATGGTGGGGTAACATGCCCCATGCTCCAATAAACCTATAAAAAAATCACTACAAAAAATCCTGGAATTAGCGTCCCTTTTTAGTGTAGTTTTTTTTTACATTGAGTGGCCAAACTAGATGCTAAATGGGACGTGTCATGGACAAAACTTAAAGCATCTCAAAAAATATCTTTTTTTGCTTCCTAAATAACATCCTTTATGACGTCCAAAATAACGTCTCTTTTTTTGCTTCCAGAATAGCATCCAACTTTGCTTCCTAAACAACGTCGATGTTTTCTTCTAGAATAGCATCCAACTTTGCTTCCTAAACAATGTTGAGGTTTGCTTCCTAAATAACGTCCTATTTTTCTTCCTAGCGAGTGTCCACTTTTGCTTCTTAAATGACATCCCCGTTAGCACCATATTTGCATCATTAATAGCACCATGTTAGCATCCAAATTAGCATCCAATATTGCATCTATTTTTTCTACCACTTTAGCATCCCATTTTGCACCATGTTTTACTTCCAACTATGTGCCAATTTTCGCTTCCAAATTTGCACCAATTTTTGCTTCCTTTTTTGCATCGTGTTTTGCTACCAAAATGACGCCAAATATTTCTTCTATTGTTGCACCATATTTTTCTTCCTGTGTAGCGCCATGTTTTGCATCCAAAGTAACATCTTATTTTGCTACCATATCAATGCCATGTTTGGCTTCACCATTAGCGCCACGTGTTGCATCCTTTTTAATGCCTAGTTTCACATCTCTCATGTTTTGGTCACTAATTTAGTCGTTTTTAGTAATTTTATATACGAATTTTGGTCATTTTGTTTGGTCACCTATCTCTTATTTTTTTCTTACTAATTTAGTTGTTTTTAACCGATATTATAATATCATTAGGGTATGGAGGAATCAAACCACCAACCTCCTGCTTGTAAGGCAGGCGCTCTTTGTCACGTCCCCATCCCTCCGACCGGCGAAGAGGACGCGACAAATGGCGTTAACCATTCGGGCTAAGAGCCCCACGAACATGTGCATTCATAAAACAAAATGCTGAAGCATAATGCGTTAGGTAGAACATACATAGATGCAATTATGTATCATACACAGCTACAATTATTTATCATACACAACGGAATTCAACGTACATTCATACATGCATTCATTCAACATGTTCATAACATTCATTTATAGAAAATATGATTGCAGAAGTAAAATGGCAAGATCACTTATCTTATGAAGAACTCCTTCCGTAACCAGCTACATCGCTGCAACGTTCCACCCAACCATAGGCCAGTGTGCTCCTTAATCTCTCAGCAACGCTACCACCCCCGAGTTGGGCATGATTCTCCAAGGAATAAGGGAACAACAGGCTTACACATAGCCAAGGATACACAAAACACAACCAAGCCAACACAGTTGGGTTTATCAGGCCATCAATAAGACAGCCAAGCCAACATGGTCAGGTTTATCAGGTCATCAAGGAGTTGGGAAAGGCTTAAATGCTAAGTTGGTGAGATCATTGTAGAGCCAAGAACACTTACACCAGAACTAGCCTGACTTCTAAAACACCCACACACACCCAACACAAGGAATCAGTCCCTTCTCTGCTACACAGTCCCTCAGGCCCTGCATTCCCTTCCAGTGCTATTCAAGGGTTGTGGAGAAGAAAGCCAGCCCTCTAGCTCTGTCTGTGTGGTTTCCAGCCACCAGGTTTATCAAGCAAACCAATCCCCCATCCCTGCTCCCAACACAATCCGAAGACCAACCATTGCACGTATGCAATCAATCAGAATTACAGCTGAACAGGGGGAACGATTTCTGAGTTGTTCTTGGCCCTCTCGTGGCCAAAATGAATCCCATCAATCTACAACAACCCCCATAGCGTAACAACAAACACAATCACAGGGGAAAAATAATCCCAAGCAGATTACAACAGTTCTAAACGTAACAACAAACACATTCACAACGTGGGGAGATCGACAATCCGTCCTGGACAACTAAGGATGTGGAAAAGACTTACACTGGCCGCACTGGGGAGGAAAAATACATACTCTCAGTCTGTGCGTGGATGAAAGCTTGCACCAGACCTCAATCACAGAGAAGACCGCAACAATCACCGGGAAGGAAGACCAAAGCAACCTGAAATCAGTCTGCGAGGTCGGTATTTTCCCACAAGAGAGGACACGAAATTGGAAGTGTGTGAGTAACAACAACGTCGTGGAGGTGAACAGACCATCGTGAGGCACCAAACAACAATGGAGGTAACGCGTAGTGGAGAGAGCGCCGTCCCCTGGAGTGATCACAACGGTTTTCCTTGCCATAGTGAAGTCAACTGTGGTGGAGTGTACGTGTGGGTGAGGACTGACAGTCCTGCCACCCGACTCCCAAAATAATAACTTCCTCAACCACCAACAACAATTCTTAATGGAGGTGGTTGGGTAAACAAAGAAATGTGACACATGGATTTTTACCCCACTGGCCAAGGTTTGACAATTTCCCCACCCTTATCCTTGTGAAAATCATGCCCCTTCTCAATTTAGTTGCCACGAACGTAGCTGGTCGGGTTCATTTTAATTAAAGATGCATATTTACATGATGCTAAAACTTAATATGTATGTCGCATGCCCCGATATACCATCGGTGACAAATTAAATCCGAACATAGCATAACCAATCAGTGGTGGGGCCTTGGCCTTTAGCTCTGCCCCATGATTATTACAATATATATATACATCATGTACCTTTAATGCAACGGGGTCAAAACCGGGGTGTTACACTCTTCCATTGAGCTAGAACCCTTTAAGAATTCGGGAACCTAACTTACAGAGTCTTCTATAATGGTAAAAATGATCAATACACAACTTTTAGTATCTAATGGTCAACAAAGGATGATATATTGTATAAGTTCATAGTATATGATCAAGCAGGTTATGAAATCCATAAACCTTTTCTAGGAATTTTGAACAAAAATCAAGAAATTGGATTAATGGGATTGCAAAAATAACTATTCCATAGCAACCGTAGGTGTACCACTATATGAGACCTGTCAACAACAATTATCTTAGTGTGGATGCCAAGGATATAGTAGATAAATATGATCATCCTAGAGCCATGTATAAGTGGAGCAATAAGGAGAATCAAAAGAGGATGATCAACCCAATAGTTGGTGCTTCACATGGATCCTATCCACCATGGGATGAGCAAGGTTCCTTCTTCCATCAAGATAATGAGTATCCACAAGGACACATGGTTAGTATATATTGTGATTCGAATTCATAATGTTTATTTGCTTCCCAGGGTGATGTTGTAGTGCTTTCACTGGGATATCTACATGATTCACAACAACATTAGATATACATATTCATGGGGCCATAGAGTATAGGATGAGGCTGTATTTTTATCTTTTTCTTTGGAAAACCAGGCATGATTTGAAACACTAGGAGAAGGAATAGAATAGGATATACTTAGCAAACTACAATCATGACAGGGCATAGGACTATACTCTATAGTCATTGTGCAGATGTTGAAAATGGGTATACCTGCCTAAGGAATATGAAAAACATCCATTTAAATATGAATGCAAAACCTTCCATGTCATAGGAATACTCGATGGTAGTGATATTACTGTTTCTAACATAAAGAAACAAAGAAGCCGGAAATGGAAACTCCAAGGGGATACACATAACATTAGAACGCAAAATCAACACCCTAAAGAAGTTCCATCTAGATTTTGCATTGTAAACAAGAAAGCATTCATAATATAGACAACATTGACTGTGATAATAAAATAGGTCATATTTGACTTACCTATATCACAATGTGATTACTCTATTGGCCAGGTTTCCATTTTGGTCACTACAAAAAGATCTTCTCATGAAAAAATCCATAATCTTTAGAATCCCATTATTATCAATTGGCAGATAATATCTTATTTAAAGCATAAATTGCCATGCTCAAACACTTGTTTCAATAATCATATCTCATCATGAAAGAAAGAGAAGAAAACAGATTTATAAAAGCAAGAAATTACCTTTGATGTCCCAATGCAAAACTTGGTTGATATGACATTGCATACATTTCTTTACCAACACAACATGCACCATACAACAAAATGTAGTGTTTAGATATTAAGAACTAGAGAAGCGTTGCATTATTGAAGACTAAACAAGAATTCCTTTCAACTTTTGTAATTATTCTTAGTTACTAAGTAAGTTTTGTTGGGCGTATTTTTTGACTAAGGCCAACTAAAGAAAAGTAACCCATACAAGGCGCTTACTGCAACCCTTGGTATGTAAGTTTTCTCTCTAAAATAGAGAGTCTCATAATAAAAATAATAATACTATTTACTAAAATGAAACTAAATCTACTTTAAAATGCAAATTTCAAACAAAATACAAAACATACAGATTTAACAGGTGCTAAATGACACAAATTTAGCAGTTTCTAAACTATAGCTTTCCATTAAACAAAACTAAAAATAAATTAAAACTAAATATTAACTAATCTATTTCTATCCTATACTATTTTGCACTGGAACAAGTTTTAAAAGAATAATTTTTGATACATAAAATGATAGTTTATAGCTAATTTATTTAAACAAAGTTAAATAAAAAGTTATTAAAACAAGAACACCAATTAAAGATAAACAATAAAAAAATGTGCAGAATAAAATCTTACATAACATCATCGACCAAATCTGACTATAAGAAAATGATTGCAGAGTATTCTTTGGCTTTTGATTATAACTCCATAAAAAATTACAGAGTATCATCAACAACCAAGAGAAAATGTTGGGCAGAAACGCCTCCACTCTACTTGCAGACATTAAAATTTACAAAATAGAAAAATGAAACTCGTTCTAATCTGCAGAGACCTCTCCCTGGTAGCAACATTTCCAGTCCTCTAGTTTTCAAAAAATTCTCTTGCATTGTTTAACGCCACCCCCCTCTACTCATTAAGATAGGATAGCTGATATCTATCTCTTATCCATTTCTGGCTGATCACAACACACCAGAACCGTCTCCATTAAATTCGGGAACTGATACCTAACTCTTCGTTAATATCCCTTCATTTTATGGATGCTTCCTTTGTTATAGAATTTATGTTTAATGAGGTGGCTCTTGGGATTCCATCTCATCCTTACAACTTTCGCCACCAAACCTGCACATTAAAATATTACCACAAGAAATGTGCAATGAACATGAAAGCAGAAAGAATGATACTTCAAACATTAAAGAATGATTTCTAATGGTAAAAGATCAGAGGATTTTCCCTTTTACTTCAAACTGATGGTGGTTCGATCATATTATCCTCGGTGATGCTGGTTACGTGTTACTTCTAGGAATCCTTTTGACGATTTAATGCTCATTTCAACTCGATCCTAGCGTTGGTATTTACGGGTCCGCAAAGAATGGTCCCTATCTCCCTCTTCTATGAACTGATCCTTTTCAACCCAAATTCTGTAGTTTGTTGGGCATCTCTATAGTAATGATTATTCGAAATTGGTTTGATCTGTTCCAAAATTGTTATCACAACAATATCCTCCTTCATTATGATGTAATAGGATGTGTAGATAAACGATATCTATGGCGGTGAATAGTGAGTTGTGTTAAAGTTTCTTCCACAATATGGTGCGGAATGCTTCTGGTAATCGTTGCAACAACCACCTGAGATCGACGCATATCTGGTATTCCATGGCCGCTTATCTTTGACGTGTGTGGTCTGGTGGAACTAATTGATAATGCTCGACGGTCTTTAATTTCTCTTTGACCCTTTAAACATCTTTATTGAACAAATGGAAGCTGATTATGTGGCAAGTCGTGTGAGAATGGCTTGATGCAACTTGGTAGACCAGTATTTTAATCTCTGTAACATTAAACTCCCAATATTTAATTAGCTTCATCGTTTAATGGATAATTCATGGAATTATTCTCTTAAGATGTGGTGTTTCTGGATGATTGGCGTATTTTGGCAAATTTCTTTTAACCAAAGCTTGATAAATCATAATATGATGACAATCTGAACCTGATTCTTCGCAGTAATTTCTTCTAATTCCGATGATACAGTCATCCTTTTGACAGCATGAATCTCGTTAACTCATAACTTGCGCGAGAGACCCTTTAATTCTCTCTCATGCAACTTCCTCGGAAATTTGGTGGAGTTTATTTGCAGCCAGTTATTGGCATCATAAGCTTATAGATTATTTGTCGAGATAGACCAAAACATATGACATTTCTACTAATGAATACTCAGAATATCTTCGTAAACGTGGCAAATATTGTTTTTTTGGAGCGATTTTAGCAATTGTGAATGACTTGGCAATTACCCATTCTTTTGTTTCATTGCATAGTCTCCATTTTTCCTTCACGCCCAGAAATAAAAATAGTATTCAACGAGAGGCTCCAGATCTTTCTCCACATATCTTCCTTTGACGTAATAGATCTCTTCAAAATATGTGATGATCTAATCACGTAGAAAATTATGTAAACATGTGATGCCTCACCATTACTTTTAAACATTCTGTTTGTTGCATACCAAAATATAATAAAAAACCTTAGTAACACCAAATCATACAAACAAATAAACTACATAAATATTTTATGTGAATGAATAAGTTCCACGTATTAAAATATAAAAAAAACCTTAGTATCGTAATTTTAACACCAAATCATACAAACAAATAAACTATACATAAAGATTTTATGTTAATGATTAAGTTCCCGGTATTAATATTACATTTGTATGTTAGTAAAGTTAATACATAAATGGACCTTTAAACTACATAACAACTTTATGTAAGTTTGTTATGGAATAAAGCCAACATAGACAGCAAGATCATGAGTCTCAATCCACTAAGATTCTACCTTGTGTTATTACACAATGATTTCCATGTGAATGCTAAATTTGAAGACAAGAAATGTTTTTATAAATAGTTAATAAAATAGGTAAATGTCAATTACAATAATTAAAAATATTGAATTTAATAATTGACATGATCATAAGTTTCTCAACACTTTTTAACTATCTATAAAACGCTTTTTAACTATCGATAAAACTAAGTTCACCCTTGATAAAATAACCCCTTTTTATGAGCATGCCTAGTAAATTAAAATAACTTTATGGTTTTAATTGAATAAAGTTCACCATTGATAAAATAACCCCTTTTTATGAGCATGCCTAGTAAATTAGAATAACTTTATGGTTTTAATTGAATAAAGTTCACCATTGATTAAATAACCCCTTTTTATGAGCATGCCTAGTAAATTAGAATAACTTTAGGGTTTTAATTGAATAAAATCATTTTATAATTTAAAATAAAGATTTAGTTTATGAGAAGAAAATATAACAACCTTTAACGTTAATAATGTGTCATATTATATCAAAATCAATAATGCTAATTTTAATAAGATATTAACATTGTCTTAAAATTAAGTTATATATAATTAGACAATGGTAATACTTAAAAATATTGATTTTCATATATAACTATAAAATAAACACAATATAATATTTAGAATAGGATTATATATGACTAATAATATTGATTAAAATACTTATATGGAAAAAGATTTAATAATATCTTAAAAGCCAAAAAATTCCATATATATATGAGATGTTTAATAAGCCATAAATACCCTATCTAAAATAAAGAATAAGGTTGATTTGTTTAAGGACAAATACAATTATGCATTGTGAGAAATAATATCTGATTTCAAAATGAAAACTATTGGCATGTTTTAAATGCCATCGAAAAAAAACCTTAGCTAAGGTTCTAGATATTTGTCCTAAAATTAAATAATTTAGCAAAAGGACAAATTTTAAATCAAGCGATTAAGGCGGATAAAAATTCGATGAATCCATTCATATTGAAAACTTAAAACATGATCTCACTTTTTGATATGTATAGTGAACTTAATGTAGTTAATGCAAACCAAGATATGCAGTCAATGTAAACAAGCTCAAATAAGGATATGCAATCAAGATATGTAATTAGGAAACCAAGGAATCAATAAACCAAATCAACATAGATGATCCATATCTCATGACAACCAAACCAAATAGCAAGCAATAAATAAAGTGAAGGATCTATGAAATCTCCTCGTAAAAATAAAAAGAAAAAGAAAGAACATTAAAAGCAAGTATTTACAAAAATTACACGGGGGGCCCTTTATTTCGCAAAATCAAGGGGATTTGTTGGGGTGCCAACAAGTTTCTATGGATTTTATATTGAGGGGAGTTAAGAAAATTGTATTCCGTGTTAAGACGAGGTGCTACTGCGATAATAACTGACGTTGAATAATATATTAGGATCCCTGATATATTATGTATTAATGCGTAACAAATAGCACAAGTTAGTGATATTTCAAGTTAATGAATAACAATTAGTATTGGTAGTTAGGGATGGTCATGTAGAGTAAGTAATTAAACCACAATGAAAATATGTTAGTAAAAAGTATCAATTAACTCAATCAATATGTATTTCTACATCTCTTCTCTTTCACAAGTGTTCGATGTTAAAGTCCAACCTTCACTGCACTAAATATCCTCAAGGAGACAACAATGACATCTAAAGATAGCCTCCTTTTGAATATTAGTTTGTATTCTAGAATGTTAGTGGAACTTCTAACCCTTGCAAAAAAATAGATTATGTTTGCATACTTCCATCCATACACTCACTTTCAAAGTTGTTTGTTTTGTATCTGAAATAGGATTGATCACAAAATTAGGACATAAAATAAATAAATATATAGATTATCATCCTAACAACATAATAAATGAGAATAGACTAAAAAGAAAATTGAAAGAATGTTTCATGAAGCAATGCTACAGGAATACCATAATCAACCTAAATCATCATCTCACGAACCTCTCATTAAGGAATTTAGAGAAATTTGAGGTCTTGGCCTCATCTAAATCAACGAGAAATGGAAAGCAATAAAATGTGTCTTCTATATCAAAAGGTTGTGCTAGGAGAAATACAAACAATAAACCATTAAGAGTAATGGTCAAGTCATCTCTAAATCCTAAAATTAATTCAATATGGAATGCTTTAATGGGAAGGGACCCCTCTCCCCGTTAAAAACTCGTGGGCTGTCAAAAAGTAATTTATCTAGCAAGGCACTTACTTTACCATTGCATCATGTATAGGAACATCAGTGGCAAGTAAGCAATGCTTATCAATATTGCATACATCTCCGTATGTAATGATATAAGTTGTAGTTATTATATAAAGGAGAACACTAATAATTATAGTACCAAAATATTTGTATTACATATGTTTCATTAACCAATTAAATTAGTAGTACTAATACAAGATTTTTTTATCCTAAAATCAAATTTAAAAAAAAAAAAACTTATCACAGCAGAAAGAACACATTAATTCAAATTAAGAGGCTCACATGGATATTAACCAGAAATATACATGGAAAATGTGCGCTCAAGTGAATTAAGAAAACCTCACAATTATTCACTTCATTTCATTTTTCATTAGATTCTCTTAACTACTGGATGAACCCAAGTTGATTGAGAGTTGGCTCGAGTCTTCAGTTTAGGGTTGTGAGATCTTTCTAGAGGGTTTTTATGGGTATATTTCCAAGCAACATAGGAATACCACATAGAAGGAATAAAGGTATTCCTTGATATTGATTCTTAAAAACAAGTATACATTCCCACCTATCCATCAGTAACAAACTACACGGATTAAGTATACAAATATCCCGAGAAAAAGGTATACATTATTATATCCCTCTTCTATACCAGTAACCATTTAGTCCAATCCCCTAACTAAGGAACGTGAAAAACAGGTATACATTTCCATAATTCCCATAAAAAAAGAATCATTCAGATGCACATATATAAAAAGTGTCATTTTTACATAAATATTTGACGAACCTAGTACTAACTCGAATAAAACCACATAGAATGACATGAGCAACAAAAGAACCTAGACCAGTATGGAAGAAGAACTAAACCCGTGGAAAAGGGGTAACTTCTAGGTGTTGGTATGGCACTAAAATATCACCTACAACCATCCAAAATAGTGGTTTTGAAGTATGGGATCCCTTGATATCTCAAGGACGGTGTTTCAGGTAGAATTTGATGAGTAAATTCCAAGGTCATGTTAGCAGTAAGCAACAATTTGAATGAAGTTTGTGAGAAAGAGCAGACAATTCAAGACACTTTCGTATGACAAGTATGGGAATATTCAATTAAAAAACCAAATAATATAATATCCAACTTCTCTTAGTCCGCACAAACCCACACGGTCTACATTCCCATAAATAACCACAAACCAACATAACTATAGTGAAACCCAAGGGTCTTCTAAGAAACATAACTTTGTGACATTCATTGAACTTTTCTTTGTGATTCCTTAAAATCAAATGTTCGTCTCTCATCATAGGGTAATCTGTATTAAGAATAATAAACCTTCTCTTTAATTGAGCACGACACCACCCAATATGCTTTGCACAACGATTTCTTACTTTTGCAGAGAATTTATTACATTAAAAAAGGATTCATGAGGGTATGGATGTGGAGGTTTTCCAAAACAACCTTGTATGTTCTTGGCAAAAATGAGGCTATGGATGGGGAGGTTGTCCAAAACAACCTTGTAGGGTGAAATTTTGGTAGCACCATGATAGGTGGTATTTTACTACCTTTTTGCAAGGGGGGTGTAGGGGGGGGTGGGGGGTGTCGGAACTAATAAAACCAATGGACATATCAGTCAACGTAAAACCCAATGGCTAACAATATTTTTATGGTCATCACCTCACAACCTCTATTATTAACTCCAATATCTCAGGTCTTGCAGTATCCATAAGTATTGTGACACGCATCATCATCGTGGGCATCGACGTTGTCATCATCACCATCATCAATTCCATATGGTAAATCAACATCATCTCAATCATCATCCTCATTATCATCATCATTGTCATCATTAAGTACATCATCAACAAAATCATCGTCATCATTTTCATTATGGTCACTCATATGCCATTACTGTTCTTAATCACTCATCGACATTAGGATTAATGTCATGTAATTGTTAAGTTCATTTATATGTCATTACATTCATTTTGATGATAATAGGATTGTTTAGAATGTTGTTACAGACATTTAGGTGCCATTAGAATCAATTAGGACCCAAAAGTGATACCACATGTATAATCATCGTTGACATCCACATCATCATCATCATCATACAATAAATCAACATCATTGTCGTCATCATAGTCATCATCAATATAATTGCAATAATAATGAGTAAGGAGCCCTACTTCCTCACAAGAATGGACGATATAGCCTTATACTTATCAAATAATATCCATAAACTCCATCACAATTATCGTAATGCATCATCGTCATGTTGTTAGGGCCAATCAAATGCCATTATGGCCTATCAAATGTTGTTGCAGACACTCAAATTCCATTAGAGAAATTTGGGTGACATTAAGGTAATTTACCCCTCATTAGGATTAATAAAGATCTAAAAGTTCCATGATTACGATCATTTACGTGCCACTATGATAAATGAATATCCAAAAGTACTATCACATGAATCATGATCATTGACATTGAAATTGATATATATGATGTTATATCGTACATTTTCCAAACACAATTCCTAGCTCTAATCCTAATGCAATTCCTAGCGCGGTTCCTTTCGAAATTTGTGGGATTATTCCAGGCGCTATACCTAGATCTATACCTAGTGCTATGCTGGATGTTTTCTAGGCGCAATTCTTGGCTCTATACTTGGCACTATGTTGGATTTTTTCCCTGCTGAAATTCATAGCACAATTACTGTCGCTAACCCTGGATTAATATATGGTGCTATGTTATTCGAGACGTTTTTATGGAGGCTATTCTTGGAGTTATATGGGATTTTCTTTTGGACGCTAATTGGGACGTTAACTTGGATGCTAATTGGGATGATAATTGTGATGCTAATTAGGACGCTAATTGGGACACTAATTGGGATGCTAATTAGCGTCCAAAATAGCGCCAACTTTTAAAAATGGACGCTAATTGGGATGCTAATTGGGACGCTAATTGGGGCGCTAATTGGGATGCTATTGGGGACGATAATTGGGACGCTAATTGGGATGCTGATTGGGATGCTAATTAGCGTCCAAAATAGTGCCACCTTTTAAAAAGGGACACAAATAACGCCATTAAAAGTGCCATCCCATGGAAAAGGGTCCACTTTGTCCAAAAAATGATGAAAAACGCACTGAAAGTGATAGTGGACGCTAAAAAGGAAGCTAAAAGAAACGCTAATCACAGGGTTTTGTTGTAGTGAATTCAACGTTGTAGCCTCAAGGGTAAACTCTCTCAGTCTATTCAGTTTTCCAAGAGCACGACCAAGAGAGATGTTAAACAATGTACCCTTAGAGTCCTTTCCTTTTGTCACGACTTTCAGTACCTCCCATTTTTCCAGACCCAATACTTAGTACCTCCTCCTCTGGTAAGAAGCCTTCCATATGTCCCTAAGTGGTCCTTCCCTCTGGTGGACGTCCAAAAACTCACTAACCACATCTATCATTATCATCATGGATCGTCTAGGAGGTGTATTTGCGAGATTAACACTTGATAGTCAAATAAAAAGATATACCAGTCAAAGTATGTGTGTAACAAATTAAAGATATTGATAATTAAATATATTGAAATTGATACAAAATAAAGATACTCATAATTGAAAAATAAATAAATATGAATTTAATGTACCTACATGCTTAGGAACCTATTCACTACGGTTTGAAGAGGTAAATGTGTCATGGCTATCATGTGAGGCACTGTTCATCCTACTCTTGAATCCTCAATCACTAGACGAACTAGTAGGTGGGGCCCAGAAACAATCATTAATTAATTATTACTTGCACATACAATAATGTAATTCTACATATAACTCAATAAAAATAAACGTATACATAAATAGTTCACATACAAGTCCTCTTGGGACATGGGGGAGGTACCGTATCACCGGATCATCAGTAGTCCATGATTGGTGGAGGAAAGAACCCCGTTCTGGAGAACGATATCCATGAAACAATGAAGATAAATCATATATGTCATGCTTTGAATACAATGACAAGAATGAAAATGACAACGATGATTTGATGACGGTGACGAGGATGATGAGCATGATGAGGTGAACGATTAGAATGGTGTCCCTATATGAAATGTTGTCATGATGATGCATATGATCATGATCATGATCATGAGAATGTTGATTATGTGATGATGGTGGTGGTGGTGACAATGATGATGACGACGATGACAATGACTATGATGTTGATGATCATGAAAATGACGATGATGTGTCCATATCATCATTATTATGATGATGATGATGAATACGATGATAGCAATGACCACGATGATGCTGATTCAATGATGGCAATGACAATGATGATGATGACAATGAAGATGATGGTGATGATGACGATGAAGATGATGGTGATGATCAAGATGATGAATATAGTTAAGATTGTAACTTATAAATAGGATTTGGGGTCAAATATCATGGCTAATATCACAAGGCATGTGAGGAAAAAATTCAATCACAAGTAGGTATAGTTGTTAGCAACAAAGATAGTCACCCTCCAAGAATATTGATTTGTTCCCTAGAATCCTAGGGTTGACACAAATGTAATAGATTAGTGAATCCTCAACTACAAACATAATCATATCAATGACAATGACCAATAAGTAAAATAAGGGGTGAATTATTTCATCTTTAGACTAGGGGAGGAAAACAAAGATCTTTGTCCTTCAGTTGGGAATGTGTGCATTGTCACTTGGTATCACACACTAGGAATAGATCTTAGGGTCTACACCTTAGGGAAAATTTTAAGGATCCATAATTTTTTAAAGGGTATAAACTTTGGTGAATGTTATTGATTCTTAAATTTCCAACTATTAAACGTTTACCTATACATTTACAAAAAATCCAATTTCCAGGGATCTTATATGATTTCTGGAGAAATTTTCCGATGTTTAATATAATTTTTTTATTTGATCAAACTTGGGAGGATAATTTTATAAAAGGAATGGAAATTGGAAAATCGTTTTTTGAAAATAACCTTGAAAATTAGCCCATGGGCTAAATTTAGTCCCTCAAACTTTCGTTGCTACACCATGGATAAGGGGGGATCGGTTTTGGGAAATTTATAACGACCAAGGGAGCAATGGTTCTTATGATCATTACCAAATTACTAGGTACTAAATGTTAAGATACAAACCCCATAATCTATGATGTTAGCAAAACAAAATAAGACTTAGTTCTATTTGAATATAAATAAAAATTGAGGATGCGGTGCATGTGATACAACATTATATTATCTACGCACAAGTAATACATAAACATTGTATTCAACATAAATATTTGATTAACTCATTCATTCTAGATTTCCTTTACTAGGCAACCATATTTAATGTGACATTTTTATAAACAAAAGTGGGGAAAGTGGGGAAACTCATTCATTTTATAGGAATTTAGTGGGATAGTCATATTGAATAGGATTAGTTCATGATGAAAATTGTGGAAACTCTTTGAAATATATTTGAAATTTGGCTTCTATAGATAAATTATCTAAGAAGTAGAGGTGAAGAAGTTGAGGAAACTAATAAATTTCTAATTTGAATTTGGTTAATAGGTTGATTGTCGATGGCATACTATTGGAAAAACTTGTGGAAAATTATTGTTTCTATATGGATTTTACTAGTCTAGACACATTGAATGCGACATGTTGCAGCATAAAATTTTGCAAACTTGATCATTCTAACTAGAATTTGGTTGTTACAGGTATTACCTAGGAAATATAGGTGAATGAGTTAGGAAAACTAACTACATTGCTTGTTAAAATTCAAATTTTAGATTGAATATTCAATACATGTTATTGGAGAAAGGTGTGGAAGCACATTTGAATTCTATAAAAACATTAGTCAATAATCAATATTGAATGGGACATATTGATGAAGAAAGTTGGGAAAAATCATTGGTTCTCTACATATGAATTTGGTTGGTACCGATATTTACTAGAACTTTAGGTAAAAATATGGGGAACCACATTGATTCTAGTTAAATTTTTGTTGGTCAGTTGAGGTATACCTGATATATTGAATAAAAGTGCAGAAACTCAAATTAAGTCTATATTGAAGCTAATACACAAGTTGCATTGAATGGAATAGATTGGTGAAGAAAGTTGCCCCAACTTATTAATTCTATATGGATTTTGGTTAATCATAGTGAATCAAGTGAGTTGTTAGGGAGTAAAAAATCACAAGGGTAATTTTAATGTAATTAATCATGTTTTCTCATGGTCCTGTTTCCAACATGTGTAGAAATTACATTTGATTTTGTCATATATATATAAAGTAAATTTTCAATCATGTGGACATGTGGGTTGCAACATGCCCTAATCAATGTGTTTACTATACTATAAACACTATTTACTACTTAAATCAAAACTAATCCGTGACATAGAAGTTGTATCATTATCATAACTTTTTCCAATTAACCATGTTGACAGACTCTCATCTCCAATTCGTAAAATAAAAAACTATAAATATAAAAAAAAGTATATACTATAAAATATTTTGATAATATGCCACTTAAAATTTATGTCCTAGTATATATTTTCCTGAACACTTCATTAAAATTCTCAATGACCAATTTTAAATGTTTTTTCAAGTTGAAATTAACTGTGTGTGTGTGTGTGCGCGCGCGGGCGCGTGTGTGTGCGCACCATGGATTACTATGAGTTCAATGTAGTCCATTGGTGTAATTTACCATAGTCCACTATATAACTTAGAGGAATTCGATTGTAAATATGATGGTGTGGCACCTATTAACTAGAAATATGTTTCTCTTGTCCCTTATCTAGGTGCACAAGGTGCACATTGACATAGATTTGGGTAATATTTATTATATATTTGTCTATAATTAATTAATATTAATATTATATAATTCAATATTATTTTAAAATTTATTACATGAATATTATTTATATTTAAATTATATAATATATATGGTTTATTTTAATATTTTTTAACAATGTTTATTTTTTTATATAATTTGAGCTAACTATTATTATATACTTTCTACATAATATGTATAAAGTATATAATAAAAGTTAAGTCAAATTATGTAAGACAAATTGATTAAAAGAGGAAAAAGATACACTGATTTGGGCTTGGAACAACTCAACTAGACAAGCGTGTGCAAAAAATGCATATGAAACTATATCTCATGAGAATCAAGAATTTGTTGGTAAGTGGTGGTATAATAGATACTGGAAGTGGAATATCCCTATGAAACTTAAATGTTTTTTTTTCCATGTTTAGAAAACTATATTTTGACTTGGGATAATCTAACAAGAACATGTAGGTCTAGCCCAAATTGGTGCATCCTTTGTCATTATGACACTGAGACAATGAATCGGTTTATCATCTGTATGCATAGTGTTCCTTTTGCAAAAATATTTGGAAGGAAATCATAGATGATCTTCATATCTCATTTGAATAGGGATGTTATGTAATTAAGGTAAAACTTGGAAATTCGGTAAAAAATGTTCATAAACACATTGAGCTACCAATCTATATATGTTGGGGTATCTAATGCTCAAGGAAATGTTGTAGTACCCAGTTTTGTCATTGAATTTTGATATTGTTGCGACATGATTGTTTGAGGGCATTCGAATGGGAATGACTCGGCTATGTTTGGATTTATACCTTGACTTTATGTCATGTTATTATTTGAGGGAATTCAGTTTTCAATGACCGTCCATGTGTGGAATAGGTATTTGATTATTAAATATAATTGCTTGGAAACTATCTTTGTGCTAATGATGATCAATTATTATGTGATTTTGATATTGAAATGATTTCGATGATGATTGAATTTTTATGTGAAATGATGAAATAATTTTGATGATGAACGAATGTTTATATGAAATGATGAAATGATTTTAATTGTGATTGAATGTGTATAAATGATATGATTATGTTTAGCATGTACTTTGATGGGTCGTCAAGTGTGACAACAAAGACATGTACATGTGATGCAAGGTTGTGTTGATCTATCTATCTATCTATCTATCTATCTATCTATCTATCTATCTATCTATCTATCTCTCTCTCTCTCTCTCTCTCTCTCTCTCTCTCTCTCTTTATATA
>LPNX010887929.1:85953-229564 GCA_001517045.1 Pseudotsuga menziesii
TAGCATTTTCCATGTGATGAGTTGGGAAAAAACAAATAGAGGATTTTGCTCATTAGATGTGTGGTTTTGTGAGGGTAGGCCGCAAATTCGGTCACTCACAAGGAATTTAATGGGTGGTGCACAATAAGGATACATCTTTATTCTCCAGGAACCACTAGTCCCTCAATAGGGTTGACTAGACCGAGTTAACGATGTGCCAACATCGTACCAAGTCCCCACCATGGGTGGATCATTTGAAGGGAATGCACAGAGCATGGAACGCTTGGTATCCCCATCACAATGAGAACACAATAGTGAATTAATAACAGTAAGTGTGTGAATATTTGAAGGGCATGCACAGAGCATGACACCCTTGACATTTCCGTTGCAAAGAGAAAATAAACCATTAAATTAAATCATTAATTGGGGGCAATAAAAGTATTCCCAAAATATTTAGAAAAGGTTTTTGTTAATTATCATGTCAATTAAGTCTTTAGTAATTTGATTTTAATTATGAAATTGTGAATAAAGAAAAGTGGGAAAATAACAATTAGTTAACTCAAAATTAGAAACGATTGAAGAAATATTCATTGAGCAAATCAATGAAACTAAACTAGAGTAAATCTCATCTAAAAATAAAACAAATGGGAAAGTTGAGAGCACTGACGTTGGGAGGGTGAGTAATAAAAATAAAAGAACTCAAATAATTAAAAAAGGATGCATGTGATACATGGAGTTTTTAAAAAGTTATAAAGAGAAGGAAAGAGCATAAGGCTCTTATCTCTTTTACCCTATTGCTGGATGACATAGGTTCTATTGTATCTTGATAGTGTCTGTTGAGGGTGTGGTTCATCTTGGTATGCATGAGGTTGGGATCCTCGTAGCAGTAATCTACGTACTAATATTTTTCTAGCAATTTCTATCATTCAGCCTCATTGCGGCTCGTGGGTCCTAGGGGAAGAACAATACTCGTTGGGTATGGTAGGGTGGTTTCTGATGGAATTTTATTGATTGGAAATCCACATGCGAGCTTGTGGTGGATCTTCAACAACTAGTGCAACCTTTAGTGGCACATCGCAAGTAAACTAACATGTTAGTATTAGTGTTGTTTTTAAGTTTCATATTTTCTCTAGATTAATGAATGTGTTATTATGGGTTTTGTGTATTTAACATGATAGATCTATGGATTTTAGTGTATAAGTATCTTCATGATTTGCTTAAGACAATTGGTTTATTTGAAACTGTAAATTTATGTATGTTAAAAATCTACATTTGTTTAAAATAAATAAATAAATGAATATTACTTATTTAATTTCGAATATGTTACTATCCATGTATGTTTATTAGCGAGTTTAGAAGGGGCCCTAGAGGGTCCCTAAAAATATACTATTTTTGAAGACAAAACATAAAATGAGTCTGTTACTAGTAGTAAAATCTTGGGTGTATAAAGAGAATGGTACAAGGAAGAAGAGTCAAGAAAACAAAGATTGCTTACTTTGATGGGGAAACTCAATAGGGGATGTGTGGTGGGGGGATGTTTCTAAAATTAAATTCAAGTTATTACTACAAACTTTTGATGGGATGTGGATTGGGGACCAATACTAGAGCAAAATTGTTGACCCTATGGGGCTTACTATATTTTGCTACTAAAATTGGTATTGTTTCATTATAGGTATTTTTCAATTCCAAAATAATTTTGAATTGGGCAAATGATATTGCAAAATTGCAAGCTATCACTTTGGAACATTGCCATTAAAATATTATTAATATGCTTTCTTCCTTCTATGAGGTCTCTTTCAAACATATATATAGGGAACTAAATTTTGTAATTGGCGGCCTTTATAAAAAGGCAATTGGAGGTTCTGAAGGTATATTAAAATTTGAAGAATACAAAGATGAAGTCCTTGTTAAAAATGGTATATTAATACATAATAATAGGTGGTAACATTTTGGATGACTAGAAACTTAAGTTTATAAAGAAATTTTTTATGTTTGGTATGGACAATTAGATAAAAACTATTATATTGTTGTAGTTGTTTTGATATGTCTTCTTTTGAAGAAGATAAATGCAAATATAACCCTCTCTATTACTGGCAATGGAAAATTGTTTTTTCTATGTATAAGACATGCATTAGAAAGTGCTTTCTTTGATTTCAATGAAATAACAAGAAGCAAGTTTTTCTTGATGAAAAAAATACTTTCTACATAATGTATAAATTACATTTGAATATATAATCATGATTTGGAAATGCTAAATGAAACATTAATATACAAAAATTATATCAAGATTAAATACATTAAACTAAAGATATATAATTTAAAACTATACATAGAATTGATCCAATTTATTTATATTGACTTAATATGCTTTTGTTGTAATAACTTTTTTCACATAAACATAAGTTTTAAAAAGTGGAATTAGCAACAAAATTGCTTAATACCCGACTTATAACAAAAGTGATAAAAAACAATTTTATAGTAAATAACACATTGGTGAAAAAAACAATATTATAATTAAGTGGCAATTAATATCTCTTCTATTTAGTATAAAGAAATATATAAAACCTTTAATGAAAGTATAAAGAAATATATAAAACCTTTAATGAAATAATGTTGTAATAAAGGAGTAAAAGAATGTTAATTTATCTCGGTTTGTAGAAATATGATAAAGATGATATCACATTTGTTAAATGAGTAATGTTTACATATAGACTTCAAAAATATAATAATAATAATAATAAAAACAATAAATATAATAATAATAATAATATAGACTTCAAAAATATAATAATAATAAAAACAATAGTATCATTATATGTTCGTCATATATGATACAATCTCGTATATATTATAGATAGTTATATATTTTATTTTGTCATATATTTTTATTAGAGATAGTTATACTTGTATATATTAATGTCTTTTAGGTTAAGAAATTATCTACAATTTTAGAGGAACTAAAGCATCTCATAAATCTACAAACAAATAAAAATAAACCATTTTAAAAATTTATCTAAACTTAATTATAATTATTAGTGTAATAAAATAGTAACATTATATTTCTTTTCTTCATAATTATATTTAAATATATTAACATTATGCAATATTTCAATTAAATTTTTTAAATAAAAATAATAAAATTGTAAAAATATTAATAATCGTAATTTTTAAAATAAATATACTCAAATTAGAACATTATATTCATATCAATAAATAAGTTGTTGGGAGGTGATATATGTAAATAGGGAATGATGCGGGGGTCGAAGGAGTCTACGACCAACTAAGAACAGTGAAGACGAAGGTGTTTTTTTATCTTTTTTTCCTGGCCGCTACTGTTGCCAACATGGGGTACGGAGATGACACAAAACTATTGGATTATATGGATGACTTGTGGCAGATTGAGCCCATTTTTGCTTCCTCGATCAGCCCGACAGCAGTAGACTTTGTTCCCTCGCCTCCACCTTCAACGGTTTCGCTGCCAACTGGAAGGTCTTCCACAGCCATGGATAACAAGGAGGATGAAGATCCCCTGTTCTGCCTGATAGTCTCAAAACTTTTAGCTCTCATCACCAGCGGTCTTTGCTTCAGAATCGGTCCCCAGAAGCCCTCCCATTTTTCCATCACTGACAATAGTTGAAGGGTTTTTTACCTCAATAACAATTTTCTCACCAGCAGTTGCAGCTACCAGTGAAACTTTTTCCCTCCTAGACCCCGATTCTACTCTGCTCGAACAAACCCTCCTGAAGCTTGGGGATCTACAGGATGTAGGATGGTCTGATCCTCTCCACATAGAAACAAAACCGCCACTCATGGAAGGGGACTTCAACGTCGAAGTCTTCATCAATTCCATCATGAAGCCGATCGATCTCCCTGAAACCCTACCAGGATCTGGCTTAGACACCAGCCTCAGCCCTTCGATAGAAAACTCCTTGGAAGAGGAGGAAGAAAAAGGAAATCCTAGGTGAAAAAAGAGAAACAAATGTTTGGCCCCAAGAGGTGGAACCCTAAATCTCATTTACGGTGTTAATGTTGTTATAGAAGAAGTAGAAGATATGGCAGACCTAGTAGTTGTGGGGAATATTAGGGGTAGGAACCCTAATCATCACGAAATGAAGGTTTGGGTGCAAACGAACTGGATGGGGCAGATACCGACATCGCTAGAGGTAAATGCCTTATCGAAGGGATGGTTTAGCTTCACTTTTACCAATAAGCAAGAAGCAAAGCAAATCCTGAGCCAAAATTGGTTTTATGGTATGGTGCCCATTATGTTTAAAAAATGGACACCCTTGTTTGATGCTGATAGTGAGAGATTGGACATAATTCCTGTTTGTGTACACTTGTCGGGCCTTCCACTAGAATTCTAGAACCTAGCCTCTCCAAAAGATCTCGACAATTTGCAATTGGGACTTTCCTCGAAGTAGATTTATCCTACCTGAAAACCCATCGGAAATCAATGGTACGAATCCTGGTATCTCTGAATATTAGAACAGATCTCACCGAACACTTAAACCTAATACCAGGATTTATAACTAGTCAACAAATCTTGGATTATGAGGGTTTTCCATTCAGATTCAATCGGTGCCATAAGGTAGGACATTTGGTAAAGAAATGTCTTTTTGCCTCTCCCCCAATCTCTGCTCGAAAGATGAGATTCTCCAAGGAAGATGAGCCACAGGTCACAGGGACAACAACGACAGGAACTTCAGCATCTGGGCTAGCTCAACCCCAGAACTCTTCAGAAGAACAGGCCGAGATTTTTCCTAAAGGGGGCACTCCTCAACACTCGAGTATGTCTCTTGTTCTTTCTTTAAAAGAATAGTTAAATGTTTTGAATTTAAATGATTCAACACCTTCAAAATATTGCATTCCCATCACAGAAAATCCCCCTTTCTCACAAGAAAAAACCTATCCTTCCCCCTCCTAAGAGACCTCCCCCCTCCTCCCTCACAGGAGCTCCCTGTTTCTTCCCAACCGATCCCCCCTCACCTGCCAGACTTACCTCAGATTCATAATTTCCTCGCCCCTCTTGTTACCACCTCCCCGATCAGATTCCATCTATGATCAAGGGACATCCCCGCACGAGCCTTCCCTCCACCTCCCCTCCTTGGATTAGGCACAAACCCTATTCTCTCAACCAGAGGAAAGGGACAGGGCATACCCTCATTTCTCTCCTTTGTACAACAAAAATATCTTCGAGATCAAGCGAATGGAAAGAAAAAAACTCTTTTTGGGGCACTTAGGGCAGTGCAGGCCCCTTAAGGGGTTCCTAAATGAAAATTCTCTCCCTCAATTGTAGGGGTTTGGTAAGTACCCAGAAAAAACTTGCCCTAAAATGGATGATATAGGTCAAAAATCCAAATATCATTCTTCTGCAGGAAACCTTAGGTTCAGAAGCTGAGGTTTATTCTTGTTTATCTTCTATTTCAAGCAACTTCTCTTACTTGGCCTAGAGTGCAAAAGGACTCTCGAGTGGCCTGGCAATAGGATGGAACCCTTCCACCCTACATTGTGTAAAATCTTGGGGAGCCTCCTTTGGCATGGGGATGGAATTTCTTTGGGCATAAGCAAACTTACATCTAAATGTTATAAACATTTATGGGTCGTACAACAATAGAGTGGCATTCTGGGAATCAGTTCAAGCCTCGTAGTTCCTAAAAGGAGAAAATGTGGTAATTGGTGGTGATTTCAACTTCACCCTTGGAGTCCATGAGATATGGGGACCAAAAGAAAGAACAAAATCCTTGGATAATTTCTTTAAAATCCTCCTCCATAATCTTAAGTTGGTGGATCTGGAACCTCAAAATATCAGGCCAACTTGGACAAACAGAAGATTTGTGGAAGATCGAATTGCAAAAGGACTAGACAAATTTCTACTAGGTGAAAGTGTAATTGAAAAAGACCTGCTATTTAAACAATGGGTTGACTCAGGAGCTGACTCAGACCATCTTCCCATCTGCTTGGAAATTTTGAGAAAGCCTAAAACACCAGCCAACCCCTTCAAATTTTGTGCAACTTGGCTAAAACACGAGGAACTAGTCCTCAGGCTCATTCACTCCAAATGGATTCCTTATGTAGCAGAAGCTAGCTCACATGCTTCTACTCACTTCGTGCAAAACCTTGCTCGAAATAAACATCTCTTGAAGGATTGGGCCAAGAACAAAAAAATTCAAGATGATCTAGCCCTTATTTAGATTGAGGCAGATTTGGCTGAAATCCACAACTCAGAAGGGGGAGCCTCTCCACACATGAAGAAAAGGAAAGACTGCTCTCTAGAATATAGAAAAAGGAATATTTTGGAGGAAAGGGGGGGAATATTGAGACTAAAGAGCAGAGCCATTTGGATGACCTGTGAAGATGAAAACACAAAATTCTTTTAGGATTTTTACAAGGGAAGGAAACAACAGAATACAATTGGGGAATTAAGGAACTCAAATGACGAACCAATATCCACTTTTGAAGGAATCGCTGAGATTGGCAAAGATGACTTCAAAAACCATTTCAAAGCATATCAACATGCCACTATTGCAGAAGTTATCCAGACATCACTCTTCTTCCCTGAAAGAATCACAGAAGGAGATAACGCAGACTTGATGGAAGAATTCTCGGAAGAAGATATGAAAACCATCCTTCACAGCTTCCAAAAAGACAAAAGCTTAGGCCTAGATGGGTGGGCCATTGAATTCTTTCTGGAAGCCTATGCCACAATCGGTTCTGATCTTCTCCATCTGGTAGAAGAGTCCCGTGTAAATGGACATGTACACCCTCCCCTCAACTCAACCTTCTTGGCTCTTATTCCTAAAAGAGACAACCCGGTCAACCTGGAAGACTTTAGACCTATCTCCCTATGCAACATCACTTAAAAAGTGATAGGAAAAGTGATTGCTCAACGGCTAAAGAAGGTTCTCTAAAAAATCATCTCTTATGAACAGTTCGGGTTCCTGGAAAACAGGAAAATTCATGAAGCAATAGGTGTGGCTCAGGAAGGTATGCACACTGTAAAGGGAAATAAATCAAAAGGAGCAATCCTCAAAATCGATCTTTCAAAAGCTTTTGACAGAGCAAGTTGGATCTACCTAAGGCTTCTGCTCACTCATCTGGGCTTCAAGTACTCCATTATAAAATGGATCTTTGCCTGCATCTCTATAACAAATTTTGCAGTTCTTATAAATAGTTTAGCCTCATATTTCTTCCACTCAGAGAGGGGACTCAGACAAGGCTGCCCTCTCTCCCCCTTCCTATTCTTTTTTACAGCAGAAGGTCTGAGCAGAGCCATCCTGGATGCAAAGAGAAGAGGTCAGCTTGAAGGGATCAAATTAGCTACAAACCTCGATATCCCCACCTCCTGTTTGTAGATGACATCCTACTTTTATGCAATGGTACACTCCGAGAGGTAGAAAAGCTATCAATAATTCTACAGACTTTCTGTAAAGCCATATGGATGATCCTAAGTGAGGAGAAGTCCTCTCTCACCTCTTTCAATTTGGATGAAGAAATTGTAAGGAGGTTCTTGACCCTTTTCCCTTTCTTGGTCACTTCTTTAGATTATGGGCTAAAGTATCTAGCTTTTAGGCTCAAACCAAATTGATACAAAAAAGAAGACTAGAACTGGCTGGTGGAAAAACTGGAACAAAAGGTAAACACCTGGTGCAACAGATGGCTCTCGAGAGCAGGAAGACTAGTTCTGGTTAAATCTGTCCTTGAAGCAATCCTGGTCTATTGGATGTCTTTAGCCTGGATCCCAAAATCCATCCTGGAAAATTCTCGAAATTCTGCCCAAAATTTCTTTGGACAGGAAAGAAGGAACAAATGGCTATCCCATGGGTAAAATGGGACCAAATAGCGAGACCAAAATCACTAGGAGGATGGGGGATAAAGAAAATTAACCTCTTTGCCAAATATTTGGCAGCAAAATCAAGGTGGAGGATTATCACAACAAAAATACTTTGGAAAAAGGTGGTATACCACAAGTACATAATCCCAGTACCCCTGCGGGATTGGATCAAAAATTCAGTCTTCATCCCTCCAGGGTCAGGTTCAATCATCTGGAAGGAAATCTGCAATGCTTTCTCTCTAATTCGGAATGGAATCTCATGGAAATTGGGGAATGTGTCAAATGTAAGAATAGGAGTTGATCCTTGTACAAACAGTCAACTCAACCATCTTTTACCCCCCAGCTAGTCCAGTTGCTTCAAAAAAATGGCCTCTTCCACCTAAACCAGATTAGTGACCCTATTTCTACCAACCTATGGCGACAGGGGTGGTTGGGTTGCAGGGAACTGGATATCCCCCCTGGTGGGCCCAATATTGGAATAGGTACATCATAGCCCTCCAATACTCCCACATTAGACTCATAGACAGAGAAGATGAGTTCGTCTGGGAACATGTTGATCATGCAACTTACACCCCAAAAAATGTATATCAACAACTTTGCCTCACCACTTTCCAAACTGAACCTAAATGGTGGCAACCAGGGATTTGGAAGCTTAAATGCCCTTTGAAAGAAAAAATGTTCATGTGGTGCAATCTGGATAACAAAACCCCGACCTGGGACAGAATGAAGAAAATATCCTTAGAGGGACCAGGTTGGTGTACTCTGTGCAAGAACAATGAGGAATCTGTCAATCATCTTTTCCTAAATTTGCCTTTTTCCTCCCAGGTCTGGCATCATTCACAATCAATGTTAAATCATAGATTCAACCAGACTGGACCCTCTCTTGAAGATGCTTGGAAATCCTTGCTCAATACCCCTCAGCTAGCCCATTTAAGAGCTCTTCCACTTATACACATCTGGGGGGTTTGGATAGATCAAAATCAGGCAATTTTCCAAGACAAAGCCTCTTCACAAGAAGTTATAGCAAAACAAGGATTGGATATTCTATCCTACTTCCCACAAACAAAGGATGCTCCTTCGGTAAGAATCATCACAACATAACAGGTAGACCACACTATGCCCGAGGATTTCTTTGGTGGAGCCTCTCAGCATCTTGTTTGTGAGGGTGGTGCCACTCTCCACCTAAACCAAAACCACCACGTCCAAATCCAAATGGGTCTTGGAGTAGGCACGAACAACTATGTGAAGCTTATGGCACTAAAACTCCTCCTCTACTTTGCCCTAGAAAAATGATGCAGAAACCTTAAGATCTTTGGAGACTCACTCATCATTATAAATTGGGTGAACAAAGTTCAGCATTATAGAAATCTTGCATTCACTACCCTTTATGAAGAAGTAAACAGACATTGGACAAATTTTGATCACATTTCATGCTTCCATGTCTACAGGGAAAGGAATGTAGTAGCAGATCGCCTCTCAAAAGAAGGGGTGAAGATGGCACACGGAACCTGGAGATTTTTTGAAAACAAGGAAGTGGAAGTGTACGAGTTCTACCACAGACCTCTTGCAGAATCCCTTCCTGCAACATTGGACATCTGAACATTATGATCTCTCCACTCTTTTTTTGGAAGTAATAAGACAACGTTCTTTTTTTCCATATACACAACTCTATTTTTTGCACAAGCTCATAGGGAAGTTTTCTCTGGCTAATGCACGACCCAATTTTTTGCTCAGCTAAAAGTTTTCAGGCCATAAGTTTGAATTTTTTTGGAAACAATTATATATCTAGTTTGTATAACCAGCGGTATGCAAATGCATACAAATCATGTAAAGACTATATTTTGAACTAATATAAATATCAAACTATTTTTCTTTAAGAAAAAAATAAAATCAATAAGTAAGTTGTTATTAATTCAAACATTATATCAACTGGAAACAAAACGCCTTTACATCGTTGTTAGGAATATAACCTTTGGAGCTTATACATGTGCCAAATGGCGTTGTGAAATTGAAAAATTTAGTTTCCTCCTATAATGTAATCGTAATTTAAAATAAAAAAATACCTAGGTGTCATTGGCATGGACATTCTATTCTATTAGGTCAATATCAACCAGATTACGATTAATGTCAATGCTGGTTTATTATGAATTATTAATTTAATCTCATTTAATGTATACTAATTAATATAAGAAATTGTATTAATTAATATAATAAAACAATTTCACGCATATTTTACGAAAAGGGAACTCCCCCGACTTGATGGATAAATTTATGTTATAATTTAGGTTTTTTTTATGAAATATAATATTAACAAGTGAAATTAGAAGCAAATATGCTTATAACTGCCTTAAGAAACGGTTTAATCGAATAATTTAAAAATGTTTTAATTTAATTGTTTCACATACCCAAGTATAATTTCATAATTTAAAAATATTATAATTTAATAGTTATTTATAACTCAAATTTAATCCCATAATTTAGAAATGTTCCGATCTAATAGTTATATATAGGACAAAGTTAAAGTTAAAGTTTGACATGAAAATAATTGGATAATAAATAAGAAGTCATAAAAAAATGTCATTGTCATTTAGAAAAATCAAAATTATATTAAATAGTTAATGTTGAAGAGATTAATTGTGTAGTAATTTATAGAAATTTTATAAAATTTGCATTTTTTTACTCACAAAAGTTTACCAAAATAAATATAATTTTTTCTATCAACAAAGGCTAAATAAATTATTAAAATTTGATAAAATTCTAGTATAATGTCAATTAATTAAAGTATTAATCATCATATTTATTTGAAAAAACTAATAAATATTTTTTTAGAAATATAAAAAACAAAGTCAATCTTTAGTTTCATTAATATGTTAGTTTATGAAATGTGAAAAAAAAACTTAATTGATTATCAAAATAAATATTTGAAACTTTTAGTTTACAATTTTTATTCAATAAATTTATCTAAAAAAATATTATAATATGTTAAATTATATATATATATATATATTTTAAAAAATATCATATCTAAATAAAAGTTATATATAGTGATATAGCTATATTCAATCATTGATGTGATTGTCACATCTATCAGGATTAGTCATTATGGCTATTTTAATAAACAAAACACTTAACATTATTAGAATTTATTTCTAAATTTTTCTAAAAAAAACATTATAATATATTGATGTATATATATATATATATATATATATATATATATATTTAAAAAATGTTTATTATATTTAAATAAAAGNTCGCCCCGCGGCAGCCTCTTAAAGAGGCTGTCAGTATGGTTATATGGGCATTCCCATCTAGTATACAAGGTATGGAGGTATGGACATGCATAATGCCCGAAATCGTCGTGGAGGTATGGACATAGATGTTTCCCAAAACCATATCTCACGGTTTCATGCTCATGGCATACGACGGTCTGTCGGAAACAATGGCCGGAAACCATGTGCCAATCTTCTGGCACTGTTGATTATTACAAGAAGCACATCAACTCCTGACGACCTCCAGCACATTTGACAAGGACATGCCGCCAGATTTACCATAGATTTCTAGGATCTGCCAAATCTAATTTTATCGAATTAACACTCTCACCAACTCATTTTGTCATCCATGTACATCTAATTTGCCAACCATCTCCGAAACACGCCTGAGAAGTGAGAAGAGAAAAAAAATGTAGAGCAGGGTGCTCGAGAAGCCTCAGTTTGAAGCAAAGCAGTGAAGGACTCCAGGCAGGGTCAATCCAACAGCTTTTATGGATTGATTTGAGAGGGCGATCTAGAAGCAAGTTCAGAAACAGTTGTATGAGGTAATTCTCTCTCCGCTAGCTAGTTAGACCGTGGTTGCATTTGCATTTCTGTGTGAGCTGGGTCTTCATTCTCTTCAATAAAATCATGAGATCCTCCTTTTTCTTCATTGTCATCAAATTCTGCTCCTAGAAATGATACCGAAGCTTCTAGATTAGGTATGGCAGCTGTCTGCGCAGTCGAATGGTTGAGACCAAAAAATCCCTGATGCGTCCTACAAAACACATTGAAGATTGATTACAATATGATCTGCATTTGAGATCTATTCACATTGAGATGTATTACAATGGTAGATCTACTACAATGCTTACATTTATGACATTGTTATAATTTAATGATAGAAAAACAGTTCTGTTAAGCTTCAGATTCTTCTCTAGCTTCGAGCTATAGTGCCCAAAACTTCTAAGAGACCTAAATATTTAAACAAAAAAGATGCAACATAAAGTCGACATTAAGATCATACCGAGGAAATAATAATCAGCTTCCCAGCACCAGATGAACTAGAGATGACATGAACTACCAAACTGGGAATGATGGCAACGGACCGTGTCATAAAATTAGGGAGCCATGCTTTCATTTTCAAATTAAGAAATCCCTGCAACAACAACGACGCACCACAGTTAGATGACTTCATTAAAAAAAATGTTATGGAAATGAGATCAGCAAAAATCATATTCTTTTCTCTTCTTGGTAGAAATATTAGTTAATAATGAACCTCCATGATAAAATGCCCAGCATATGTTCCTGTGATGGTTGAGCTCTGCCCAGATGCCAATATGGCAACTCCATAAAGTATTGCGCTCTAGCTCCCCAACACATTGTGAAGAGAAACCAGCGAGGTTTTTTTGCAGAGTATGGTGAATTTAAAGAAATGTCAATCCCATTTTTAAAAAACGAAAGGAATTATTCAAATTAACATTCGTAAATCTATCTTAATCTTGATAAAATTTTATTTTTAATTTCAAAACAATTAGAAAAAATCTTTAATAGGTTATCAACAATTTTAATAGTAATTTGACTTTTTATAAAATTTAAATTTATAAAAATTAAGCTTACGTATAATTATAAAATGAGTATAAGTTTAATTAGACATTTTACAGGTTTAATTTTTTTAAAGTAGTTATCACCAATCGGAACAATTTTCGATAGTGGATTGGAGGAATTGTCCTCTACGTCATCGACATTTCAGAAGGAAGTTTATAAGTGACAAGAATAGTTTTTCGATGGCCGATGCTTTACTGGTTTCCGATCTTGGATACATAACCATGACAAGCAACCTTTCTGATCTGTCTCCGCAACAGCCGAGTAGGTTCACAAGATTCCGATGTTGAATTTTGGCAACAAGCTTAACTTCATTCATAAATTCCTTCTTTCCTTGCATAGAATTTAAGGACAGTTTCTTCACCGCTATTTCTTTTCCAGCTTGAGTAGTTCCCTGAGGGAAAAGACAAATTATCTCAAGAAACTTTTGTAAAGTATTAAAGCCTAATTGCGTATCTTAACAAAATAAAATAAAAAATATAAGCTAGCAACATACAACGATCAAGGCTGTGGTTAGATCAGCACTTTGCTGAGCGCTGTGATTTAAGAATATTCTAAAAACTAGTGGACTCTTTCTTGGCACCGGTTACTTTGTATACAGGGCCAAATCCTCCCTCTCCAAGCTTGTTATCATTGTGAAAATTTTCAGTAGCAGTCACCAATGTTTCCATCTTAAAGATCAATGGCTGATTCTCAGAGATCATTGTAGCTTCCTCCATTTATCTGAAAACTGTACAACCAAAAAACTCAACTACGTCAGAAAATATAGTGTCAAAATTGAATGCCCTATTTTGAATAACACTTGTGAATGCCTCTTAGAAGAGCATGGTGTTCTGGCCTGCATGTTTATTGTATTGTAATATTGCTACTGTAATGGAGCAACATGTGTCAAAAGGTGGAAGTGATCCATCAAATCTGTGTGTGCTGAACTGATCCATCGACGCCATTACTTCATAAAAATAAAAGCATCAATGTGTGTATACACTATGTTAATGTATTAAATCTATATCATTCATTGAATATGGGCGTCTGATCATATTCATTTCTAGCTTTGAGCTTGATGTGCATATATAATCAGACTGTCCCATTTATATGGGTGTTTGTTATTCAAGAAACAATTTATTGCCGAAACTGCAAGGTGTTAATTTGTTATAGGCCAAGGGATACTTGACCGTCCTACCATCCATACCTTCGTGTCCCCTTCGAGTGTTCAATCTTCTTCTACCTATTGAAAATAGGCACACAAATACCAGGAGAAGCGAACCGGAAAAAACACCTAAAATTAAGGGTATTTTGTTTGAAGCCTTCTTTGAGTGGTTGATTTGCGTAATATAACTCGATGGTGTGATTTGCTTCTGCTGAGCAGCATTAACTGGCCCTTCTGCAGATGAAGGCGAATTCAAGAAACTATAGATTTCATAATGAACTATGCAGTTTTTATTCCACTCAGTACTTCCTTCCGTCAGTTCTTTCGTACCTGCTTCCACTCCAATGGCATAAGTGAAAAGAAAATTGATTACATATAACAGACATGTTGTGCAGTCGGCACTAGATATATCTCTCTAGCACTGGACCATATCATAAATCGTTCGAGACAATGAGTCTTGAGTTGTTCCGTAGGCATATGAAGCATATCCAGTTCCTCTAGATCCAATTGTGGCTTCAACTGACAAATTGGTCAATAGCTCTCGCCCTTGAGATGCCTGATGACTAAACGAGGGATTGTACTTATACCATGTCGACTAGAATATGTAATTCAAAAAATTGATGAAATTGAGAACTGCCAGCATCCAGTAGAAGAGATCGAGGTGATCTTTGTGAAGGTTATTATCTGAAAGCCAGCTTCCATGTGATCCAGAACTTGTAACCTTATCAACTATTGAGACCAGAACGCCACTCAGATAGAATCCAAATGAATACAAGCAATATGTAAGAGCAGTCAGCAAGGATTGCATCCCTTTAGGTGATTGACTGTAGAAAAATTCGATCAATCCCACTGCTATAAGCATTTCTGATAAGCCGAATACCAAGAATTGCGGCGCGATCCAGAATATGGTCAGTGGAAGAGACACTAGATTATCTGAATTTTCCATGAGTCCACTGTCCTGGGCAACTTGTTTCCTCTTAGCCTCCACCAGAGCTGCGGTGACCATTGAAAATGTGGAGATGAATAATCCAATGCCAATTCTCTGAAGCTGAGAAATGCCCATTTCCTTACCTGTGAGACCTCGTAAGAAGGGCACGAGCACGGTATCATACAAGGGCACAAGGATTACCAACATTATATATGGAATTTCTTGAAGCGAGGTTGGTGGTACGTGAAAACTGCTGCTTCCAAGTCAGTTGTCCATGGTGCTTCCCTGTTGAACAGAAAAATTTCGTAGCTGTGCAAGTATGCAGTTTATGACGATGGTGCAAGTGAAAATCGAGATGACTCGTATGACAAGCTTCACTTGTTCTACCTGTGTCACTGTGAATAGCTTCCAGGGGCTTCCATCTTCATTCTGATCAACAATGGCAGCTTTGTACAAGAACTTATCGTTTCAAAGACATATATATATAATGTGTGCCATGAAGTTAGTGTCATATTTTGTAACTGAATGGAAATCAAATGTCCTTTAACAATATTATACAATATGCAGTCTAGTTTTGGTGGAATTTTTGGGTTATACTCTTAGAAGCACTTGAATTGATCTGTGTGGAAGAGCAACTGATGATCAGGTTGGGTATTTTTAAGAATTGAATTCTCCATATGGTAATTATAAGGATATGGATATGAATCTAGCAATTCATGTAACATCCTTGGACCAGATGGACGATTGAGTCTTCTCTTATGAGCAGCAGCTACCAAGACCTGAACGTTCAAGGAAAATTAGTGGTTTTCTTTTTCAGAACACATTCACCAATTCAAAAGGAATATTGGTCTATATACATTGAGCAGTTCAGAGTAGTCCTGATTGGTTAAGATTAAATATTAAATTTTTAAAATGGTCAAATTTTGTGAATAAAAGTCTGAGCTTTGTGCTGTTTAATAGTAGTTTGATCTGAAAAATATAATTTTTTTAAACTGTTAAATGGAAGTTATATTTTTGTGTCAAATTGTTATTAATATATACTATATTTGTAGGTGGGTGGAGTCACAAACTAGTAATATAAGATAAAAGACAACTAGAACTGCTAGCTTTTTTTTGCGAATGTTTGATAAATACAACAAAATACAAGTTAAAATTGTTCATAAAAATTGTTTCAATTTTGAAAATTTCAGCCATCAAATTTGATTGACTTAGATATAATGATTGACCTTTTGGCATTATTGACTTAAATGACCAGGTGGAGAGTATGAGAAGACGTGGGTCAATTTATACATCAAGCTGTTATTCATGAAATTAACTTTTACATGGTACACCTAATAAAAATGAATATGCAGAAATCCCTGCATCATGTCAAGAAAAATTGTACAAATACTACTGGCAACATTAATGAATATATTTGGCATAGTTCATAATCAATTTTGTCCCATGACTATCCTTTGAAGGTTGCATATATACATCTTGTCCCAACATGTGTCAATGGGAGTAAACGCATATTCAACATAAATGCCAAAACAATCTCATGTTGCAAGGAGGCCAGAAAAAAACATAAGACCAACCCCAAATTGTGGACACCTTAGTTAAATGAATAAATGTAAACACAACAATCTGCAAAAAGCAGATAGAGATAGAGGGAGAGAGGTCTCTATTTAAAACCTTAGCCTTGCATTAGGATCTAGCATGTAAATTTGTATCAAGGAGCTAAGAGCCTTGAAAGTTCATCTAAATGAAACTTACCCCTTGGAGCATCATCATAAGAAAATGGTAGTTTCTCTCTTCCATCATTAGTATTGCTTTGAGTTGGCTTGCGTTGCTCACCTTCATATGTTTTTATTTTCCCTTGTTTACCAACCTTTTTGGGTGAAATATTAGGCTTAAAATATGGCCTTGGAGGAGAACTTTTTTTAAACATGATGGCTTTTTCATGAACAATGTTGGGATCCAAAACATTTTCATCCAACAATATGACTCTACCTAAATCAATTGCTTGCTTCCATAAGACCTCAATATCTAAACTAACTCTTTCTTTTTGACCAATTTCTGTAGTGCTATTGACTACCAAATCATTTCCATCCACATCATCAAACATGCCATCCTCAACAAGCATGCCATCACTCTCTTGCTCATTTGTTTGTTTTTTAAACAGTGGGTCTGGCTAAAGCTCAGATTGTTCTTCCATATATTTTGCAAGTCCATCCATCACACTTGTTTCAGATGCTACCGAATATGATTCGGTTGATTTCATAGACGAATTAGAAGTCGGAACTATAAGACTAAATGAAATTTCATCGTGGGCAATGTTGAGTGAAGCATCATCATCTTCTAAAGCTTGTGTTAACCTTGAATTAACTACTTCCTTGTCCTTGTAAAAGACCAACACATTTGAATACTAGGAACCATACAATGAATCCTGACCAACACATCCTAAGTCTGGATTGAACCATTAAATCAAGTTCTTCATCAGAAATAACCTCCATTTTGCTTGTTTCAATCATGGCTCAAGTTCCACCTCAGAAGATCTCACATCTAATTTTCCATGACAATATTCAACTTCACCATTAACACCAGCATCTGCTTTTGTTACAGAAAATTGTAGTTTAGATGGTTTTTCTAAATATTGTGTCATTGCCTTTATATCTTCTAAAGCCTCATCTATGTCTTTAATTAGTGTGCAATTGCTTTCAAGCATGCTTTCTTTGATGGAATCGGTGGTAGATACCAGGCGTTCCACTCCATACTTGTCATCATATGTTTATATATATATATATAATAATTCAAGAATGAAATTAAACATGTTTTACTAGTTTATACTTTATAGAGATTTAAACATAACTGAACACTATTGGTAGATTTGCTTATCTTTCTTTTTGGTTTTCAAGTAATTGATAAATATGTATTTGTTTATTTGTTATGATAATTTGAAGTGATTTCTAACATTATAGTTATTTACATATTCATTTACAGGGAATTGAGAAAATGGAAGAAAATAAACCTGAATGGGATGTAGTTGTGAAAGGCACTAAACATGTTTTTTACTGTTTAATTGGTGATTGTGACGGCACCTTTACTCGGTCAAAATTATGTGGCCTTAATCACCATCAGACTGTCGTACATAATCTCCCTCCAATTCCCCAACGACCAAGAGGGAGACAAAGAAATGAAAATGCTAAATGCACATCAAAGTCACCTAGTAAGATCCAAAGACAGAACCAAAAGTTCCAACACAATGTAGATGCAAGGCTGTGCCGTGCACCCAAGCAGGCATATACAAGATTTGTTAGTGAATAAATTCTTTTTGCTGTAAGTATTTATTGGCATTTTTGTGTGTGCGTGTTTTGATAACATGAATTTATTACTAAATTTATTGATTTTTTTGTCTGCAGTCAGTTGCTACGATTGATGAACTAAATGATGCCTCAAGACATAAAATTAGTGAAAAAAATGCATCATTGGGAGCAAAGCCTACCTTGTAGGCGTAAAAACACAACAAATCGCATAGAAATTGCTTTGCAGCAAAAAGGAACAGTAGGGATTTTTAATGGCATAGAAAAAGAAGAGCTAAATGGGAATCGTCTTAGCATAAACTCTAGGGAAACTAGTATCAACAATGAGTACACAGTTCAGTCTTTTTTCTTTTTTGCATGCATTTACTTTGAGTAAATTTTAAGATAGATGATATTTATAGTTATTATTAGTTGTATACTGATATCCCATTGTTATTGATATGCATAGCTTAATCAACAAAATCCTCTCGAGAGATCTCCATATAGTATGGTTGCTAAATATAAACCCAACAACTTGGAAACCCAAGGAACAACAAGTTGTGAAACATTGCAGCGTTCACCTAGATTTCAAGGGCTATTGGGGGAAGTATGTTTGGTTTCCATACTTCCCTACATCACAACAACATTAGCATATCAATTCTTATATTAGAACTTTTATAATTATAAGACAAAGACTAGATTTTCCAATTTTCAAACTTTCTTTTGTTATTTTTCATTATATAGAGTTATTTTTTTATTTATACATTAATTCTTATTTATGGTGCAGGTTTTGTTTTTGAAGCCATTACAACCATTTGAAACCTCAAAACATTGTTTTAGTTTTGGGAAGAGTGTGAATGAAACTCATAAAGTATGCATTTGTATTTTTTTTTTAATTATTAACTTTTACATTTAATTTGGTTTGAGTTCCATACTTATATATATATATATATATATATATATATATATATATATATATGATTCTCTATCTAGAATCAAGAATATACATCTCCCCAAAGCCCTTTTCATACAATAGATGGTGAGCATGGGACACCTTTATCAGAAATCCATGAAAAAACACATTCTCTTCAACCATTACGACGTTCTCCTCGATTTCAAGGAAATTTAGGGGAGGTAAGTTCTATACCATATACCATGTCTCATAATAGCATTTATATATAGTTGATATTCTTTAGGATATCTAGTTTTTCAATGCATTTTGTCTCCATATTTTCATTATATTATACCAATATTCATGTTTATTGACTATGTTGTAACTTTTTGCAGAAGCCAAAAATGGAGAATGATTATGGTATGGTGAAAAGAACGAAAATTACACCAAAAGACTTGAAAGCACGTGGGTTCAAGTCTCGAAAACAATACATCGAGCATATATGCTCGACAAGTATTGATGCCACTAAACCCACTAGGTTTGCCACTTTGAAGTCTAAAACAATGCACCATGCTTAGTTAACTTGGCTAAAAGTTAAAGGCTTTAATTAATGTTTTGTATAAATGTGGGTTTCCCAGTTTTGTAATGAATATTATCTTTTTGAACTATCACTAAATTTATTATCAATAGAGAATGGTGAATTAGAGACTAGTGCTTTTATCACATTGAAAATTGCATGTGCATTTCATCTTATCGTCTTATGAATAATACTATTTAAAAGAGTTGCATATGAAGTTTACAATTTAATAAAATTGTGGAAAATAAAATTCTATAATATTAATAACATATAATAAAATTAAAATAATTCTATAATCTAATAATTATCCAATATATGATGCAATGTGTTTAATAGCTTCAATTTATTGTTAACAATTTCATGCAATGTTGAGAGTTTAATGTGCTTTCAAATTTGTGAATGTAATTGGCCAATATAAGAAGTTCACATGTAACTTTAGCTACAAAGAATAACTATTGTGGAGCATCCATAACTATTGTGAAGCATCCATATTGTGGAGGAAAGCTTATTTTTGTTAGGGTTGATGTAGGTGAGAGAATTTGTGAGGAAAACTTTTTTTTGTTAGAGGTGAAAGTAACATAAAAAGACGTATAGATAGAATAACTAAAATACATGATGAGATAGAAGTTTTACAAAATATATTTAGAGACAGATTTGAAAATAAACTAGAAATCAAAGAAATAATTTCTATTATAGACTAGTTTATATAATTCAATGCAATTTATTAGTTAAAAATTAAATGTGTGTATTATGATTATGATGTATGAAATAATAATACCATCCCAACATAGAGTTTGATTTTTAAAATGGCTTCATTATTAATTCCATATTAATTCTTTCATTAAACTAAATGAGAGTGAGGACTACTATATAAGATTAATATGATAAAGGAGTTCACATTTTGTATTGTTTTTAGTAGTTTTATTGTACTATCATATGTATGACAAAAGCTTTTAATATATCATAATTGTATTATGGGGTGAAAAAAATATCATAATTGTGTTCTCAAAATTACTATATACAAAATTAGTTTAACATTAAATCAATGCAAACCACACCCTTAAGTCAACATTAAATAAGTGCAAATCACATCCTTAAGTCAAAATGACTTATGAGCCCTATGCAAGGATTCTAGTCCTAGAAGAAACTTAATGTTGGATTCCTTACTTTTAAATAATAATAAAATCAACACTTTTGAGTATACAATGTGCAATCCACAGGTAAACTCCAAAACTACTATCTACACACATCTTCTTTATCTACTAATGAAATTTAAGATAAATAAATAAAATAAACCAAAAATAAATATTTCAAAACAAAAACATGACAAAGTATACATCAAAATTATGTATAATTGAATTAATATTTTGTTTTGAAAAAGATGTAAACATTATAGTAATAATTTAATTTTAAAAAACTAATTAATGCTTAAGTTTTTTACATTCTCATTTATATATACTATGTAAGTTAATTTCTCTTAATTTATAAGTTAATTACGTCGTAAGGCATTTTTCTATGGGGTCTGCTTTGTGGGCGACAGTTCTTATTGGTTCATTTTTGGTCAGTAGTAGATACCAAGCCCTAAATGACATCTATCCTTTTTCTCCATGTTTAATTGTCAAATGTAATCAATGGTTAAAATAACATGAAATTTCATAGTATCAAGGTAGTGACTAATGTGTATATTCAATTTGAAACTTAAGCAGATAGATATTGTTACTAAGTTGAAACGGTGTAAATATTTACAAAATGGGTACCCTATAATTTTGCAATTGGCTTCCTCGATTCCCTTATCTATTTGAAATATTTATTCCGTTTACATTTTTCAAATGGAAATATTTACTTTGTTTGAATCAGTGATCAGATAGATTTAGGGATAAAGTTGTCCTTAGAGTTATGCATAAGAGAGTTATTGATTTTTTTTTTGCCTTGGTCTATTTTAATAGAAGAACTCGATTGAGTCTATTTTGATGGGAATGAAGAACTCGATTTGAGTCTATTTTAACGCCAATACCAGTGGGGTACCTTTTGTCGACTTTGCCAGCATGAGTGCTTTGAGCCACTTAGAGAAACCAGAAGGTTCAGATGATTGGGATTCTATGTTAAAATCATCCACTAATAAATAAATAAAACAACCATTTTTAATTTAAAATCATTATTTTTTAAAGTTTGTTTTTTTATAAATTTTATAAATTTGTTTTTTTATAAATTTTATTGAGTTTGTAAATATGATTTAAATTTTATAATCTTATTTAAATATAAGATTATATTTTTTCGTGTTTTATTTAAGTTAAGTTATTTATAAGGTTATTGAACTTGAGTTGTTTTGTAAAGAAAACCAACACCTTAACATAGTGAGCTAGCATAAATTAACTAAAATAACAAGGCATTTGAAAGAAAATATATGATTTTTTTTCATATATATAAATATATTTAAATTTATGTGAAATTGAAATTAATGAAAATTTAGGTTAATTTGAATTTGTTTTGTTTTTTTATTTTATTTTAATATGATAAAAAAATGTGAAAATTTTAGTAAAAATTTGTTATTAATTCTAGAGTTTAAGTTTTATTTTTATTTTTATGATATTTAATACATTTTTATAAATGATGGGTTAAATAACTTTTGGCTTTTGGTTATAAATATATGATTATAATTTTTTTTTAAAATTGAATGTATTTAAATTTAAATTTTTTATTTTATTAAATTGATTTTTTATTTAATATTTAAAATTAATTTAATTTTATATAACTTCTAAGTTTTCAGATAATTAATGATAAAATATTTACTTTAAATATTTTTAAATTACAAATTTAACATAAACTTAAATTTTATAATTTACTATATAAACTTTAAAATTTTATATATACACTTACTTTAAGCTTAAACTTTAATAAATATTAATTATGAATTTGTAAAATTATTAAATATTAAATAATTAATTATGAATTTGTCAAATTATTAAATATTATATATTTAAGTATTGTACAGTTTCAAATAGTACCATATTTATTTCAACTTTTAAGTATATTTAGATTACATTTTTCGTTTATTTAATTAAAATTTTATTTAGTATTTAAATTTAGTTTAGTTTTATATAATTTTCAATATAATTATTCATAAATAAAAGGCTTTTAAGTGGAAATCTAAAATAAAAGGCTTCTAAATAAAAGGTATTATCTTAGAAATTAATATCAATGAATGGCTAGAAATGGAAGGTAAGTGGGCTAAAGGCCAAGCAAGTTTTAGAAGGGATCATTCAACCATGGATCATCTCGTTACACTTAGGATCATTGCAGAGGAATGTCATAATAATAAGTCTGACCTATTTTGTTGCTTTGTGGATTTTAGAAAAGTGTTTGATACAGTCCCTAGAAAAAACTTGTGGAATAGGCTAGAGGAGCTTAAGGTTCCTTTTGAGTTGAGAGTTGTCGAAATAATGTTTTATAAAAAATGTCATCGCCAAGTTTAAGAGTAATGAGGGGTGGACAACATTTTTAAATTGTAATATTGGAGTTAAACAAGGTTGCCCCCTCTCCCGTACCCTTTTTGGCATTTACATTGATTTAAGCTGGAAAAGTGTTTAGAAGAAGCAGGTTGCACCGGTACAATCTTAGCTGGTATAGTTATCATTCTCCTACTTTATGCTAATGATATTGTTTAGTATGGCAAGGCGTCATTCTGATGTCAATAAACAATTAATATAATTCTTAAATATGTTTGCTTTGACATGGGTATGATTGTTAACATCGACAAGATACAAATCACGATTATAAAAGCTCTCTTCCGTATATGCACATTTTTTGCTTCCGTAAATGCGCATATACGGAAGACAGATTGCGCATATACAGAAGAGAGCTTCCGTATATGCGCATGTTCGCTTCCTTAAAATGCACATGCGCATATATGAAAGCTTCATTCCGTATATGCGCATATACGGAAGAGAACATGTGCATATACGGAAGAGAGCTTCCGTATATGCGCATTTTGGCTTCCGTAAATGCGCATATATGGAAGCCAGCATGCACATATACGGAAGAGAACATGCGCATATATGGAAGAGAGCTTTCGTATATGCGCATTTTGGCTTCCGTAAATGCGCATATACGGAAGCTAGCATGCACATATACGGAAGAGAGCTTCTGTAAATGCGCATTTTTGGCTTCCTAAATGAGCATATATGGAAGCTCGCGGAAGGAAGCTTTTGTATATGAAAATGAGCATTTTAAGGAAGCGAACATGCGCATATACGGAAGCGAACATGCGCATATATGGAAGATAACTTCCGTATATGCGCATATATGGAAGATAGCATCAGTATAAGCACATACATGGAAGAGAACATGCGCATATACGGAAGAGAGCTTCTGTATATACGCATTTTGGCTTTCGTAATGCGCATATACGGAAGCCAGCATGCGCATATACGAAAGCTCTCTTCCGTATATGCGCATGTTCTCTTCCGTATATGTGCATTTTCGTATATGCACATTTATAGAAGCCAAAATGCGCATATACGGAAGATCTCTTCCGTATATGAACATTTTTGGCTTCTGTAAATGCGCATATATGGAAGCTCTTTTCCGTATATGTGCATTCTTCCTTCTGTATATGTGCATTTACAGAATCCAAAATGCACATATACAGAAGAGAGCTTCCGTATATGCACATATGCAAAATGTGCATATACGAAAGAGAGCTTCTGTATATGCACATATACAAAATGTGCATACACGGAAGAGAGCTTCCGTATATGCGCATATATAGAAGTGAGGCATTATGCCTTCCGTATATGTGCATTTACGGAAGTGAGGCATTATGCCTTCCGTATATGGCGGCATGCACATATACGAAAGTTGCCTTTTGTATATGTGCATTTACGGAATCCAAAAATGCGCCAATATGGAAGAGAGCTTCCATATATGCGCATTTAGGCTTCTATATATGTGCATATATGAAAGAAAACATGCGCATATACGGAAGAGAGCTTCCATATATGCACATTTTGGCTTTTGTATATGCGCATATACGAAAGAGAACATGCACATATATGGAAGAGAGCTTCCGTATATGTGCATTTTGGATTCTGTATATGTGCATTTTTGGCTTCCGTAAACGGAATATTTCTTTCGTATATGCGTATTTTACAGAATCCGAAATGTGCATTCTTCGTTCCATACATGCGTATTTACAGAAGGCAAAAAGCGCATATTCAGAAGCGAGATTCCGTATATGCACATTTGGCTTCCGTAAATGCGTAAATATGGAAGCTCTCATTTTGGCTTCTGTAAATGCGCATATACGAATGCAGACATGCACATATACGGAAGAGAGCTTTCGTATATGCGCATTTATGGAAGCCAAATGCAGATATGTGGAAGTTCTCTTCTGCTTCCATATATGCGCGCATGTTCGCTTTCATGTCACTAAGCCAATACTCCTTAGAGTGAAAAGCAAGAGGACTTGCCATGGCTAGACCATGTGTCTTAAGCCCGACCACTAGATAAAACCAAAGATAAAAAATTAATAACATAAAACCACAACACATGTATAAAATTAAAACCTATCATATTGTAATTATAATAAATATATATATAGTGCGCATAAACTTTTAAGTGATGTCATTGCAATATTAGATTCTTATGTAGTTCATGATTCTGAGATAATAGTGTCATATATAATTATTGGATAGCATAAATACAAATGTAAGTAAGAAAATACAGTAATATTTTAAAGCTATAGTACTTTACAAATAAGATCTTGAATCCTTCTTGCCACATCCACAGCTAAATGATCACAAACCACTGAAATCAGGTTTCTGCAATGCTAAATTATACAAATACTAAATAAAGGTCTAATTTTAGAAGGAAGAAATATATGCAAATGATCCAACTTTTAATTGAGTCTCACAACAAATACAATTTTTAAAATAATATAAATTGTTTGCAATGAGTCTTAAATAAAAAGTATATAACAATATATGTGAGTAGCATATGATTGCTCAATGATCATTTTGTTTCCAAAATAATATACATTGTTTGCATTGAGTCTTAAATAAAAAAGTATATAACAATATATGTGAGTAGCATATGATTGCTCAATGATCATTTTGTACAACATGGGGAAAGTGAAAAATAACAACAATGTATCGCTTCAACTATTCATTGTTCTGTAAACTCACATCTTCTTGTTAAGAAACAACCACTGATTGGTAGGTTTGGATCATTGGTAAATGTACCTACATCATATTTTAAAGGTGTTTAATGTTATTCAACCATTGTTACATGTGAAATACCCATGTATAATGTGCTACAATTATGCAAATTTATGGGAATCAGTGTGCTACCTCTATTTTGAGTCAAAGAGTTACCCTCCACAACATGCTCATTAAATAGTTGAAGTAGACAACTTTGAAAATGGCGAGATGTGGATCCCTCGACTGCAACAATAAGGAATGAAATATTTATTAGTATAGATCGACTGCAACAAATAATAAGATATTTATTAGTCGAGATTCAAGATAATTGTATATCGTATTTAATGTAAAACAAAACAAAATATTAAATTTCCATATCAATGTTGTGTGTAGGAGAAGGTTGCACTAAACCATATGCATGCACCATGTTCCTTTGTCTTTGAGAAGATATCTCGACTGCAACAATTCAGAATAAAATATTTATTATTTGATATTCAAGATAACCATGTATTGTATTTCATGTAAACCATTACATAATATCAAACGTCCATACCAATGTTGTGTGTGGGAGAATGTTGCTCCACAATTGAGTATCTTTGAGAAGATCTCTCCAACTAATCTTCCATGCTTTTTTTCTTTGCACGAACCCATCCAACCCTTTGAAATTGTGGTTGATCTTTTCCTGATTGTTTCTCACAACGATACTGTCTTTTTTTATTGTTTGGGCTCAGAAAACTGTGTCTTCTCTTGGTAGTGATCTTGGATGGAGTTATACTACCAAAACACATTTGATTGAACTCTTGACGAGCATTAGAAACCACATCGTTCAATGCATATGCCTACTCCAAATTTGTGGGTCTTATGGATAAAAAATCCCTCAATTCTTCATGAGTTGATGACATAACAAATTTCATTTCATCATCCTCGAGTAACACACTCTCTGTTCTTACAATACTTGTTTCACTATGGTAGTTAATATTAGGAGGAGAATCGAAGCATGGTGGAAACTTTGTTTTGTTTTCTGGGCTCAAAAGAGTTGTTACATTTAAATCAACTAAAATTCTAGGCCTTTCAGTAATAGAACCAGAAGAATTTATTAATCTATTGTCACCCAAAATAGTGTTAGTCACTAGCATCTCAACTTTTAATACATGTTTACATACATTTCCATTTAGTGCCCAATTAAAATTACATGAGTGTTGATTTGCCCCTTTATATACAACTTTATACCAAGTATTTTGAGTATCATTGTTTTGGCTACGAACCCAATATTCCTCATGATTTTGTTCATTAGCAACACAATCTTCATTTGGGATTTGTTTTTCTCTACGTTTAGATGCATTCAATTATTCCTCAACTTTTCAAGGTCGTATAAAACCAACTTCTTTTAGACGTTGCATATGATTGTAATACAATTCAACCTTTGTCAACGTATAAATTAGTCAATCGACCCTTCTATGGCAGGCGTTGTTGATCTCCTTCAAGTACCTTTGTTTTAGATATCCATGATATGATTCAATTGCATTATTTGTATCTTTATTAGAATGTGGAAAATTTCTATAAGCTTTTGCCCACATATCTGGAAAAACAAATTTATTAGTTATGAAGTAATAACTACAAATATGGCATTGCATATTAGTCATAAAAACAAACTACAGAAAAAGTTACATATTTTATTGTTCACTAACCAAGTGGTTTTAAAATATTTCAAATTTTTTTTGTGTTCACTAAACTCAACAAATAAACTTGCAACTGCTTTTTGCATAGCTTCATGATCTTGACACAAGTGCATAATCTCTCCTAAAGCACGGAAAATACGAATTCTATTTTCTCTTCCTTTCACTTTACTTCCAACATTCTTTAACCATGCCCGACAGACATGCCATACACATAATAATATTCTAGAGTTGGTCGAATTTCTGAAATAACATTACAACATAAGAAAATATATACAAAATTTATTGTGTTATGCCTATTTTAAAAGGAACACAAACATTACCTTAATGCCTCAATTTCAGCTGCAGCATCATCTGTGATGAAAGCCTTGACATCCCAATTTGGTTGTTCTTTTTTTCTAGCCGCAATTAATGTTAACATCCATTTGCATATGTCATATGTAGTATTGCGTGAAGAAATCACCCAAGCTACTGGAACCCCATTGCGATGTTCGTCAAAGACCATTAAAGTGTAAAGATGATACTATGTCACACACAAAACAAATATAATTATATAAGGTATAGGCATTGAAATGTAGTTGAATAGATGAATAAAAAAAATGTGAACTCACCCCATACTTGTTGGTGCTAAAGGTTGAGTCCATTGACATAACATTGTTATGTGAATGTTTTACCATCATTAAACGCATCCACAACGTTTGTATGCCTATAATAAAAGGAATGTTTTGAACAACATCTTGTTTTTGGTAGAAAAAAAAGTTTCAAGGGCACTCATTGTACCAACATTCCACGCTCCTAGGATCGCATTCATCCTTCACATATTCTATCCTTTTAATATCATTGTAAATGTTTAAGATATCTTTTCTTGTCATTAACGCATCTCGAGATAGCCCGGTGAACAAATCACCGGATCCAAGCTCCACATCAGAGATGAACTTGTCCCATATCATTGTGACATTAAAACCTTTTTCAACCAAATATTGGACATTGGCTCGTATATCCTCTGATAAATGTGGCGCATATTTGAATGTCTGAGGCCTACCAATTGCATCATTTCCATGGCAGACAACATTTGATTTGTCAATATGCCTACATGTAGTATATGTTATAACAACATCATTTGGTTTAAGTTGAAGTTGTCTCACAATAAAGTGACACCGACAACCAACTTTAATACTTTCACGTGGACGTCGTTTTTTCTTTGCTTGTTTTTGTATTTGGCCAGTGGCTTTCCGTGTGGGTTGCGGACCGTATGCACACCAATAACTATATCCATAGAATTGAAAACAAATTAGATAAATTGTTAATTGCATGTTTGAAATAGTGTTATTGAACTCAAAAATTTAAAATGTATTGAAAATAAATTATAAAGACTCACATGGCATAATCTAGATATGTCCCAAAATTAGTCTCTTTTATATCCTCAACTTGTGTACTTCGTCGAGTGTGAACGACAAATTGAGTAGGCGTAGGTTCATTGGATTTCTCCCCACTTCTAAAATCCTAAGTCGACAATATGGAATAATTGCAACTTGGCCCCCCCAGACTTCTGTCCAAGTCAAATCCTCCACTGAAAACTCCATCATGTCCTCTGGGTCTCTAACCTCCAACTCATTAATCCTTTCCCACCTATTCATTTTTCAAATCCCTATACAAATTACATTCAAAATAATATGGTTTGATTAAGTATTATAATGTTGCTTAATGCTTACTTCAAAGTATAAAAATTGTTTTGTGATGTTAGACCTAATTCTCAACAATACTGAGTGAATATTCATGAGTTGATAGGAAAGAGAAAGATTAGATTCATATAAACATTGGCAAGATATGGTTGATCTCTATGTCAATTAATATAGATGAACATTTCAAAAGTATAGTATTCAACTATGTCACATATATATTTTAATTTAAAATATCTATTTTATATTTAATTTAAATATGTATTGCATTACACATTTATTTAATGGATATTTTAATATGGATTTGAATGAAAAGTTTAGTAATTAGATATTAAAGTATGTATTGTTAATATAAAGAGCAAATATTTTTATTAGTAGTTACAAAGTGAAAAATTTGATAAAGCAATTAAAAAATTGTTTTTTAACTATGTAACTACAAACTAATAAGGCGGATTAAAAATTGACTTTCTTTTTTAAATATTAAATATTCAATTTGTCAAATGATATCAATATATTTTTTATTTTTTTTAGAAAACATTCAATATTCAATTTTTCAAATGATATACATAATAGATATATATCTGATTGCAAAACAGTGAACAATTCTTTTTGAAAATATTAAATAGTTGATACATAGAAGACATATATTTGATTTCAAAACATTGAAAAAAAATTAACAGTCATAGAGTCTCTTTACCTGCAGGAAAATATTATCAATGCCGCAGCCTAATCATGTTTTCTTGGTGTTATCTGTTCTATGTATTTTTGCGAGGTTGGCAGACTCTAAGGGAGGAGCAAAGAAATTTACACGCAAAGTGCCTGCTCTTTTTGTCTTTGGGGATTCCATTGTGGACCCGGGAAACAATAACCACTTTCCTATATATATATATATATGTATAGGAATGTGATAACTGAACAACATCCTTTGAAGCTCTCTTTGGATGCTACCGGCTGCTGCATTTATTTTCTTATACGTTTATGAAGTGGTTTCACTTAGGTTCTACGGTGTCCATTATCTCGCTATAAATCCTGTGCCTTTGCCAAGGGGAAGATCATTCTTTGCTGCTACTCAAGAGAGCTTTAAATTGCTCACAGTTTGGATAAAGCATTAACAATGTTATATTGAAAACTGTTCAAAGCGAGCTGTTGCTGTCTAAATATTACTTGGGATTTGAAATCCCTTGGAAAAAGATCTCTATTGAAGATCAGCCATGGTGTCCTTGAACGCAAGGGACGTCCATTATTTCGACGTAGAGGTCGGGGCTATTCCGTTTCCATGAAAATTTAAGTGCTTTATTTCTGTTTTTGTCTTGAATGACCTTGCAATATCTCGTTCCACAAATTTTGATTTCTACCATTGAAATTGTCAGTGTACTTAAATTCTTTTCTATGTTACAGGGGTTTAGATCCTTTATTTAACTCTATTTTTTATGTAACAGGAATTTAGTCGCTGCAATTCCGTCTTCCATAGATCAGTTTATCATCGAAATTCCTTGATAACCTCAAAAAACACATACTTCATTTCTAAGCTTAATTAGAGAACTTCTTCTCTCTTTCTTGAAATATGACAATGAAATAAATACTATATTTGTTGTCCAGTGTCAATTGCATTCCAAAGATCTGGATTCTAGATTCCATTTAACATGGTTTTTATTTGTTATGTTTTGAATATTGTTGTAAAACTCCTTGCAGGATAGTGCAAATGGCACTAGAGCCACTACACCAATTACATCATCTCCAAATGCTAAGTGGTGGCACTCAACATTCCCCATTATCACTGCCATGGTGGACGCAGGAGTTCTCATCTTGCCATCTACGATGGCAAGCTTAGGATGGTAAATTCATGTCTTGTGCATAGAATTTTCTTGAACCGTGCAATAGATGGCCTACAACATCTATGCAACTCTTTCCCACACTATCAGAACCATGGACTGGATTTCTGCCCGACAGCTTACACTTGATGTTTCCAGGAGGGGTGTCAAATTGACAACATGTTTACTATACTATATGCTAGATTTTACGTTTGTCTATTCAAATGATTTAGTAATCATTGAATACAAACATCTTTCATCCTGATCATCTCATTATATTTCTGAACAATGTTGATGGCTTTGCAGGGTCCCGGGTGTTGTAGTGCACTTGTCCTTTCATGGATAATTACCCTATATACACTTTGGCAAATGGTTGAGATGCATGAGATAATTTCAGGAAAACGTTTTGATCGGTATCATGAGTTGGGCCAGCAGGCTTTTGGGGAGAAGCTTGGTTTGTGGATTGTTGTTCCACAACAATTGATAGTTGAAATTGGTGTAGATATAGTCTTCATGGTTGCTGGGAAAAAATAATTGAAGCGCTTTCATGATATTGTTTGCACAAATTGTAAAAAATTTAAGCAGTCTTACTTCATTGCTATTTTTGGTTCCATCCATTTTGTGCTAGCACAACTGCCTAATTTCTATTCAAAGGCTGCAATTTCGCTGGCTGCAGCTATCATGTCCTTAAGGTAAGTTTTTTAAGAGACTTTTCCAGAAGTAGATCCATCAGTTGTAGTTTGGTTGTGTTGTGATAAAAAGAAAAACAAGGTCTCCGGCAATCAAAACAAAAGTTTTTTTAAAAATAAAACAAAAGGGAGATAAAACATGGATCGACGAGAAATGGGACTAATCATCGGGACGTTCAGTGTTTACCTTCCGAAATGTCGGCGGCATAGAAGACTAATGCCCCGTCTCATTCTTCAATAGACTCCCGATAGGCATAAATTAAATTGGAAGTGGTCTGTTTCCATACTCTTTTGCTTCCGAATTTTTCAATTTCGTTGTTTCGCCATTCCTTTGTCGTCTTATAGCAAGAAAGTGCAGTATTGATTTTAAGGCTCGGCATGAATGATAGTAGTGCTCGAATCCTTGGATTTGTTGCAATAGCTTCATATAAGTTGGCAGTTGATTCTGCTAATCAGGCGTTGGCTATTGAAGTTGTTTCCACCGTGGTCGATGGGAGAGTGGTGGCTAAGTCTGATTTTCCATTGGAAGAAATGAAATCTCACGAATTGTAAGCAATTCTGACGCCGATCTAAGAATTTGACTATGTCAATAATAGATATGTTAATGTCCTACTAATCAAATACAAGAATGAAATGACTTATAATGGTGTCTGTTTGACAGTCTGCGTGTAGGTATTTCCTCATAGAAACTACAATCCCTCTATTTATCTCATTCGTCATCAATGTGGCTATTACTTCTTTGACTGGAGCTGTTTGTTCTTCCACAAGCTTATCTCCAAAAAATTTAAAAAATTGTGCAGACATGGACCTGAATAAATCAAGGCAACTGCCACATCCAATCAGCAATGCAACTGCCACATCCAATCATGATAGCTTTATTTTTTACTGTTGTACTTAAAACCCTAGCTTTAGCTTTAATTTTTAATGTTGTATTTGAAACCCTAGAATTTCTGTTAGTAGATCAAGATGACTGAGTCACTCAGGTCCTAGTGCTCGAATTAAGAGACAATAAAATTAAACAAAGTTGTAATTCTTTTACTAAAATTCTAAACAGTTTATATTATTGAACTTTTAAAGCGTTTGTGGATTATGTCAGTTTCATAATCTTTGATACTTACATATCTTTTAATTTGTGAATTCTGGCAGTTTCATGATCTTTGATATATTACATATCTTTTAATTGTCTAAGTCCAAACTATGATAAACTATTAAAGATTTTTCATAATTGTTTTGAAATTAAAAATAAAATTTTATCAAGATTAAGATAGATTTACGAATGTTAATTTGAATTCTTGTTTAGCCCATATGCCTTAAGCATATGAAGCATACCTTAAGATAGATTAAGATAGGTAAATTCTTGTCTAGCCCAGATGCCTTTCTCTATGCTCTTGAAGGTTTATTGACCAATTTGTCGGTTGAAGCCACAACTGGATCTGGAGGAACTGGATATGCTTCATATGCCTACGGAACAACTCAAGACTCATTGTCTCGAACGATTTACGGTATGGTCCAGTGCTGGAGAGATATATCTAGTGCCGAATGCACAACATGTCTGTTATATGTAATCAATTTTCTTTTCACTTATGCCATTGGAGTGGAAGCAAGTACGAAAGAACTGACAGAAGGAAGTACTAAGTGGAATAAAAACTGCATAGTTCGTTATGAAATCTATAGTTTCTTGAATTTGCCTTCATCTGCAGAAGGGCCATTCAATGTTGCTCAGCAGAAGCAAATCACACCATCGAGTTATATTACGCAAATCAACCACTCAAATAAGGCTTCAAACAAAATACCCTTAATTTTAGGTGTTGCTTCCGGTTCGCTTCCCCTGGTATTCGTGTGCCTGTTTTCAATAGGTAGAAGAAGATTGAACACTCGAAGGGGATCGCACAAAGGTATGGATGGTAGGATGTTCAAGTATCCCTTGGCCTATAACAAATTAACACCTTGCATTTTTAGCAATAAATTGTTTCTTAACTAACAGACACTCATATAAATGGGACAGTAGGATTATATATGCACATCAAGCTCAAAGCTAGAAATGAATATGATCAGATGCCCATATTCAATGAATGATATAGATTTAATACATTAAAATAGTGTATACACACATTGATGCTTTTATTTTTATTAAGTAATGGCATCAATGGATCAGTTCAACACACATAGATTTGATGGATCACTTCCACCTTTTGAAACATGTTGCTCCATTACAGTAGCAATATTACAATACAATAAACATGTAGGCCAAAACACCATGCTCTTCTAAGAGGCATTCACAAGTGTTATTCAAAAGAGGGCATTCAATTTTGTCGCTATATTTTCTGACGTAGTTGAGTTTTTTGGTTGTACAGTGTTTAGATAAATGGAGGAAGCAACAATGATCTCTGAGAATCAACCATTGATCTTTAAGATGGAAACATTGGTGACTACTACTGAAAATTTTCACAATGATAACAAGCTTGGAGAGGGAGGATTTGGCCCTGTATACAAGGTAACCGGTGCCAAGAAAGAGTCCACTAGTTTTTAGAATATTCTTAAATCACAACGCTCATAAAACTACTGATCTAACCACAGCCTTGATCGTTGTATGTTGCTAGTTTATATTTTTTATTTTATTTTGTTAAGATACACAATTAGGATTTAATACTTTACAAAAGTTTCTTGAGATAATTTGTCTTTTCCCTCAGGGAACTACTCAAGCTGGAAAAGAAATAGTGGTGAAGAAGCTGTCCTTAAATTCTATGCAAAGAAAGAAAGAATTTATGAATGAAGTTAAGCTTGTTTCCAAAATTCAGCATCGGAATCTTGTGAACCTACTCGGCTATTGCGGAGAGAGATCAGAAAGGTTGCTTTTCATGGTTATGTATCTGGGACCCGAAACCAGTAAAGCATAGGCAATCGGAAAACTATTATTGTCACTTATCAACTTCCTTCCGAAACGTCGGCGACGTAGAGGATAAGTCCTCCGATCCACTATCGAAAATTGTTCTGATTGGTGATAACTACTTAAAAAAATTTAAACCAGTAAAATGTCTAATTAAACTTATACTCATTTTATAATTATAGGTAAGATTACTTTTTATAAATTTAAATTTTATAAAAAGTCAAATTACTATTTAGAATTGTTGATAACCTATTAAAGATATTTTCTAATTGTTTTGAAATTAAAAATAATTTTTTATCAAGATTAGGATAGATTTACGAATGTTAATTTGAATAATTCCTTTCTTTTTAAAAAAATGGGATTGACATTCCTTTAAATTCACCATACTCTACAAAAAAACCTTGTTGGTTTCTCTTCAGAATGTGCTGGGGAGCTGGAGTGCAATACTTTATGCAGTTTCCCTATTGGCATCTGGGCAGAGCTCAGCCATGACAGGAACATATGCTGGGTAGTTTATCATGGAGGTTCATTATTAACTGATATTTCTACCAAGAAGAGAAAATAATATGATTTTTGCTGATATCATTTCCATAACATTTTTTTTAATGATGTCATCTAACTGTGGTGCGTCGTTGTCGTTGCAGGGATTTATTAATTTGAAAATGAAAGCATGGCTCCCTAATTTTATGACATGGTCCATTGCCATCATTCCCAGTTTGGTAGTTGCTGTCATCTTTGGTTCATCTGGTGTTGGGAAATTGATTATTATTTCCTCTGTATGAACTTAATGTCAACTTTATGTTGAATCTTTTTTGTTTAAATATTTAGGTCTCTTAGAAGTTTTGGGCACTATAGCTCGAAGCTCGAGAGAAATATGAAGCTTAACAGAACTGTTTTTCTATCATTAAATTATAACAATGTCAGAAATGTAAGCATTGTAGTAGATCTACCATTGTAATAAATCTCAATGTTAATAGATCTCAAATGCAGATCATATTGTAATAAATCTTCAATGTGTTTTGCAGGACGCATCAGGGATTTCTTGGTCTCAACCATTCGACTACGTAGACAGCTGCCATACCTAATCTAGAAGCTTCGGTATCATTTCCAGGAGCAAAATTTGATGACAATGAAGAAAAATGAGGAGCTCATGATTTTATTGAAGAGAATGAAGACCCAGCTCACACAGAAATGAAAATGTAGCCATAGTCTAACTGGCCAGCAGAGAGAGAATTACCTCATACAAGTGTGTCTGAACTTGCTTCCGGATCACCCTCTCAAATCAATCCATAAAAGCTGCTGAATTGACTCTTCCCGGAGTTCTTCACTGCTTTGCTTCAACCTGAGGCTTCTCGAGCACCCTGCTCTGCATTTTTTTTCTCTTCTCACTTCTCAGGTGCGTTTCGGAGATGGCTGGCAAACTAGATGAATAGGGATGAAAAAAATGAGTTGGTGAGAGCGTTAATTCAATAAAATTAGATTTGGTGGATCCTGTAAATCTATGGTAAATCTGACGGCATGTCCTTGTCAAATGTGCTGGAGGCCGTTGACATGGTACTTGTAATAATCAACAGTGGTTTCCAGAAGATTGGCACCTGGTTTCCGGCCATTGTTTCTGGCAGACCGTTGTATGCCATGAGCATGAAACCATGAGATATGATTTCAGGCACCATCTATGTCCATACCTCCACGGCGATTTTGGGCATTATGCATGTCCATACCTCCATACCTTGTATGCTGGATGGGAATGGCCCATATAACTATACTGACAGCCTCTTTAAGAGGCTGCCGCAGGGTGGATAGCTCTCGCCTAGTGATATAGATATAGTCAATCAGTTTGATGTGATTGTCACATCTATTAAGACTAGTCATTATGACTATTTTAATAAACAAGACACTTGGCATTGTTATATATTTTTAATTTTTTTTAAATCTAATAATTTCATTTGCACACTAGAAAAAAATAGTCAAATCATTAAAATAAACCAATATTAAAATGAAAAAGTAGATTTAAAAAAATAAAAAATATAATCTTATATTTAAAATATTAATTTAATATATGAATTTTATAAAACTTTTGAAAAGTATATAAATTAATTAAAGTGAAAACTATTGTTTGAATAAACGATAGCTATATACCTACCTTGGCAGGTAGAATAATAAGTTTGTAGGTTTCGAAAAGAGATGGGTTAATAAAGAGATGATCTCTTAGTAAAAGAGATAGTTAATAAGTAAGCCACGCATTATACTCTTTAATGAGCCGTAATCACGTCAAACTTCCATTAGGTGGCATGACACGTAAAACCCGTTGCACTCGTCACGTCCATTTCCAGCAACCAATTACAAATTTTGTTTTTTCATTTGCTACAATAACAAAAAATTGTTTAATCATAGTCATGTTATAAATTTAACAAATTAAAGGTTAGATAAATCATTTTATTTTATAACTAGCATATCCACATAGTTTGTTACCAGATCAGGTTGATAAAGATCAAATGGTTAAGAGACATGGATGAAATGTAAGATAGTTTAGATTTTTTGTTTTCTATTTTTCATATTCTCCTAGTTAAACGGGTTCAACTATGAGTTATCGATGCCTAACTACATGTTATCACAACATTCTTCTTGTTAGCCATTTATCTATTATCAGTTGTTATATATATATATTCTTGTTATCTTTCATGAACTATTGGTTATCCATTAATGAACTATGAATTATCCATGCTTAGCTACATGTTATCACAACATTCCTCTTGTTATCCATTTATCAATTATCAGTTATATATATATATATATTCTCCTAGTTATATGCCATGAAGTGTTGGTTATCCATTCATCAGCTATGAGTTATCCATGCGTCGCTACTAGTTATCCATTCATTAGGTACCGANTATATATATATATTCTCCTAGTTATATGCCATGAAGTGTTGGTTATCCATTCATCAGCTATGAGTTATCCATGCGTCGCTACTAGTTATCCATTCATTAGGTACCGATTATTTTTTATATTTTTATAATTGTTTATTTCGAATTTTGAACGATTGTCATAGAATCAATCTCGACAATACACTTGTCTCATCCTCATCTATGGATGAAAAATCATAGGCCCTAGTCCACCCCAAATCTCAAATAAAAACACATATCAATGTAAATAACTAGCACACCCACATAGTTTGCAGCTGGATCACATCGATAGGGATCAAATGGTTGAGAGATAACGATAGAATGAAAGACAGTTTGAGTTTTTTTTCTTTCTATTCTTCATATTCTTCTAGTTAAACTGGTTCAACTTTGAGTTATCCATACCTAGCTACATGTTATCCATTTATCAATTATCAGTTTTTTTTATTCATTTTATTATTATTATCTCACATTCTTCTAGTTATCTTCCATGAACTGTTGGTTATCCATTCATCAGTTATGAGTTATCCATGCATCGCTACCAGTTATCCATTCATCAGCTACCAGTTATTTTTTATATTTACGTTGATAGACATTTTTATTTGAGATTTGGGGTGGACTACGACCTATGCTTTTTCACCTACGGACGAGGATGAGACAATTGTACTCTCGAGACTAAACAAAACCATGAGACATATATGTTTAAATTTTAATCAAAACCATGTTAAATAAATTAGGACAATATAATTTTTATTTCAACATAAACATATAAATAAGAGAAATAATAAATTAAACTACATATGTTTGAAACCATGTTAAATGAAAAAAAAATTCTAGACATGGTATTGAGACTAGAATTTAGGATGGTGGGATTTTGGATAGAGATAATTTTTGTTCGAATTGTTTTGCGCTATTGGTTAGGATATTGCTTAGACAATAACATATTGGTATGGTATTATCCCCCTACAATTTGACATTCTTAAAAAATAAGAGACGGTCTCTTGTGATGTAAATTATCCAAGTCTTTGGTGGTAGTTTTGTTTTCGGTACAAGTGTAAATTATGATTTTTTTCAATCCTCCGTGCATTGTCGGAGGATTGAAAAAACTCCAGAAACATTTTTGCTTGTTGATACACAAATGAAAATAAACTGGGAAACATGAACACTATTGTTTTAGGGAGGTTGTTGATTTAAGCGTTTATGGCTGTCACTGGTTTAAGGTTTTGGGTCTCACCGGTTTAAGGTTTTGGTTGTAATTCATTGAACATGAAAATAATTTTAATTAATATCCTTTAAATTTTTTTTTTCTTGCAATTGACAAAATTGAATGAAACCAAATTGAAACTATTTTTTTAACTAAATGGAAATTACTAAAAAATAACAAAAATGATTAATTTCACAAAATTTGCATTAAATTTACTAAGAAATAAAAAAATTCAATGCATTCATGGAATTGAAGTTTTTTGGTTTTGAGTTGCTTACATCTTGGTGTGGAGGCAATTTTTTTGTTGGTTTGTAGTAGGAGGTGGTGGCACGCTGGGGGTGGTCGTCGTCGGTTGGAATGACCACTACAAACCTCAAAACTCAATCGAGTTCTTGCAATAGTAGCGCAGGTAAAATAACTCATGGAATACTATTTTTTTTCTTTTTATAATTGTTATAAGAGCTCAGTAAAACTCCTATACCTTGATTTAGGGTTTATAAAACCATTGTTTGAGTTTTCGAGTGCTTAGTTAATCCCTCGAATGAGCTTTGGTTAAGCCCTCAATCGACCTTTCAAAAGCTCGATCAAGGGATTAACCAAAGCTTGATTGAGCTTGTATTTTTCCATATTTGCGCTCCCCTCTTGCCAAAAAATGTTACCCATATTCATGGGAACACCCTTCCATTTTTGTCAAGTTTGAGACTCTGTTCCATTGGAGCTATGTTTGTTTATAGTCATATTATTTGTTGCTCAAGATGTTATGTTTCCCATATTTGGATTTAAGTCTCTCCCCATAATCCTCCTTGGTACTGATCTTTCTTGTTAGAGGGATATACTAACACCATTTAAGAGAATAGTTAGGTTTGGGTGTTTTCTTTATTTCTATCATAAAATCTTTGCCTCTTGGTAGTGTTGGGATTATAATGTTACCATTTTGAAATATTTCGAACTCCTCAAAGAAACTATGGATAACTGGGAGGCAAGTTATAGTAACTCTCTACGCAAGTGTTGTGCCTTGTCTTCAATATTCAAATTCCGAAGGTGGATGCTTATGTACACCCAAAAAAACTAGGACACATGATGTGCATACATTTTATTGTAACACAAAACCGTATGATCTTAAATTATAGAAATTTCCTTAAAGTTACCTTAAAAAAGAATAATATTACTGTGCATAGTATGAAATTAATTAGAATATAACTAATTTTATATTCCTTATTAATAACACTCTAGGTTTTTTTATTATGACTAAAAATGATTTTTAGGATATAAGTAAGAATCAGAGGAATCTCAATGACTCTCACAACAATAACCACCATCGAAGCCATATCCATTAGCAGAACTGAGACATAATAGTTTAAGTATAGCTTCCAACATAGGGATATACATTCACATAACTAATTATTCCTCCAGGTCAATGGCCACTTGACTAGAAGATATAATGTCTTGGACAACAATAGACGAAAGCAAGCTAATAGAGCAAGATAAATAAAACAAATGAAGAAATTGAATCGGGTAGTGAAGAAATTGAACAAAACCTCAATTTACCTCCTTTCTATGCTATATAATATTAACCTTTCTCTATTATTTTAGAGGAACATGAGGAACATGAGAAGCTTGTCTAGGGATGGAGCATCTCTTGAAGTTTAGTCATGGTTGCATTGGCTACCTAAGCATTTGGATAACAAAAGTTTGTTGTAAAACTAGTTAAGCTTCGCTTCCATCATCTTGAATGGCCAGAGATCATCTATGTAAATGGTTGGGATTTGTCTCTATGTATCTCAGACGTGTCTACAACAAACATGTGGAATGGACTCCCTACACCGATAAACAAATGTCTCTCATCATGCGATCAGTGGAATGATTACCTCCAGAATTGGTTTGGCCTAACGTGATGTGCATTAATGAAGATATTCCATGAGTATGTGTAGAAATCTTAGAGAAACCTACATTTTGATGATATCTCTAAATACAAGAGAATGTCTTCCATTTATAACTGAATGGAAGAAGATGAGCATTACATAAGAATATCTCCCTGGATAAATATCCATATGATAACTTGTAATTAACAATGGCTAAGGCTCATCACCTAAGAATAGCTCCCTAGATAAATATCCATATGATAACTTGTAATTAACAATGGATAACTATATTGAACTTCTATCACTATGGGGATTTTTACGTTTTGCACAAACTAAACATATTTCTAATTTGCAGGTTGTTGGAGAGACTCCAAAGGGATTATAGATTGGGTATCACATAAATCCCAATTACACATGGTTCTACTAGATGGATAGAAAACAAAAATTCAAAGACTACAAGAAGCATTTATAAATATTGATTTTCAACATGTTTATAGATAGTTCAATACTAAAGCAAAAACTCTCTCAAAACAATCATTGAATTGAGTAGAAGGATCAATCCACTTTGAAAAATTGATGAATTCAAGAATGGTGGCTCAAGGCACGCTTTCTATATTCTGATAGGGGTATTGATTTTGATATATGTAATTATATATATGTGGTTCACTACAACAATTTATAATTTTGGAGGCAGTTTAGGCTTGAGGCGGTCCTACAAAAACCACCTCTAAGCATGCATTAAAAGCCACTCATTAATGCACTGCTAGTTTATGGATCCAGAAATTAAATACATATTTTCAATTAAATCCCATGGCTAAAAGAGATGCATTCAAAATGGATACCTTGCAACTTGATGGCAAGAAAAATTACTGGTGGTCCTATGGCATGAGGATTCTGGGTCTTGAACAAGTGACCACATATGAGGATTTCACCCAGATATTGGTAGAATGATTGGATCGGAAATAATCTAATATATCTTTCAGAGAGCTAGTGCATGTGAGACAGACTGGAACTCATGAAGCACATATTTATGAATTCAAAAGGCTAGTCGTGATGGTAACCGGTATATCTAAATATCACTTGATCCTTTTATTCATAGAAGTATTAAAATATCCATTAAAAGGGTTGGAGAATCCTTAAAGACCATATACCTTAAAAGATGTAATGAGTAGAACAAGAGATATGGAAGATGCCATCCCAAGAAAAATATTTCCTCCTAACCCTATTGTTCCTACCCAGTTCAAGAATCAAAGGCCTCCCCTGAATAGCTTGACTATAACTTTTAAGAAAGAGAACTTCTCCACAGACTGAGATGAATTGAGGAGAATAATACTATGTTTCCCTTTCTAGAAACCATGGGTTCCATGCCACAATTGTGCTAAGGGAAAAAAACACTACATTGAAGTGTTTTTAGAGAGTAGAGCTGAGGAGGAAGGTGATGAAGCACCGATTGATGCATAAGGATCATATGAGACAACAGGTGAAGGGCCAACACCTAAAGGTGGAAAAATTCCAGTTTTGAAAGGAGTACCATGCTTCCACACCCTCATATTTGAGGGAGTGGTTCAAGGATAGACAGCCACAATCTTGGTTTATGGAGGTACCATTCTATTGCTGCTGCAACAACTTCCCAAAAAATTATGCAAGTTTTATCCCCCCTGCCTTTTTAAATTCTTAGATTTTGGTTACTTATCCTTTTTTGTACTTTGAAATCCATCGTTCATGACTTGGTTTCACCCTGGATAAGCTCAAATTTTTTTGTTTTGCACCAAGTAAGAAAGTCTCTTTGATCCGATACAACAGATGAATTTTTATCTTTGATCCGATACAACAGATGAATTTTTATCTTTGAGCCGATGCAACGGATGGAGTTTATTCTTTGATCCGCAACAACGGATGGATCTTGATTTTTGAACAAGCGCATTTCGGTTTATTTTTAATCCGATGCATTGAAAGATTGTTTTAGTTTTTTTTGACACATTGGAGGTTTCTTTGCCTTTCTTGACGGATCTTTTCATTTTTTGTTTTGATCCATTGCGTCGGATTTCGCTTCATTTTTTGCCGCAACAGCGGAAGCGTTTTCTTTCCCCTTCCGATTCTTTACCATTGCTTTCTTATGTTGTTATCGTCCTGCTACGTTGGAAATATTTTCATCTTTGTGCTGCATCATTGCATGTGTTTTGTGCTTTCATTTGATGATATTCTTGCCGAATCTGCGATTTATGCTGCAGGAGGAGTTTTGGTTTCCAAAGTAGTCAGCGACATTAGTATTGGCCTTGTGACTGCTTTTCTCCATCATGGTTCTTTATATAGAGGAAATTGTATTTCTTATAGGGAGTTGAAGCTAGCGGGTTAGTTAGATTTTTTTTGCCAATTTTTAGTAAGCTGCAGCAGTGAAGGGGTCATGAAAAGACAGCTAGTGACTGATCTCCTTTAGAGAGGGCCAGTAGTAGTGGCCAGATTATGAGTTTTGATCCACTGCTGTCGAAGTTTTATCCACCTCTCATGCGGCAATTTGGTTTCTCCGATGAGCTTCATTTAGGCGCCAAACAATGTTTTCTCCATGCTCGTGTGACATTAAATTCCCTTCCTTTTGTTGTCCTATATATGCCAAGTGGGGTTCATTGCGGTAGTTTACCTTTTGACTGTGTGCATTGAGCGTTGGTGAAAACAATGGAGTTTACCTATTTAGGACATCTGTTACAAAGTGAAAATTTCCATCTGGAGCATATTTGGGTTTTGGACACCGCATTTTCAACAACCTTTGAGTTTTTGGCTGCCAAGTAGGATCTGATCCATTTTTCTCCTCTTTGATTGGTTGGGTGGTTAGGTTGCAACTTGTCAGTCTTGATAAGTATGCGTTTAGGGTTTTTCATTGCCATATTGGTCTTTAGGTTTAAATGGTTTTTTCTCCTCAACCTCTCGGTCTGTCTCAGTAAGATTTCCTAGCTGACCCGACCATCCATTTTAACCTAGCTAATTCCACCCATAGTTTGTCTACCTGATCCCGAGCCATCCTTGGCATTTCCTTTCAGCCATGATTTTCTCACAAAGTTGGTGCGTAATGGTGAACTCGAGAGAGTTTGGATTCTTTGTCATCCATTTAATACTTGATACTTGTTCGTATGTAGTGATAGGTTTTTGCAAGGTTTTAAGCCACGAAATCCATGCGTATTTTTGGTTTGCGACTTTGTATCCTTGCCGAAAATGTTGGCCCTGGTGGCCGACGCCATGTTATCATTGTTTTTTCCTTTGGTTTGTAACCCCACAGGCTGCAAGTTTCATAGAAGAAATCTTGCTCAATTGTGAAGGTTTGTTTTGGTTAGATGCCTGGTTTAGGTTTTAGAATGAGAATGTAGAAGCTGTAGATAGAGCTGGCAGGGGAGCTAGGGTTTTTGCCCAGTCTGTATCCTTGTTTAGGTTCATTTTTTATGGTATGCAAAGTTACGATGCATTTTCTTGTTCCAATGGGTGAAGATGACATGGTAATAACATACTAGTTAAGCTTGTTCCTTAATGAAATGATTTGTCAACTTATTAATGGTTTTCTACAATGGTTATTTAGCTTTCTTATCTATATGAATCCATGATTTTTCTAACAGTAGAAATGCTAAGACAGATCTTGTGTGTTTTTTTTACAGTCACCACTTACATCAGAGACTATGACTAAGAAAGGAAAGAAGAAATCCGAGATGAATGAAGAGGATCCGGAAATAGAGATTGTGCCCTGGACTGAAATAATATATGAAGCTATGAAATCGGTTACTAGAGCTGAGCTTGAATTTAGGTGGGCTCAAATTTATCACATGCTCTAGGATAAGAAAGTTCCAGGCACTGGCCTGGAATAATTTAGTATGACAAAGGATTGGATCAACAGTCCGAATCTTGATTACATTGTTACACGAAAGACGATGACAACGGAAGGAAAGGTTTTCTGACATTGGGCTTCTAGGGAGTATGATACTGCTAGCCTGCGCACCCCATACAGGCTGGTAGCCCTAATGCTGAACATGATCTTCGGTAGAGCTGATGGAAGATCTTACAAGATTGGATGGGTACCTCTCACGTACCATGTAACCATGGAGGGGATTGTGTTCAACTGGGTAGATATCATAGCGAACAGTCTGTTCTCCTGCATAACCACAACACAAGAAGGATTGCACCAGAAAAAGTCTGATTTTTATATGGGATCCTTTATAATTGATATTGTACTGAGCTTCCATCCTTTTGATAAGATAAATGCAGTTGGAGCGAAGGAAAAAAACCCATTTATGCATCCTACCAGATCTTATGGGCGCACAAGTACCACAATTTTTACAAGTTGATTTGTGAAGGGTTCTTAATGCCACTGTATCAGTTAATTTTCATTGAGGAATGTAAATTCCTATATGAAGGTGCTTTGGAGTCCATAAAGGAATTTGGAGACTATTTCTTTTCTAAAGAAGGCACTTACTTGAGGATGTATGGGGGAACCAAAGCCCCTTCACTGCTTCCAAAGTATGCCAACGACTATGTGGTACATAAAGAAGCAGCGAGGCAGCTCTTCCTGGATGGTTTCGGGAGTCATTTGTAAAACTTGAAGAAGGCGGTGTTCACACCAATACCATTCTATGTAGGTAGCTATAATTTTTCCAAGGTTAAGATTGCACCAGAGTTCATGAAATATTTTGAAAACTTTCATTTTGGTGAAAAGAGTTTTCACTGAAACGATTCTCAGGGAAAAGTTGCAACAAACCTTGCACTCCTAAAAGTGAACTTCAAATACGTTGATTATGTGGATAAGGATGAAGAGTTGTACCAAAATGTTTTCAAAATCACTTCCCTAAAAAAGCTTCAGAGAAGGAAGATCACAATCATCGAAGGAAAAGGTAGCAACAACAGTTCTGAACAAAAAAAAGAAGAAGCATAGAAGCATACAGGACAAAAGGAAGAAACAACATGAAGATTTGCAGAAGGTGCAAAGAAACTGTTGGCCGAAGAGGCTAAGCGTGAAAAGAAATTAGAACAGAGGCAGAGAGAGGAAGCCATCAAAAATAAGATTACAGAAACATAAAGATTAATAGCCAAGGAAGTAGTTCATGAATGGATTGACTGGACCCACTTGATTTGTTTTGTCTTATTCACATGTGGAAAATTCTATGTAATATTTTGTATTTATTCTATTTTCCTAGTGAGCACACTAGAGGACAAAATTTTTGTAATCGAAAGGTTTAAGGAATCCCAAAGGGTAGGAGGGATATGAAAAGTCATTTTGTAATTTGTATAAGTAAGAGTGAAGTAGATGAGATAAAGGAATTTTGCTAGTGTACATGCTGAAGATTTTTTGTAAGGAGAACTATTTATGTTTATAATAAAGAGAACTGAAATTTCGCTCGAGGAAGGACTGTATGAGACTCAAGATGTTATGTGGATTGTTGATATGAACTATTTCTATTTGGCTTGCTGCATATTGTGAGATCGTTCTAACCTGTTGAACTATTTATGCAAGTTTATAAATGATTTCACTATTCTATTTTGAATCTTGTGCAAATGATGAATAATGAATGCTTTAAATTCACAGAGCTATCTTTGTGTTAATTTTCTGCTGTATTTATTTATTCAGAATTTATCAGCTATATGTGGAATTATATATGCAAACAATGTAGTACATCATTCATATTAGTATTAATATTGCTCCCTGGGGATAGTTTATAATATATTTAGATTAGTTGTTCTTTGCTTTTACTTGCATTTAATCTAGGAACTTTCATATCATCCATAAAATATAAAATACATAAACAGTGGGTTGGGCCGCAACCGGTAAATGGATTTAAAACTTTACTTTAACTCTACAACAGTCAGGCTACTAACCAGATGGATTACCCATACCAAACAATAAATGATATAATTGGGAACAGTTATTGGGGAGAATCCCTATTGTCGGTACTTGGGATTTTCCATGAATTAATAGTTTTGGCGCTATAAGGAGGGCCACCAGTGCATGGTTGGTCGAGGAAATATGTTTGGTCGAAAGTATTCCACCAGCGATAACATTGAAACTAGATTTTCTGAAGAACGAGTAAGCCCAGAAACTGCAGAACACCTTTATCAGGTTCCTTTAGAATTAGTTGATAATTTCAGGAGATACACAAGTTCGTATGCAAAGAATCTTGGAGTATTGAAGACAATCCCTGAATTACCAACAAGAGGAGCTTCTAGAAGAACACCCACTTACACAAAAGATTCAGTGTTGGTAGGGGATTTGGAAGAATTGGTAAATATATCCTTACAAGAAATTGTTCAACCACTTGATCAATTGGGGCCAGAATCCCCGTATTGTTCACCTTTGAAGTCACCTTGGAACTCTCCACCATAATATCCTCATAGAATTATGGATGGAAATGTACCCCCAAATGCAAATCAATCCAATCCACCACCACCACAACCAGCTTGGAGGGCCATAACTCCACTTAAGTTGGCCACTTCGTTGCATGCTCTGCCTCCCTATCCTGAAAAGTCATTACCTAAGTTAGATCTAGGAGAAGGCATTTCTATGGATGATAAGTTACAGAGTTTTTTCCTGTCCTTGGGGGTTTTAGCGGTGGAACACGAGGATGTAGTATGTAGATTGTTTCCACATACTCTTAAAGCTAAATCCGCATCATGGTATTTCGGCTTATAGGCGAATTCAATCATTGTTTGGGATACTTTTGAAAGATTGTTTGAAAGCAATTTTGGTTGCCAAAGAACCACGCCTACTCCGATGAAAGAATTGCTTGCTCTAAGGATGGACAAAAAAGAGAAAGTGCAGTATTTCAATCAGAGGTTTTCTTCCCATTTAAATAATTTCAGTGCTTCCATAAAACTTGTTGAAGAAACGTTAATGGAATATTGTACTTTAGCACTTTCCCCTGATATAGCAATGTTTGTCAAGCGGTCAGTAAAGCCTTCGTTGTTAGAAACTTATGAAGAAGGCAAGAAGGTAGAGGTTGAGCTTGAAAGTATAAACAAACAGACTACAGACTCGGATAAGAACTTTTAGCAATAAGAAGCCTTTTTTGCTGACTAGACCCAAAGAGGAACGTTAAAATGAATTAAAAAATGTGGTTAAAATGGTACAAAAGCTATCGAATAAGATTGTTGATTTAGAAAAGGATAAAGAAGCAAGTTCATCCAAAAATTCATTTAAACCATTCTTTAAGAAAAAAGAGGAAAGTAGTCCACCCCAACCACCCACGCACAACTTGTCTGTGTTGAATTTCACTAAAGTTCGAATGGACAATTTTTGTACTTTTCATCACAACCTCATTCTGAGAAGAACTGCCCACAGTGGATTAATTCGATGAATCTAGTCGTGAATCAGATTTTAGACGCTCAATTAATAGAACCTATGGTTGAAGAGGAAAATATGAATAAACTAGAATAAGTACTTGAAGAAACTACCTTGGTGTTGTGGGATTGTATGTCCACGCTAGGATTGGATGAAGAGGAATCCATTGAAGAGATTCAACTTTCGGACGTTAATGTTACAACTAGGAGTAAGGGGCCAATAATGGATGAAATTTTATTACTGCCCAAGATTAAGAAGTTTCAGGAGAGTATGAAAAGGCATAACAGTAATACTCAAAACCCACATATACCTGATTTAGTCATAACCAGACAGAAGGCCACATCGGTAAGTAAACCAATGAAAGTTGTAGAAAATAAAGCAGAAAATAATAATAAAATTCCAGTGGAATCGGATATTGGATATGACATAATAGAATATATTAAGAAAACCAAAGCAAATGTTTCTTTCTTTGAAATGTGTAACTTACCACAACAAAGGAAGAAGCTCCTGGAAGCTTTTGAACCCCAACCTTGTCGAGCCCAAGATGATGTCCAATCGGATAAAGAGATAAACGAAGCCAACATTGGCAGAAAGTCAAAGTCTTAGACTAAGCCATTTTTACTGACTTTTGAGATTTTAAACCATAACGTACACAATTGGTTAGTGGATTATGGAGCATCCTCTAATGTCATGCCTCTGTCAATTTGTAAAAATATAAATGGACAACCTTCTCCTTCTTCCTCTAAAATTATTTAGTTGGATAGAACAAAAGTTAAGGTAGTTGGAGAAATGAAAAATGTATTGATTCAATTATTAGTAGATGAAAGGGTATGTAAATTCATAGAAATCATGGTCGTAGAAATCCCAGAATCCTATGGTTTGATACTAAGTAGGGATTGGTCTGCGAAACTTGATGGGTATTTTGCTACAGTTTGGTCACACTTGTGGTTTCCCTATAAGGACCATTAGAATCAGATAAAAGTGCTAAGTGAACCACATATGAAGCATAATGTGATGCAGCTGGAAAATAAAAATGAGCCTATGAACTTACATTCAGTTTTGGGTAACTATTTTATAGAGCTTGAACTGAGAAACTATCAAGCGGAAGAGGCCAACAGTGAGTCAGATGAACAGCTAATCTCCTTCGGTTTTCACGGGCTGATAAAATTGATTGTAACATAGTTAATTTAGTTTCTGTTTCAGAAAGTAGAACTAGTGCTATAGAATTAGAAGATCAGTTTTGGTTATTATATTTTGATGGTTCAAAAAATCAAGAAGGATCAAGGGACGGCTGTGTCATTCACCAAGTGAAAGAAGCAAGTTCATCAATTTATTTCAGAAATATAAATATGTCTTTGCTTGGACTTATGATGATATGAAGATGTATGATACCCGCATCATCCAACATGTTATTCCTATTAAAGTGGGTGTGAAACCTTTCCAGTAGCCATTGAGGAAGATGAATCCCAAGCTGGAACCCCTAATTCAAAGTGAAGTAAAAAAATTACTGGATGCGAAGATTATTTTCAGAGTTAGGCACTCAGAATGGGTGGCAAATTTGGTACCGGTAAGGAAAAAGTCTGGGGAAATAAGATTATATGTGGATTTCAGAAATTTGAATCATGCCTCAGACAAAGACAATTATCCAGTCCCTCCGATGGAGTAGATTTTGCAGATGGTTTCAGGCTTTGAGTTGTTCTCCTCATTGGATGGTTTTTTAGGCTACAACCAGGTATTGGTAGCAGAACAAGCTAGGCTGAAAACCACGTTCTGCACAAAGTGGGGAACCTTTGCCTATAGGAATTAGAGGAAATTTAAGGTCTAAAATGGGATTCCTACAAAAAATAATAAAATAATAGTTAAAATAATAAAATAATAGTTATTAATTTTGGAGGAAGAATGAAAAAAACTACTTTTTGTGTTCATATTTTTGACATATCTCCCTGTGTTTTTACTCAAATTCTGAGCGGGAGAGCTCATTGGATGCAGAATTTAATTCCGCATCCAACGAGTACCCACACTGCATACTTTTGATGGACCTCGCTACCCCCAAAACAAGAAATACCTCTAAAAACTTATGCAGTGTGGGTACTCGTTGGATGCGGAATTAAATTATGCATCCAATGATCTCTCCCTCTTGAAATTTGAGTAAAAAAACAGAGAGATATGTCAAAAATACGAACAAAAAAAATAGTTTTCTTTTATGACAAATATGTCAATTCAACCATTATGGTTGACTCATTTTATTGAAATTCTATTGGTTCTTGAATTCCAACTCACAAAATTTATTGTTGGTGTGTTTTCTTACAAGGCCCATTTTAGACCCCAAATTTCCATTAATGATAATTCCCTTTGGATTAATTAATGTTGGAGCTACTTTCCAAAGGGCCATGGACATAGATTTCTGAGGACTGATAGGCTACAATTTGGTGGTCTACCTGGACGATGTAACAATGTTTTCCAAGAAAAGAGAAGAGCATCCGTTCCATTTAAAACAAATTTTTGAGCGCTGTCGGAAATATGGTATTTCTTTGAATCCTAAGAAATGTGTTTTCGAAGTGTTAGAAGGAAAGCTATTGGGTCACAACATTTCTAAAAGGGGAATCTCCATAGACCCAGAAAGGATTGAAGCTATAGCATAGATCCCCTTACCCCACAATAAGAAAGGCATGCAATATTTCATGGGGACTATTAATTTTGTGCAAAGGTTTGTGCCTGATTTGGCATAAATAGTCAAACCTTTGTAGCATATGGTTAAGCAAAGTGTGCAGTTTAAATGTATTGACATAGAGAAGAATGCATTTAATAAGATTAAAACAACAATAGCACATGCACCTTCACTTAGAAGTCCTGATTTTGATAAATATTTTATCTTATACACTTTTGCTTCTGATAATTTGCTTGCAGCAGTGCTGACCGTAAAAGGAGGAAATGGGAGATGAATTCCCTATATCATTTATGAGCATTGGTTTGCAAGGTGATGAATTGAACTACCCTGTCATTGAAAAACAAGCTCATGCGGTATTTAAAGCAGTAAAGCAATTCAGGCCATACATCCTTAAAACCGAACCAAAGTAGTTGTTCCTCACCCAACAGCCTGAAGCCTCTTCGTGCAAAAAGAATTGGGAAAAAGAAGATGAAATTGGGTTACAACTTTACAAGAATATGATCTAGAGTTTAAGCCAACAACCATTATTAAAGAACAAGGAATTTTCAAGCTAGTGGCTGAAAGTCAAAATAGTGAAGAAGGTGATTGGGAGAATGAGGTCGAATTACATATGATTGACATGTGTCCCATTTTTACAGCTCCAGAATCGTGGTACAAAGATTTGATACATTATCTACAGCAAGGGAATTTACTGGAAGATTGGAGTTCCAAACAAAGAATATCACTTCATTTGAAACCAACATCCTATCAAATAATTGATGGAGTTCTTTTTAGAAAGAACTATGACGGAGTATTTCTGAGATGCTTGGAACATGAAGATGCAATTAAAGTTGTAAAGGAATTACATGACGGCCTTGCTGGAGGACATTATTCAGGAGACACCACTGCTCACAAGATATTGAGGGCTAGATACTATTGTAAAACCTTGTTTAAGGATGCACATGCTTATGTAAGGAAATGTGATATGTGCCAGAGAAGTGGAGGGAGACTTGCGAAAGCGATTGGACCGTTACAACCAGTCGTTGTTTCGGAGCCATTTGAACAATCGGGAATCGACATTATTGGAGAAATCAATCCTAATTATTCATTACAACAAAAGTACATCCTCACAACCACGGACTACTTCACCAAATGGGTGGAAGCAATTCCACTACGAAAATTAAACGAATATGCAGTCATAGATTTCTTACAAGAACATATTATGACCACGTTTGGGGTTCCAATTTCCCTAGTTTTTGATAATGCATCTTATTTTTCATTGATTAAACTTACTAAATTTTGTAATGAGAAAGGAATGAAATTGGATTATTCAAGTAATTGTTATCCACAAGGTAATGAATTAGCTGAATCGACTAATAAGAATCTCATTATAATTTTAAAGAAAACTGTCATATAAAACCAGAGAAGTTGGCACGTAGCTCTTCTGAATGCATTATTGGATGATAGAGTCACACCCAGGAATTATTTAGGTGTGTCACCTTACACTTTAGTTTATGGAAATGAATCTATTCTACCACCAAACATCTTACTTCCATCTTCTCAATTAGCCCAAGCATCAAAGGGGTCTAGTAGTGAAGTTTTACAAGCTAGAATCGATACTTTGTTGAAGTTAGAAGAGTCTAGGCTCAAATCTAAAGAGAGATTTAAGCATCAGAAGCAGATTATACAGAAGTGGTTTGACAAACATAAGTCTGGAAATACAAGTAACGAAGTTGGAGATTTGGTTCTCAAGTGGGATCACCCGCATGAGGAGAAGGGAAAGCATATTAAGTTTCAACATCTCTGGGTTGGCCCATTTCAGATTGCAGAAAAGTTAGGCCCCTCAACATATAAGTTACAGGATTTACAGGGGTGGGAAGAGAATCTTCTTGCCAATGCTTTGGTTCTCAAACCTTACTTTACTTAATTCCTTTGAGGTCTTTTAAACATAAATAAATTTTGCGTTTGCTTTGGTTTTATTATATTTATGTTTGATTTCTTTCTACTGATTTTCTTTCTTTGCATTTGATTTATTTCAGTTTTTCTTTGCTTTAATTTGGTTTTATTTCAAATAAACCAACTCAGCTTTTGGTGGTTGGAGTACACTGAATTTGGAAAAACTGCTAATATTTTAAGCCAAGAACTGCTCATTTGGTTATTTATGTTGGAATTTATCATGACAAGATTCTTTAATTTGATAGACTATGGAAGGGAAGTCATTTTCAGAACACATTGAAGTCCTGTTTTAAACCCTATTAAATAATTGAGGTAGGAGAAGCCTAGAATACTGTTTTGAGGCTCCATCCACTTCACATTAATATATGTCCTAGGAAGCTTTCAGCCAAGGACCCACGGAAAGGAAGCAGGATGAACAGGTGTATGGTATTCAAAATAATCCCATGCCACAAATTATATCCAAAAGGATTAAGAGTCAAAATTTCCTAGAGAGAAAGATATATCAAAAAGATATAATGAAGCATAAATCAATAAATGATGGGATTGCTCAAAGGTTCTTCTCTGTCTGTGAGCTGAAGCAAATTATCACTCACACAAAAGGATACCATGGATGGAAGAAACTATATCAAATATCCAATACAAAAGAAGCAATCTGGGAAGGCTCAATAGACAAAAGTATGGAAGCATCAAAAGAATACAAAAGGCATGGGAATGAGGAACATACGAATATGTCTGTCCAAATTCTGTTATGATCCTGTGGTGTCTCAGCTAAAAGAAACCAAATGCAGAGGTAAATGAAACTCATATTCTGGCCTCAAAAAAGTTATCAAGACTTTGAAAACCCCGTTACCTTATCCTATTAGACCGCAATCAATGATAAATTTTGAATCTTGCATTCCTTGAAAGCTCTGGATTTCTAAATAAATATTGAAAATAATTGGGACAAGTTAGTCTAACAAATTGTCATAAAGAAGTTTTTGTGTTTCAAAAGATAATTTGTACAGATATTTGTGTTCACCAGCCAATCGCCAATTGTTGCTGCTACAACAACTTCCCAAAAAATTCTGCAATTTTTAGGCCCCCCCACTTTTTATAAATTCTTAGCTTTTGGTTACTTAGCCTTTTTTGTGCTTTGAAAGCCATCGTTCATGACTTGGTTTCACCTTGGATAAGCTCAAAAAAATTTGTTTTGCACCAAGGTAAGAAAGTCTCTTTGAGCTGATATGGCTAATGAATTTTTATCTTTGAGCCGATGCAGCAGATGGAGTTTATTCTTTGATCTGCAACAACGGATGGATGCTTCTATTTGAACAAGCGCATTTTGGTTTATTTTTTATCCGATGCATCGGAAGATTGTTTGAGTTTTCATCGACATAGTGGAGGTTTCTCTACCTTTATTATCGGAGCTTTGCCCGATTTGTTTTGATCTGATGCGTTGGAGTTCGCTTCATCTTTTTCCGCAATAGCGGAAGCATATTTTTCCCCTACTGATATTTGCCATTGCTTTCTTATGTTGTTTTCGGCCCGCTACATCGGAAATATTTTCATCTTTGTGCCACATCAGCTAATGTGTTTTGCGCTTTCATCCGACGATCTTTTTTCCGAAGCCATGATTTATGTTGTGGGAGGAGTTTTGGTTTCCAACCACAGTCAGCGGGCGTCAATATTGGCCTTGTGACTGCTTTTCTCCATCATGGTTGTTTATATAACATTTACTGTATTTCTTATAGGGATCCAGAGCTAGCGGGTCATTTAGATTCTTTTTTCTTCTTTTTAGTAAGCCGTAGTAACGGAGGGGTCATAAAAAGACAGCCAGTGGCTAATCTCCTTTAGAGAGGGCCGATAGTAGCAGTCAGATTATGAGTTTAGAGCCGCTGTTGTTAGAGTTTTATCCACCTCTCATGCAATGATTTGGATTCTCCAATGAGCTTCATTTAGGTGCCAAATGACGTTTTCTCCACGCTCGTGCAATAGTAAATGCCCTTACTTTTGAAGTCTTATATATGCCAAGTGGGGTTCATTGTAGTAGTTTACCTTTTGACTGTGTGCATTGAGCGTTGGTGAAAAATGCAGAGTTTACCCTTCCAGGAATTCTATTACGAAGTGAAAATTTCCATCTGGAGCGTACGTGGGTTTTGGACACCGCATTTTTAGCAACCTTCGAGCTTTTGTCTGGCAGGTAGGATTTGATCCATTTTGCTCCTCTTTGATTGGTTGGGTGGTTTGGTTGCGACTTGTCAGTATTGATAAGTATGCATTTATGGTTTTTCATTGCCACATTGGTCTTTAGGTTTAAAGGGTTTTTTCCCCGCAACCTCTCGGTCTCTCTCAGTAAGCTTTCCTAGCTGACTCGACTTTCCATTTTAAACTAGCTGACTCTGCCCATAGTTTTTCTACCTGCTCCAGATCCATCCTTGTCGTTTCCTTTCAGTGATGATTTTATTACATAGTTGGTCTGTAATGATGAACCTGAGAGAGTCCAGATTCTTTTCCATCCATTGATTACCTGATACTTGTTCGTATGTAGTGATAGGGGTTTGCAAGGTTTTAAGCCACGAAAGCCATGTGTATTTGTGGTTTGCGACTTTGTATCCTTGTCGAAAATGTTGGCCCTAGTGGCCAACGCCATGGTATCATTATATTTTCCTTTGGTTTGTAACCCCGTAGGCCGTAAGCCTCATTGAAGAAATCATGCCCAGTTTTGAAGTTTTTTTTTGGTTAAATGCCTAGTTTAGGTTTTAGAATAAGAATGTAGAAGCCGCAGATAAAGTTGGCAGGGGAGCTAGGATTTTTGCCCAGTCCGTATCCTTGTTTAGGTTCATTTTTTATGGTATGGAAAGCTACAGTATCTAACAACCCCGTTTTCACCCTGTGGTATTGAATTGCATATGATGAAAATATTTTTATTTGATCATGGTGTGGAGCTCAAGGAAAATTCCCCACCATGGATTTAGTGTCTTATGTATCGGCGATTAAAAATGATACCGATGGTTTATGTGCTAGCCAGGCACGATATGCTTGAGACATCATGTAAGATGCAAATTAATAAAAAAATACCACAACTAGCTATGCGTCACAACGTTAAAGAGATGGGGGAATGATTTCACAAGGAATAGGGAGGGGGAAATAATCAAACCCTTGGGCTATGGGGAAAAGCCAAATGTCTAAGGGGAAAACCCACAAAGTGTTCAACTACCCTTTTTGTCTTTTATTCCCAGTCATCTAAAGTTTGTAAATGAAGTTATTGCCTTGGGATGGGAAGGGTATGAAGGTGAAATTCGAATTGGTGAAGCCATCAATCCTTGGGGAACCTGTTTTTGACTTGTGGGGCAAGTAAATTCTTGGAAAGGCATGCCCAATCCATTATGCACCCATGCCTTTCATTTCCAACCCATTCTCACTCACGTGGGCTCTCTCACGCAGTAGGAAGGGGGTTGAGCTTTCCCCTTCATGATTGGGAAGTTTTCCCATGTTTCTCCATGGTTGGGGAAGTTGTTTTGGAGATGCTGAGTGCATATGCAGGAGTGATTCACATTTTAGTGTTTGTTGGGGGGTCTTTTTTTGTCTCCCTCACGATTTGGGTTGTTTTCTTCAATTTCCCATGCTCAAAATTTGTTTTCTATGTTGCTGGGAGAATGGGAAGGAATGGACCACTATTTTGGGGTTTGAGGTGGTCGTTTTGCTTATGCAGGAAAGCTGGGGGATTCCCTCACATTTATCTACATTTTCCTCACTTTCTCCAAGCTGGGAAATCCATTTTTTTGTTGTTGTGTGAATTTTATGAGGAGATTCACGTTCCGTGGGGTTGGGGGAGGTTGGTTGGCTACCGTGGTGCCATATATAGTTTCCTGAAGTTAGATCTATAGTCTGGGGGTTTTTAGAGGTCATTTTTCCTCAGTATAACCATTGAAAATTTTATGGGATCATATTGTTCACTCAAGGTGTTTTTCCCCCAATTGCCATTTCTGTTTTGGGTTCCCAGGAAGTTTGCCTCATACCCAGCAATGGTTTTTTGTTGTTGGGTGTATCCTTGTGCTGGCTTAGAAAAGTAATTCCAAGGAACCATTTGTTTATTAGATGACTGTGTGTTTGATGTATGGTTTGTCTTGGATGAGTAAGTCCAAGGACCCCTCCATGTTATTGGTTTGTTTCCTTAACAGTCTGTGAAACCCAACGGTGTGTTGGCTTGACTATGAACTTATGGATTTGTCTATGTGTGATCCTGTTGTTCCCTAGTGCCTTGTGGAATCATGCCTAGCTCGGGGGTGGCAGTGATGCTGAGAGATTGATGAGCACACTGGCCTATGGTTGGGTGGAACATTGCAGCAACATAGCTAGTTGCAGGCCAACTTCTTTTCCAGATAAGTATTCTTGTGTATTTAATCTCTGCAATGAATTGTTTACGAATTAAACTGGACATGATGAATGTGTTGAATAAATGTTTTTTCTTCTGCTGTAGATTGCATTATGCATGTGTATGTTTGTATATTAATGCTTTTTCTTTTATGTTTATGTTCATGGGGCTAGATCTCCCATTCGATAGCAGCAATAGCCTAGTCGCGTCCTCTCCATCGTCGCTATGAGGGGTGGGGACATGACAGTGTGGTATTAGAGCTCAAGGTTGCAGCTTTGGGCCTCAATGGGCCATGAAGAACCAACCTCTGAGTTCAGAAGGAAGGATCTAACAACATAAAAATTATGAATTTTTCTAAGTGTTGGAGAAAATTCTCCTTTGTCAGTTGAGATGATAGAAGCAGCTGCGAACACTAAAGAAGAGCCGAAGCATTGGTTGGGTTGGCTGAAGGCAAGGTGATTCGGTGGCTGCATTGGTAAGAGGCAATGCAACTGAAGCATTTCGAGGTAGTTGGAAAAAGTGGAATGTTTCATCGATGAGCGAAAGAAGAAAAATGATTTTCAATTTTTTTTTCTAAGTATGGAAAACCTAAAGAAATCGGGGAATTTTTTCGATGCGTCGGCTGGGTTTCGCCTGCGCACATCGAAAAAATATGGAAGTTTTAGCCACAACGCACCGGATGAAAGACAAATATTTTTTCGCAACATCGGAGAGTTTGGTAGGTTTTTCCCGACGTGCGGTGGAGGAAAGATGAAGATCGAGCCAACGCGGGGTGGAGGAAAGATGAAGATCGAGCCGATGCGTGGCGGAGGAAAGATGAAGATCAAGTCGACGTATGATGGAGGAAAGATTAAGATTGAGCCAAAGTGTGGAAGAGGAAAGATGAAGTTGGAGCTGACAAGTGGCGGTGAAAAGTTAGAAATTTTTCTGATACGTGGCGGCAGATGGAAGACACAAAATTTTCTGACGCAGCAGATGCAAGTCAAAATTCTTTCCACAACGGTGGCAGGGTTGGTAAATTTCTGTGTCGGTAGAAAAGAGAAAATATTTTTGCAATGGCAGAAGGACCGATCAAATGAAATTTAGAAATGTTTCCGACATGGAGGAAGGTTCGATCGGAAGGAAAGTCAGAAATTTTCCAATACATCGAGAGAGAAGGTAGAATCTTTTCCGATACGTCGAAGAAGTTGGTGATTTTCACCAATCGGATGGGAATCAGTGAAGTTGCTGATACTTCGGCTAGGTTTGGTAAATTTTTACCGATACAAATCAGAAAATTTGTGGAGTTTCAACCAATATGACGGCTAAGTTTCGTTGAATCGAAGGAAAACTGAAAATTTGTTGAAACAAGTATTTTTGACAAGTTTCTCAATGGGATTGCAGGGTCCCAAAAGGTGAAAAATGGTAGCGATATTATGCTCTAGATTATGCGAAACTAAAATACTTACTAAAAAAAATGAGGGTGCTTCCCTTGACTCACCTTGCAGTGGCACGGGGAAGCCACAAGGGGGAAATCCCCCTTAACCCCCATCATCCCCCTAAGACAAGTCGGTTAAAGATGATAAGAAGATAAAGGAAGATACATAAATGTACAAGGGAATTTCTATAGAACAAAATCAAGGTTGTATGATGATGAAAAGGAAGTCACCTTGGAAGAAGAAATTATGAAAGCAGAAAATCATTCTGTTATGAATGAAGGGACACCATATGAATATGGTATTGAATCACATTTGGATGGTGTATCCATGCAGGTTGTGAAGCATAGGATGGATGCTTGAGAAAAGATAGAATTGGTCCATTGATGAGGGATTATGTTCACTGTTGTGAAGTTGAAACTGTGTGTCAGGAAGCAGGGATGATTCCTAAAATGTGTGTAGTAGAATCCAAAAAGGTCATAACTGAACTGTGATGGAAGTTGAGGGTGAGATTGCTGGGTATATTTTCTTTTTTTATTAACCCACTAGATCACCCATGGACTTGTGAGATGTGCACTTTGAATAATTCAAAGCATAGAAGGTCATGGTTAGTTCAACTAGAAATGGAACCCGAAGGAAAGTCAGTGAGGTGTTAAGCAATTTCCATTGGTCATGGATGGGTTAGTCACTTGGGCAGATCTGAATGTTCTACCACTTGGATCATGTGATATACTCATTAGAATGGATTGGTCAGAAGCACATAGAGAAAAGCTTGATTGTTACAACAAGACTTTTGAGTGCTTGGATGAAGAAGGAAACATAAGGGTTGTGAAAGGATTTCCAAAAAGTGATCTCTGGAAGGAAGTCTTTAGCAATATAGATGAAGAAGTTATGTGGGAAATGTTGCAGAGTGTATGCAGCTCATGTTTTGGCGGAAGTAGAGAATGATACTCCTAGGTTGGAGGGATGTCATGTGTTGCAGGAATTCAAGGATGTTTTTCTTGATAAAGTTACAGGGCTTCCTCCAAAGAGAGACATTAATTTTACCTTTGACCGTATGCCAGGTAAAGCACCAGTGTCCAAGACACCCTACAGGGTGAGTACATGAGAAATGCTAGAGATGAAGATGCAACTGCAAGAGTTGTTGGAAAAGAGGTATAAAATTCCAAGTGTGTCCCTGTGGGGAGCAACAGTTTGGTTTGAGAAAGATAAATATGATACACTCTGATTGTGTATTGGTTCAGACAGTTGAACAAGGTGTTTCCCAAGAATGACTTAAGGTTTGGTTACTAGCAGGTGAGGATCGAGGATGAAGATGCTCATAAGACAACCTTCAGAGCAAGGTATGGATATTATGATGTTGTAGTGGTATCATTTAGTTTCACAAATGCATCAGCTACATTCATGTGCCTCATGAATAATGTTTTCAGTAAGTATGTGGACAGGTTTGTTCTTGTTTTTATTCATGGAATTCTTATTTATTCTGAGAATGAGGAAGAACATGTGGAACATTTGAGGTTGAATTTGAAATTGCTCAGGAAGCATAAGTTGTATGCAGGTTTGAGCAAATGTGACTTCTATGAAGATAGAATTCATCATTTGGGTCATATTATCTCAGATAAAGGAATATCTGGAGACCCTAAAAGATTGAGGCCATTATGAGTTGGCCTACTCCAAGAAAGTTAACAGCTGTAAGATATTTTATGGGACTCGCAACGTATTGGAGGAAGTTCATAGAATATTACATCGGAGGGATGTACGGGGTGTACATAGCTTCTCCCTCTACCTTTCTTACTCTATGTATTGAAACATTCTGTACTGGAGTGACAAGTAACTTCCTCTACTACTAATATTCTATGTATCCATCTAGGGTCACTGGATACCAAGATCCTCTATCTTGAACCTTTTTAAAAGTTCTTCTCATGCCCATCTGTGAGCTTGTCCTCCTCTATAGGATTTCATCTTCAACCTTAGGAAAAGGTTAAGATATTTATCGCTCTAGGTGATCTTCAAGCTCCTCATGTATGTATTATCCCATGGGTTCCTTCTGAGCTTGTACAAGGCCTTCTTTAATTTTCACACATGAGTCTTCCTGTCATGTGTCTTAAATTCCAATGGCTGCAAATGTATCTTCGAAGTTTATGCCTTCTTTCCATGAGAAGCCTCGTGCCATGAATCTTTCCTTTTATCCCACAATGTTTCCATCTACTGCATGTTGGATCTTGTAGATCCATATGGAAGACATTATGGACTTCCCTTCAGGTCTCGATACTGCATCCTAGACATCATTCTTTTTTAACTAGTATTCCCCTTACCTTTCTTCTTGGCTACTTCTTCATAGATGGAAGGCTCTACATCAATGATGTCGCTCAATAGTGTCACATAACTAGAGTGTCTCTGAGGCCTCTTTCTTTCTTTGAAAGTATCATCATACTATTCTACATCTTGGATTCTTTCTTGAACTGTCATCACTTGTTCTTTGGAACAAGTCTCATCCTTCTTTTCTTGTAGGAGATTATACGCGATCTTTCCTACAATTCAAATGCATTATTTGTCACTGTTAGAAACATTTCATAAGGTATATTCATAATGAAAAAATATTTTGCATTAAGATATAATCATGCAACTATTTTATCCAATACAACATTCATCCATATCTTATGGAAACTTTCTAGATGCCTTCCATCTCTACCAGGACAACATTGAGATTGTGCACTAATCCAATATGTTAGAAAATAGGTTTCATTATAGATAAGTAGCAATGGAGAGTTGTATAGCACCATGAGCTACTTACCCATCACATGCATATTAGTAGTATACTATCATTAATGCAAACATTCTATCATGCATAACACATCAACTGAATATAAACAAATGCATAACAAAACAATATCATTAAATGACAATTGAATACTTATCTTTATTTTTTTTGTGGGTAGACTCCTTCTTTCAGCTTCATAATCTTCTTCATTAATAGCATCATCATTTCATATCCAAATGTTTAGATGGACAAGAGTTTCTTCAAGAATTTAGTTCTTCATATTCCTCGTCGCTTGAGGGATCTTCTTTGAATTGTGAGGGCTTGATCTTCAGTTGCTCCCATCTTCTTTTCTCTTATTATGAGTCGAGCTTCTTCTTGTGTGCACTCTTCCCAAAGTCTGCTAAAAGTAATCACTTCCTTCTGGCACACTTTCCTTGAATGAATGAATCCCATGATCCTGGGAGACCATTCAAGGTGGTTATAATAGTATCTTATTCTTCTTCGACTATTTCATCATAGCATCGAACACTTCCTTTTGGTGTCTTCAGGGATGACACATGAGGGATGAGATGATATTTAATAGAATATACAATGATTCTATTGTCTCTATCCTTAGCCTCATCTCCCTCTATCTCCTAGACCTTTCTTACTGAAATACTGATCCAAGTCAAATTCTTGAAGGATCACGGAGTTCCTACATTTCATCCGATTTATATTCTTTTCTTAAAATGGATTGGCCAATGAATTAAACATATCCTTAGGTGTCTTAAGGGAAGACACTTGCGGTATAATTAAATAATAAATGATCTTCTTGGTCTTGACCAAGTTCATCTTGTGTAATGCTTTTAGCCTCATCTTCCTCTAGAACTGGAAGCTCTCCACTTGTGTAGGTGTCCAATTCATTTTCTTCAAGAACCAGTGAAATCATATACTTCCATGCTTGGAAGTTGTCATATTCACCAATATTTTCATCAAGCTGGTGTGATTAATCATCTTGAAATGAGAACCTCAAATGTAAATAGCAAAAGATTAGATCTTACCGATTTGAGGTGTCCGTCTTGGTTCTGGATCTGGCTGATCTAGGGTTTGTCAGAGAAACCTTGATTTTAAAAACTTGGAATCTTTTAGATCTCATTGGATAGAAATATATACCTCTTCAAGGTGAGCTATCAAATGTACTCCTTTTCTGAAAACAATGGAGGGAAGCTCCTGAAACAGGAAGCCCTAGTTTTCCAATTTCCTTTGCATAAATGCCTAAGATTGTTTCTACGGTATCTCCGAAAGTACTGCTCCTCTATGTCTGAAATTTTGTACTGAGGTATCCGTGTCTATATTCTTTCCAAAACCATAGGTTTGATAAGAATTGGTTTAACCAATTGTGACTTATGAAAGTGTTCCCAAGGTGACTTTTTTCAGGACTGTTCAGCATATCGAACTTGTACGGACTGCCACATGTCACTGTTTCACCTTCGGGGTATGAAAATTTTACCACATAAATTAAATTCCATGCGCTATCTGGAACATCTTGCAAAAGTGAATTTGTACTTTCATAGCCCGATATACAACAATTATCCGTAGGTGTCATTTTTAGGGATGAATCTTGGAAGAGGTTGGAATCCTTATTTGGAGGTATCATATCTCCCATAATATAGTAGGATGAACTTTTCACAAAGGGTATAGTAGGATTTTATCTTTGGCTTGTGAAAATTTCAGCGCTTGATACTTCTTCAACATCGAGATATAGCGACTGTACTAAAACTACCATTTTTAGTATTTTAGGAATTTTCAAACCCGGGGTCAAACTAGGGTTTGAATTTCCGGGAGTTTTACCCAACCAAAAATCTCAAACTTGGTCTCTAAATTTAGATTTTGAGGAGGAGATAAATCCTATGCTGGGATCACTAAAAAATTCCTCTTTTGTAAAAATCCCTAATTTCCTGCAACAAAAACTGAAAATGCCGAGAATCAAATTCGTCTTCGACAAAAAGACGCGCCCTTCAATGGAGAGTTATCCTAGCCTCCTTTTGCTGATAGATTGTGGAGAGAGACCCAAAAATTAAGAATCCCTACTTATGTAGCTGCATAATGTCTTCTTCTTAGGTTAGCTTTGATACCATGTTAGATTTTTATCATTTAAACAATATGATCTTAGGATCTTATCTGAGAGAATAACATGCACAACAATAATCACAAGAGACAAGAGACACAAAGAATTTTCCTTGGGGAAACTATAAAGGAGAAAACCCTACAAATTCCTTAGAGATAGAATGAGCACCAATGGCAACAGTAAAAACCAAAGACAAAAAATATGATCTCCAATAGTTGTTCTCTCTCTCACTTGAGAGATATTCTCCTCTCTCACTCATGCACCGCAGTTGAGTGAGTGTGTATGTAAAATAGAGAGTCTCACTCTCTATTTATACTAGTTTCTGACTTGAAAACTACTTACTAGGGCCGACATCTCTAGGAGAGTCTAATAACCCTAGTTCCCCACAACTATGGGGACTTTTCCCCTCCGATCAACAAGGAGGGTTAACCTCAACTCAATTGTGGGGACTATTGCCCTGACTTACAACATAGGTTTAACCTCAATGAATTTACATGACTTTATTATATTAATGAATCTCTCGATAGGAACATCAAGGTATAATGAAATACAAATGATTTTCCTGATAGGAACATTGGGGTACAATATAAGTGAATACATTCTGAAGTTACAAATGCATCAAAATGAAGGTTATAAGTTAGAAGAGGATGGAATTCTTACTTATAAGAGCAGAATGTATATTCCAAATGTGGCAGATTTGAGGAGGGTTGTTATGGATGAAATCCATCATACTCCATATTTTGGTCACCTAGGATATCAGAAGACAATTTCTACCGCAAGGAAGCAGTACTTTTGGCTAGGTAGGAAGAAGGACATGGATGGATATATTTCAAGGTGCATGAAGTGTCAGCATGTAAAGGTGGAGCATCAACACCCAACAGGTTTGTTATATCCTTAGTCCGTTCCAGAATGGAAATGGGAAGTTATTTCCATGGATTTTATTACAGGATTTCCAATTACTTGGAGACAACATGATTCCATCATGGTTGTGGTGGAAAAGTTGACAAAGGAAGCTCATTTTATACCGGTTAAGTCCATGCTCAAGACGGATGACATTGCTAAGATTTTCATGAAGGATATTTTTAAATTGCATGGATTTCCTAAGGAAATAGTCTTTGATAGAGATGTCAAGTTCACCTCTAATTTTTGGAAAGGATTGTTTGCAGAATTGGTGACAAAGTTGAATTTCAACACTTCCTACCATCCTCAGACTGATGGTTAGATTGAGAGAGTTAACCAAGTTCTTGAAGACAGGCTTCGCATGTATGTGATGGAAAAACCATCCATGTGGGAAGACTATTTACACTTGGTAGATTTTTCTTATAACAATGGATAACAAGCATCCTTGGGGATGATTCCATATGAAGCTTTGTATGGTAGGAGGTGTAGAACACCAGTAACTTGGGATAACCTAGTGAACAGAGTTGTGATCGGTCCATAATTTCTCAAGGAGATGGAGGAGGAAGTTGTAAAAATCAGACAAAATCTAAAGGTAGCCCAGGAGAGACAGAAAAGCTATGCAGATAAGCATAGGGTGAATAGAGAGTTCAGTATTGGGGATCATGTTTACCTTAGGGTGAAGGAAAAGGAAAGTTCCTTGAAGCTTCAGAGTTGTGCCAAGCTGTCTCCTAGATACTATGGGTCATTTGAAGCGCTTGAAAGAATAGGACCAGTTGCATATAGACTTGCATTTCCTACTAGCACTAGGGATCATAATGTTTTTCATGTTTCTTTGCTTAAGAAATATGTAAATGATCCTAACCATGTAATAAATTGGGATGTGATGTAGGTGGAACCAGAGGGAGAGTTCCAAATCGGGCCTATGCGCATCCTCGCTAAGAAGGTCACAATGCTCTGGAACTAAGCAATAGGACAGGTAAAGGTGCAATGGGAGAACTATGGTCCTAAAGAAGCTACGTGGGAGCTGGAGGATTCCATGCGACTGTCACATCCGTTTTTGTTCAATTTTGCGGATTTTTGAGGGAAGTACCAGCAAATAATTTTTGTTCAATGTTGTAAAGCACTGAGGATAGTGTTGTTGAAGGGGGAGGGGAATGTAACACCCCGGTTTAGACCCCGTTTGCATTTAAATAATATGATTTAAATAATCATGGTGTGGAGATCAAGGAAAAATCCCCACCATCGATTTAGTGTTTATGTTTTGACGATTAAGATTTAGGTTGATGGTGTTTTTATGCTAGCTAAACGTTATAAGTTTGGACATCGTGTTAAATTTGCAATTTTTAATTAAAATTCTACAACCAACTATGCCGATGCAACAACATGAGATTGGGGCATGATTTGTCCTAAGGATAGGGGGGGGGATTGGAAGAGTGGGCAGGAATTCGAAATGGGAAGAGCACCATTTCTGGGAAAAACATTTTTTTAATTTTCCTGGGAAAGAAAACACCAAAAAAACACCTGCCTTTCCCTCATGCTGTCGTGTTTCACCTTCCCCTCATGATTTTGTACTATGTTGAACGTTTTGGCAAGGGGATTCTGGAATTCACGCAGAAAGAAAAACCACTATGAGTCTCGATCCTTCATGAATTTTCCTGTTCTATGAATTGTTTTCCATTTTATGATTTTCCTGTCTGTTAGTTGTTTCTTGAATGCGAATGCCCAGAATATGATTTGTGTTTTTGAATGGAATGACCAACAAATGATTTCGTTTTTGGTAATTGCAGTAGTCAATCTGGCTCAGGCAATGATCAGAAAATCGTAATTGCTATGTGTGTGTGTATTCCTCGGCTTCTATTATGTTTTGTGAATCCCAGAACTGAGATCATTGTGTGTACATCCTCATTTGACATCTGAACTGATTTAGGGAATGGAAATGGAGTTTGGAAGTTCTTGATAAACCTAGTGTGTGAAGGAAACTCACAGAGAAATCTAGATGGTTGGTTTTCTTCTTTGCATACCCTGAATAACACTGGAAGGGAAGGCATGTCTTGAGGGAATATGTAGAAGAGAAGGGGATGCTTCCTTGTGTTGAGTGTGTAAATGTTTAGAATTCAGGATAGTTCTGGTGCAGGTGTCCATAGATCTGGGGTTGAGATCACTAGCTTAGAAGTCAGTCTTTCCACCTCCTTGGAATCCTGATAAACCCATCTATTGGCTTGTCTGTGTCTCATATTAATTTTGGCTAAGTGTAAACCACTATCTATGTAAGCCTAATAAACCCAATTGGAAGGATGGCTTGGCTGGTAGCATGATAAACCCATCTGTTGGATTGGCTATGACTTGTATAAACTTTGGCTATGTGTAAATCACTGCCTCTGTAAGTATGATAAACCCAACTGTGTTGGCTTGGATGAGTTTTATTGTATCCTTAGCTATGGGGAAGTCTACTAGTGTTCTTTATTCCTTAGGGAAATCATGCCCAGATCAGGGGTGGAAATCTTGCTGAGAGATTGATGAGCACATTAGCCTATGGTTGGGTGGGATAGTGCAGTGACATAGCTGATTGTGGGAAAAGCGTTTGATAAAGATAAGTATCTCTTGTGTTTCAATCCCTGCAACTGTACTTGTTTGTAAATTAATATGAAATGATGAATCCTTGAATGAAATGTGTTGTGTTTCAGCTATATATTTCATGAATGATGCATCTATGTGTGTAATTACTTCAATGAATTTTCTAAGTTGTTATGAAGTTAGATCAGTCAGATTTGTGATGGCTTGGATGTTGGAAATCAGTTTTATACATAGAAATTTTCATGAACAGATCGGATTTTCGCAGATTTTCCCTTCCGCAATTCCCTTTCCACAACTTATAGGATGCGGGATGCGGGATTCGGGATGTGGAAATGCACCTTGTAGAAGTTTGGACTCCGCAATTTCCTTTCACAATTCTCTTTCCACAACTTGTGGGATGCGGAAATGTGCCTTGCAGAAGTTTGGACTCTGCAATTTCCCTTCTGCAATTCTCTTTCTGCAACTTGCGGGATGCGGGATGTGGAAATGCGCCTTGCAAAAGTTTAGAATATGCAATTTCCCTTCCATAATTCCCTTTCCACAACTTGTGGGATGCGAGATGTGGGATGCGAAAATGTCATTTGGCGAAATCAGCTTTCTGCATTTCCCTTCCGCAATTCGTAGAATGCAGAAATGACTATGGTAAATTTTGATTTACGCAACTTTGATCTCTACAACGGCCATTCCACATGCAGGATGCGGAATGTGGAATGCAGCATGTAGGATGCAGAATGCGGAATGCAACATGATGCAGGATGCAGGGTGCGAGAGTGAAATTTTGATATGTTTTTGATTCTGCAAGTGAAGCTCTCCACACCATTGATTTTTTGTGGGATGATTCTCCACCGTTCGATCTCTCTACGATTGGGGAAGATAAAGAGTTATACATGGTCTGGATCAGAATGTTAGTGGGATAAATTCTTGCTTGTGTAGATCTTTAAAGAAAAAAAAATAATCAGGAATCATCATACGAATGTAGAATCATAGATAGGTAACTCAGATAGGATATTTGGGTCATGTTCTCTTCTTCGGGGTAGGAGGGGACGTGACATTGGGGGTGGAAGTGATGCTGAGAGATTGATGAGTACACTGGCCTACTGTTGGGTGGAACATTGCAACGACATAGCTAGTTGTGGGCCAACTTCTTTTCCAGATAAGTATTCTTGTGTATTTAATCTCTGTAATAAATTGTTTACGAATTAAAATGAACATGATGAATGTGTGGAATGAATGTTTTTTCTTCTGTTGTAGAACGCATTATGCATATGTGTATGTTTTTATATAAAGCATTTTCTTTTATGTTTATGTTCATGGGGCTAGATTGCCCATTTGATAGCTGCAATAGCCTAGTCGCATCCTCTCCATCGTCAGTATGAGGGGTGGGGACATGACACAGTGGATTTTTTTGTTCCAATGGGTGAAGATGATATGGTAATAACATACTGGTTAATCTTGTTCCTTAAAGAAACAATTTTTCAACTTAATAATATTTTTTTGTAGTAGTTATTTAGCTTTATTATCTATATGAATCCATGATTTGTTTAACAATAGAAATGCTAAGATGGATCTTGTGTTTTTTTTACAGCTGCCACTTACATTAGAGACTATGACTAAGAAAGGAAAGAAGAAATCCAAGATGATTGAAGAAGATCCAGAAATAGATATTGTGCCCCGGACCGAAATAGTATATGAAGATATGAAATCGGTTACTGGAGCTGAGGCTAAATTCAAGTGGGGGAAAATTTATCACATGATCCAGGATATTAAAGTTCTAGACACCAGCTTGGAATATCTAAATCTATTTGACAACATACTACGATCAGGGATTACGAAAGAATCTACAAGACCGGAGTTGTTTCCTTTCTCAGAGGTGATTGGATGGATTTTGTCCAAAGCAGATGTGAAAGGGATAATCCTGTACAATATGGAAGATAAATGATTGGAATGATTGGCCTCTTTCACCCCTGCATTCATAGCTAAAGCATATAGTTTTCGAACCTTAGAAGTCAGCATAACAAAGGATTGGATCAACAATATGACTCTTGATTACATTGATATAGAAAATATGATGACAACAGAAGGAAAGGTTTTCCGACATCAGGCATCCAGGGAGTATGAGACTGCTAGTCTACGCACCCCATATAGGCTGGTAGCCTTAATTCTAAACAGGATCTTTGGTAGAGCTGATGGAAGATCTTATAAGATTGGATGGGTACCTCTCATGTACCGTGTAACCATGGAGGGGACTGTGTTCAACTAGGCAGATATCATAGCTAATAGTTTGTCCTCCTGTATAACCACAACACAAGAAGGATTGCACCAGAGAAAGTATGAGTTTTATATGGGATCCTTTATGATTGATATTATACTGAGCTTCCATCCTTTTGAGAAGCTAAAATGTAGTTGGAGCGAAGGAAAAACACCCATCTATGTAGCCTACCAGATCTTATGGGCGCACAAGTACCACATTTTTTACAAGCTGATTTATGAAGGGTTCTTAATGCCATTGTACCGGTTAATTTTCATTGAGGAATGTAAATTCCTATCTAAAGGTGCTTTGGATTCCATAAAGGAATTTGGAGACTACTTATTTTCTGAAGAAGGTACTTACTTGAGGATGTATGGGGGAAACAAACCCCCTTCACTGCTTCCCAAGTATGCCACCGACTATGTGGTACATAAAGAAGCAATGAGGCATCTTTTCTTGGATGGTTTTGGGAGTCATTTGTTTGACTTGAAGAAGGCGGTGTTCCCACCAATACCATTATAGGTAGGTAGCTATAAGTTTTCCAAGGTTAAGAGTGCACCAAATTTCATGAAAGATTTGGAAAAAATTCATTTTGGTGAAAAGAGTTTTCACCGAACGATTCTCAAGGAAAAGTTGCAGCACACCGTGCAGTCCTAAAAGTGAAATTTGAATACACTAATTATGTGGATAAAGATGAAGAGTTGTAGCGAAATGTTTACAACATGACTTCCTTGAACAAGCTTCGTAGAAGGAAGGTCACGATCATCGGAGGAAAAGGTAGCAGTAGCATTTTTGAACAGAAAAATGAAGCACATAAGCATACAGGACAAAAGGATGAAACAACACGAAGATTTGCAGAAGGTGCAAAACAAATGTTGGCTGAAGAGGCCAAGCATGAAAAGGAATAAGAACAAAGGCAGAGAGAGGAAGCCATCAAAAAGAAAATTGCAGAAACATAAATATTAATAGCTGAGGAAGCAGTTCATGAATGGATTGAATAGACCCACTTGATTTGTTTTGTCTTATTCACATGTGGAAAATTCTATGTAATATTTTGTGTTTATTCTATTTTCCTAGTGAGCACACTAGAGGATGAAATTTTTGTAACCGAAAGGTTTAAGGAATCGCAAAGGGTAGGAGGGAGATGGAAAGTCATTTTGTAATTTGTATAAGTAGAAGTGAAGTAGATGAGATAAAGGACTTTCACTAGCATACATGTTGAAGCGTTTTTGTAAGGAGAACTATTTCTATTTATAATAAAGAGAAATGAAATTTTGCTGGAGGAAGGACTGTATGATACTCAAGATGTTATGTGGATTTCTGATATGAACAATTTATGTTTGGCTTGCTGCATATTGCGAGATCGTTCTAACCTGTCGAACTATTTCTGCAAGTTTATAAATGATTTCACTATTCTATTTTGAATCTTGTGCAAATGATGAATGATGAATGATTTAACTTCACAGAGCTATATTTGTGTTAATTTTTTGTTGTATTTATGTATTCAAAATTTATCAGCTATATGTATAATTCTATATGCAAACAATTCAGCACATCATTCATATTAGTATTAATCTTGCTCCTTGGGGATAGTTTAGAATATATTTAGATTAGTTGTTCTTTACTTTTACTTGCATTTAATCTAGGCACTTGCATATCGTCCATAAAATATAAAATAGATAAACGGTGGGCCGGGATGCAACCGGTAAACAGATTTAAAATTTTACTTTAACTCTACGGTAGTCGGGCCGCTAACCGGATGGATTCCCCATACCAAACGATAAACGATCTAATTGGGAACGGTTATTGGGGAGAATCCCTATTGTCAGTACCTAGGATTTTCTAGGCTTCAACACACTCATAACTTCATTGATGTTGCCTTATTGGAAAGAAGGAAGCTTCCCACAAAAAAAATTAACGCTTCACTGTCATCATTCTAGGTAATAACTCCATGTATTGTTCTAAATGGATCCCAAAATTTCACGTAACCATATTATATCATAACCGATAATTTCTATGTTGTCAATGTCGCTTATACTAACTTGGTATTGGGAGTGTAATGGTTGTACTACATTGGAGAGCATTAAATAAATTACAAGGTTCATGAAATGAAATTCAAAGATCATGATGGGAAACCGATAAATTTCAAAGGAATCAACACACATCCCAAAGAAGTGGTGCCTGCACATAGTATGAGATTAGTTTTGAGCCATGGGGGTCTTGAATGGGTTGTAGAGTTCTATTGATTCTTGGAAAAATCCCAGGTACCGATAGTAGGGATTCTCCCCAATAATCATTCCCAATTAGATCATTTAATTTTTGGAATGGGGAATCCGTCTGGTTAGTGACCCTGCTACTATAGAATTAAAAGAAAGTTTTAAATATGTTTTACCATTTGCGGCCCGGTCCACCGTTTATATTTTTATTGTATTAAGGGATGAAATTCAAGTGCCTACATTAAATGCAGGTGATTGCAAAAACAAGGACCTCACAAGTCAAACACAAGTGAGCTACACAGGGTCTTACCTCTCACCTTACATGAATCAATTTCTCCTCAATTACCTAAATAAAACAACAACTAAACTAATCTACATATCCCTAGGAGAGCAGATTTTATATCTAACTGAGTAATGTACTATACTATTGCATGTGGAATCCTATAGGTAGCTGTTCAAATTCTTCATGCATAAATACAGTAGGGAAATATAAACAAAGATAACTCTGTCATGTGAAAACATTCATTACTCATTCCATGCACACGATTCTTAACAGAAGGTAAAATCAATCAGAAATTGTAGAAATAATTCAATAAGTTAGAACGATATCATAGTTGTATAGCAGGCTAAAACAGAAATAGTTCATAATTTAGCAAGCCACACAATCCATTTGGAAACTCGTACATTCCTTCCTCCACCGAAATTCCGTTCTCTTTATTCATAAAATAAGTAGTTCTCATATAAATAGCTTTAGCATATATGTGCTAGAAAAATTCCTCTCTAATCTCTATTCTACCCCTATTTATAATTTTTACAAATGAATTTTGGGTTACCCCCACCCTTTGGGTTTCCTTGACTCTTCGATTAACAAAATTCATCCTCTAGTGACTTGCACTAGGAAAATAGAAATAAAATAAGATAATTTTCAAAAATTCCACATTTAAACAAGACAAAACTTAGCAGGGCCCAGCTGATCCTCCAATGAAATCTTTTGATATAGCAGCTTCTGCAATGATGGTCTTGTAATCCGTAGGCTCCAACAATCTAACTCTCACTTAATGTATGGAAAGTTGTGAATATATTCCTGCTACTTTGGGCGGAGTTACCTTGATTTGGTCTTCCAGAAGGTAATTACTGACTATTACTTGTGCAACCAAACTCTTTAACACTTTCTCAGTGATGCCTTTAACCTGTCGGATGCTAAGCTCGTCCTCCCGCAATCTATATTGGAGGTATTTAAAATGTACCTCTTGGTATGGAAACTCTTGGATTCTTTTTGTTGTAGAGGTTTGAATTCTATTATGTACTGTGATCATCCTCTTATAAAAATCCATATGCCTTTTCAAATATTTCTTGACTACAGTGGTTAATCTTGCAGCAGCCTTGCTACTGAAATCCATGAGCTCAAACTCTATCTTCAAGTTCTCAGTAGTCTTCTATGGAAAATGCTCTGGAATTACTACATTAGTTTCCATCCATGATAGTTGACCCTGAATAACTTTTACAACTTCTTGTGTCTTTGTTCTGAAATCAGTTGAGATTGTTGATATTTCTTGCAACCTTGTTTCTGCCCATTTAATCTTATAAAATTCTTCTGTAAGCTGTATCTGGACTTGATATGTTTTCCTCTTGATTAGGAGGGCTTTCTCTCGAAGAGGAGTAATATCAACCTGCCGTTCATTGGTTGTCTTGAGTTGAATTTCCAATGAACTATTATGTGCCTCCAACTCTGCTACTCGGGTATTCAACTCTTCTTCTTGTTTATCAGTTGTAGCTTTTTGTGTCTCTATCTCTGAAACCTTATTTTCAAGGTCTTTCTTTTCTCCCTCAACGATGGCATTTGAAAGAACCAAGGCCTCCTTTTCTGATTCTAAAGATTGGTAGGCCTCTTGTAGTCTTTTGAACTATGAAAGAGTAGCCTCATGTTTCCTCTTCATCTCTCGGCTTTCCCCTCTTTCTTTCATCAGAGTATCTTTCACTCTTACCATCTTCCTTCAATCTGTCAACATTATAGGAATTTGCTTGAGAAGTTGTGACACCGATCGAATCCATTAGTTGTGGATATTCATCGGTACCTTTCATGACAACTTTTTCAGTAACTATGATTACCTCAGGTTGTGTACCCACCTTTAATTTCTTTTCAAGCCTTCGAACAATGGTTTTCCGTTTAGGATCGAAGACTACCTTATCTAGGCATGTAACCACATGTTGCTTGGATGGAGTAAAGGGAACTAACCCTAATTCTGAAAAATGGAGGTGACCTCCTGTTATCACATCTCTTGAGGTAGAAGGAGGATCTGATGGATTGTCTTGGGAAGTATCTTGTTCTAAATTATTCCTGTCTCGGTCCTCCTGCTCTTTTCTCTTCAATTCTTTAGCTACCTTCTCTGCCTCCTCTCTTGCAATGTTAGTCGATTCTTTTTGCATTCTTTCTTCTGCATCCTTTTTCCTTTGTTATTATTGCTTTTCGATTTGTTCTTCTTATTCTTTTAGTGTTTGGGTATCCTCATCCAATAATTTCTCTTCTTCTTTAACTAACCTTCGGGCCTCTTCTTCCTTCTTCTTGGAAGCTTCTTCTTCATGTTCCTGTTGTTCAGAAGTGCTACTATTGCTGCCTTTACCTCTCATGGTAGTGATTTTCTTCCTCAACCGTTTGTTCAAAGCGGTCATGTTACATGCATTTTGGTATATCTGCTCATCCTTTTCAAAGTGATCGGAGTATTTGAAATGTACCCCTATAGATGCACAATATTTTGAAACTTTGTCCCAAGAGTTGTTTCTATGGAAAATTTTCTCTCCAAAATGAAATTTTTCTAGTTCTCTTACAAAGTCAGGGGCACTCTTCACCTTAGTAAACTTATAACTACCAATGCAAAATGGTAGCAATGGTTAGACAAATTTCTTCATATCAAACAGGAAGTTCATGACACCATCTATGTACAACTGTCTTACCACCTCCTTATGGATGACAAAATCTGTGGCATATCTTGGCAATAGTGAAGGAGCCCCAGATCCTCCATACATCCTCAAGTACAAACATTCCTTAGAGAAATGTTAATCTCCATATTCACTTACCATCTCTAGTGCTCCTTTGGACATGCTTTTGCATTCTTATAGAAAAATCAGCTCATATAATGACAACAGAAAATATTCACTGACATTCTTGTAAAAAATGAAATACTTGTGTGCCCACAATATTTGATACACGAAGTACACAACATTCCTAGCGGGGAATGGGTGTGTACATAAGATAGAGTCAATAAAAAAGGAGCTAATGTAGAACTTAGATTTCCTTTGGGTAAGACGTCCTAATGCTGCAACTAGGCATGATGATAAGCTATATGCCATGATGTGTTCCTGGTTGAATATAGTGCCTTGCATGGATACATGATATATCAACGGAATCCAGGTCATCTTATAGAACCTCCCATTTTCCCGACTGAAGATTCGATTTAGCATCAGGGCTATGAATTGGTATGGGGTGCGCAAATTGGCAGTATCATATTATGCTGAGCCTTTATTTCAAAACTGCTTCCCAGATATCTTCATATTCTTAACATAGTCAAACACATCCAAATCCAGATCCCCTACCCATTTATCTATCATAAAAGTCTAGGGTGCTGGTAGCTTGTAGGATTTACCATTGTAGGTGGGGTTGAAGGAAGAAAAAGGTTTTTTTTCCGAGTTTGAAACGACCATAGTAGTTGCATCCGTGTGAGATAGGATCCAAATGATAACATCGACACAACGAAAAATATTAGGGCGTGTAGCTACTTTTGTGATGGCAGATCTTTTTATGTTCACATACAATGGTATGTCATCTAATCCTGCATCCAGAACGGTTTTGTCTTTGATCATTTGATAAATATGCCCCCATTTTAATTCTGGCTCAACTCCTATGACAGAATTTGTGTCCTCATAAATAATTTCCATTTTGGGAAAAATCTCTACATCTGGGTCATCTCCTGTGTCTTGAGCCTTCTTTTGTTTGTTTGTTTGGCATGGTGTTGTATGAATATTGAGGATGCAATAACAACATACCAAGAAATGAATTAAGAGTTACTGTGGTAAATCAACATGCATTCATCATTGATAAAAGATACATAAATGAATAACTATTATTAATATGCAAGATGATGGATGAAACCTAGATAACAAACATGAGATTGCATTTAATAAAACTGCCTTTACTGACTCCTCTCTGAACATCTCAAAAGGATCTGTGATATAAAGAAAAGGTTATCTAGATACATCAAAAATGATAAAATGCATATTAGGTAAAAATTGGACAAGCTTCACATGCTTTATGGGGTTTAGACCTCTGATTCTAAAAAAACAATCATCCCGGGCTTTGTATCAAGAGATACCTACAAAGTTTCCTAACAAGGATTTATTATAGGATTGACCTACACATTTTGCTTTAAACATGAATGCGTCGGGGATTATCCTCTCAAAAACAAAATGAACCTTTCACAAGTGGATTTGTGACCTAGACAACGAAGGATACATGAACCCTATCCCGATTTCACAACCCAAAGAACCCTCGTGAAAACCCCGCCCCATCCAACTATGATACATTTCCCTATTGCTGCACGTCAATATGAACCAAATGAGGTGCAGTCGATGAAACGATCGACTAGAAAAAACCTCACTAATGAACAAGTATGACATACCAACGCCCATGGCCTAAGTGACAAAGATGGGTGGTGCGGAGCAGGTGAGAAACCCCCCATGACCATGCTAGAAAATAAAAACAAGAATGTCGAAGTTTCTGATGCGAGTCAACCTTGGGAAAAAAATTGAGAGGTCCGTGAGCCTAAAAATGAAACCTAATGCGGTTGGGAAAGACTTTTACCACTACGGCCCAGGTAAAACCTTAATCCAAACAATGCTAAAACCCCTCAAATTCCATTTTACGAAAACATTTTAACAAGATCAAAGACGAGGAAGTTCAGAGTGTACCTGGAAAATGGTGGCTTGACAGTTGGTGAGAAAAAGCTATTTCAAGCAGTGTACAGAAATTCCAGGTGGCAATCGACAGTTCGAAGCACTCCAAACGGTAGTGGTAACAGTCCTTAGAAAAATCCTCCAACGACTTATAAATAAAAACATGAAAAAAATCATTAATTCAGTCGCTGGGGAGTTTAAGGCCCATGGGTAAAAACGTCGTTTGGCGCCAAAGCCCTATCGACAACCTTCTGAATCGACAAGGAAACTCAGGATCCTACGACAGTATTACATTAACTCACGAAGTAATTCTGATGGTATCGAATCAAATTTGCCAGGTCCCACTGATCTTCAAAATATTAGGAAGATATTCATAACCTCTATCAACGGTGAAAGTTAATACAAGTTGTGACAGCGTCGACTCCAAAAATGGAGTTCTTTCAACACTATCACGAAGACTCATTAAAACTTCCCGCACAAACCCTATCAACAAAAAAAATGAAAAATCATCGATTGCAAACGATCAGTCCATCTGAGTGTATCGACCTGAAAACATGAGTCATGCCGATGTTATCGGCACAACTTTATGAAAAAAGGGCCCGTCGAAAAACTCACATAAATTTCTTGATGAGAGGCTATCGGATAAGAAAATAATTCCCCCCCCGGATAAAATCTTCTCAACTCTCTAAGTTTACCCGATAATCATCGGTGCAATTAGCGAGATCTCCTGACAGCTTCATAAAGGCCTCGATAACAAACTGTAAAAAAAATGATAACACTACCGATAATATTGGCACCAAAATTTGAGTTTTCGTCAACGTACCGGCAGACTCACAAATGTTTTCCGAGACTTGATAAAAAATAAACAATTAATTGGGTTAAAAGCACGAGTTTCTTCGACGTTTCACCCAGACTCGATGAGTTCAGTCGATGTATCGGTTGAAAAACCTGAGTTCTAACTTTTGTCCAAAGGATTTTCTAACTTGTGAAAAAATAAATCTAAGTCATGGGAAAGATCTACAGAGAGACGAAGTAGTCTAAGAAAGTCTAACAGATAAAATTCTAAGGAGGGGCCCTAAAATCATTAAAAAATTTGGGGTAGTGGTTGCAGAAGCAACAATTGACGAGTAGCTGGTGAACACAGATCTCTAAAAGGATATTTATTTGAAACACAAACTCCTTTATGGAATTTGATTAGAGAAACCTAACTCATGCTTCTTTCAAGATCATTTAAGAGTCTAGACTTTACCAGGAATGTAATATTCATAACATTAAATTGATTGTAATCCCTCGGGATATGGAAACCAGGATTAAAAGTCTTGATAACTCTTTTGGGGCCAAAATGTGAGATTCATTTTACCTTTGTATTTGGTTGCTGCCGGATATGACACCATAGGAGCATGGCAGAGTTAGACAAGTGCATTCGTTTGTTCCTCATTCCCATGCCTTTTTCATTCTTTTGATGCTTAAGACTTTTGTCTTTTGAGTCTTCCTGGATTGTTTCTTTTATATTTGAGATTTGACTTAGGTTCTTCCATCCATAGTGTCCTTTTGTGTGAGTGATGACTTGTTTCATCTCACGGACGGAGAAGAACCTTTTGAGCAATCCAATCATTTTGTTGATTTATTTCTTTGGTATGTCTTCTTGATATGTATTTTCCGTTTAGGAATTTTGACTCTTTATAATAATCCTTTTGGATTTAATTTTGTGGCATGGGATTATTTGAATACCATACACCTGTCAGTCCTGCTTCCTTTCCGTGAGTCTTTTGTGGAGAGCTTCCTAGGATAGATATTAATGTGAAAGTGGATGGATCCCCAAAATAGTATTCTAGACTTCCTGTACCTTAGTTATTTTACAGGATTTAAATAGGAATTCAAAGTGTTCTTAAAATGATTTCCCTTCAGCAGTATATCAAATTAAAGAATCTTCTTTTGATCATAATTTTTCATCAATCACTTCCAATCAGTAGTTCCTGGAAAAAATATTCGGTAGTTTATTCAGACCCCAATGTGGCCCAAGCACCAAAACATGGAGCTGGCTTATTATGGAATAAAACAACTAAACTAAATCAAATCATCAAATAAAACAAATGCTTATTTTGAAACCAAAAACAAAATGAACTAAAGTAAATCAGAAAACACAATTGAAAGGAAAAATGGGAATTTTTTTATTTATGTACAAACAGGTCCCTAAAGTACTAAATGAAATAAGGTTTGAGAACCAGACCATTAACAGGAAGATTCTCTTCCCACCCCTATAAATCCTGTAACTTATACATCGAGGGGCCTAACTTTTTAGCAATTTGAAATGGGCCAACCCACAGGTGTTGAAACTTAGTATGCTTTCCCTTTTCATCATGAGGGTGATCCCACTTAAGAACCAAGTCTCCAATCTCAAAAATTCCCTTCCCATACTTATTCTTATCGAACCATATTTTGACAATTTCATGTTGGTGTTTAAATCTTTCTTTGGATTTGAGCCTAGAATATTCAAGTTTCAGCAATCTATTGATTTGAGCTTGTAAAACTTCACTTCCAGATCCTTGTGAAGCTTGGGATAACTAAGAGGATGGGAGTAAAATGTTTGGGGGTAGGATAAATTCTTTCCCATAGACTAGAGTATTATTAAATTTGAGCTCACGGGAATCTATGAAGAAAAACACAACTCACAAGTAGATATCACAAGAAAATTTACTCAAAATACGATATGAAACAGTGCAATAATGATTTGCAGCTGTGTATGATTTCATTAATCAAAAGTAAAAATGGATAATCAATCCAATGTAATACACGGTTATTAATAACCAGTCAATTTGAATGCATGAGAGAGGAATTCGAATTGATTGACTCAACCTAACTGAATAAATAACTAGACATGACTAAATCACTATCGGAGCCTAACTAGTTAGCTCTAGCTGTCTAAATTAGTGCTTCAGTCAGTTAGAATCAGTTAACTAGTTGAACTAAATGTGGTAGGTGAGGAAAGGCACCTTCCCACATGCAGTCAATCAATGACTGGCTCTAACTGAATGTAATTGGATGTAACTGAATGTAGCTAACTCCTAACTAGTCATAACTAGTCACTAACTGAACTCAATTGAAGAAGGTTGGTTTCAGCACTCTTAGTGGATCCTAAATTGTAGGGATTGTTCTAAGAGGTGCCTAAACTGATGCATATAAGTACAATCAGTGGTATTCATCCTCAACTAGTGTTCCCCGCACTCTAGTAGCTGGTACATGTGGCCCAATTAGGCCATGTGGACCCAATGGTGCTAGTGACTAAACATAGACGAAAAAGACTCCTAATTTAGACATAATTAACCAAATTGGACAAGGGAGGATTATAATCCTAACACCCTATGAATGCTAACTTGGAAAATTTGTGGGCCCCGGTAACTAAGACCATAGGTCACCCATTATAGCTAAAGCAATGTAACTGCTTAATACAAACAAGGAAACGGGGAAAAAACCACATGGGAAAAACAACCCCCGTGAAACTAAGCAGGTAGAATCAGGATCAATCTTGTTCATATGTGCATAGGTATCCTGGGTCTTGGCATGTAGAACTCTCCATCTTATTTCTAGAGGAATCTTACTCTTTGGAAGAATAAGAATATGATCAACGAAGTCATAAATATACAAAGTTGTTGGATGAAAACTGAACCCATGTAGAGCAACTGAAATCAACTGATAAGAGAGAAAAAGTGCTTGAGGATTAGAATCATGTGAGGAAAAATCGAGCAACTGATATGTTACCTTGAATAGAAAACCATGAGTAGTAAAATAAACCTCAAGTGTTAGGAGCAAGTGTCTAGGCAGATGTAGAATGTCTTCCTCTTTACTAGTTCTGTCAGGAGATGAGCTTGTGACCAAAGGTAGAGAAGCCCTGGGATTGTGGAGAGTGAATGCTTGAGATCCATAATCTAATATATCTTAATAAATAACAAATTATTCACAAAATAAAATATCATCAACCTTACAAGAGGAAACTAACCTCAAATCCCCAGCAACAAGTTTGAAGAAGACTTGTGGTACTTGATTTTTCACACTGAAATTGGTGAGAGAATCTACAAGCATGACTGAAAGCTATTGGAATTTAAAATTTGAACCAAATAATATCATATCAGTCCAAATAATATCATATCATATCCAAATAAGTTCATATCATATCCAAAAGTATGGTCCACCGAGACGGTAGATGCATAGTTTTCTCCTTCTTCAAAATTCTGAATATTGGTGCATGCAATCCTATAGGAAGTTGCTGGAAGATATAGATAAAGGAGAGCAAATGGATCAATCCTAGAATCTGATATTTTTTCCAAAATATCCAAGGTATTACTTATATGCACACTAGCAGCAACATTAGAGGGAGAGAAATCAAATTCCTCTTGACTTTCGGAAGCAATGACTGACAAATTTTGCATAAAATTTAAAGGAGAATCACTAGAGAATGTTTGCATAGAAGTGCAACAAAATTTTCGTCAATATCAAATATTCAAATTTTTTATTTTGTATCATCCATATGAGAATATGAGATATCATATATCTCATAAACTTCCAGAGCATCAAGAGAATGAGTCATTGCAAGGAGACTTTCTTCAATTCGAATTGACTGTGTAGAAGATTATGCCTCTTCTTCATCTTGAACAACTTCATTAGAGAGAGTAGAGGCTGATAATTTTGGATCAAGAACTTGTGGGGTGTTGGGTGTGCTCTCCAAAGTGTTATTATGATCCTCATTATGCTTGCCAAAGGTTCTGTCCAATTTTGTCTAGAGATCCTTTGGGTATTCAACAGATTTAGTGAGGTAGCGCAATCTAGGAGAAAGGGCCAAATCTATTGCTCCAAAATCTCCATCACCTTCATTTATCCAATCATTCTCATAAGAATCTTTAACAAGTCCAATAGACACCTCATAGAGATCTTATCTCTTCAGAGATGCAATCATCTTCATCTTCCATTCTTAATATCTTGTGGATGGAGTAAGAAGAGGAACTGATAATTTTGAATCCATCTGAAATTGTACCTACAATTACAAAAAAAACAAAGGTCAACTACCTGCACATTTCAATTTTTCATCACACCCAACTTAGTCAATCATGCTAGCTTGATCAACAATTCCTTTGCTTATGATTTATGTGGTAAAATTTTTGGCTTCTGGTGCAGATTAGGAAGGAGTATTTTTTCTCCAAAAACATTTGATCCAGTAGGAGGTCTGTAGAAGGAGAAGTTCCTTGTCTTGCTGAGGCTTTGATACCATATTAAATTTTAGCTCATAGGAATCTATTAAGAAAAACACAACTCACAAGTAGATCTCACAAGAAAATTTACTCAAAATATGATATGAAATAGTGCAATAATGATTTGCAGCTATTTATGCTTTCATTAATCAAAAGTAAAAATACATAATCAATCCAATGTAATACACTAGTATTAATAACCAGTCAATTTGAATGCATGAGAGAGGAATTCGAATTGATTGACTCAACCTAACCGAATGAATAACTAGACATGTCTAAATCACTATCAGAGCCTAACTAGTTAGCTCCAGTTGTCTAAATCAGTGCCTCAGTTAGTTAGAATTAGTTAATTAGTCTAACTGAATGTGGTAGGTGAGGAAAAGTGCCTTCCCACATGTAGTTAATCAACAAATGGCACTAACTAAATGTAACTGGATGTAACTGACTCCTAACTAGGCTTAACTAGTCACTAACTGAACTCAATTGAAGGAGGTTGGTTCTAGCACTCCCAATGGCTCCTATATTGTAGGGATTGGTCTAAGAGGAACCTAAACTAATGCATGCAAATGCACTCAGTGGTAGTCAGCCTCAACTAGTGTTCCCCACACGATAGGAACTGATACATGTGGCCCAATTAGGCCATGTGGACCCAATGGTGCTAGTGACTAAATATAGACTGAAAACACTCCTAATTTAGACATATTTGACCAAATTGGACAAGGGAGGATTATAATCCTAACAAGTATAAGGGGAAAATCCTAAGAAATTCTTGGGGGTAACCCTGTCTACCCATAGTGCATTAGGAAGAGCTATGTGCCAACTTCTCTGATTTTTTATAATAGTCTTCTTTAAGATTACGATAAGGTTTTTATTAGTTGAAACAGCTAACCCATTACCTTGTGGATAATAATTCACAAAATAATGCAACTTAATTCCTTTTTCACTATCAAATCCAGTTAGCTTCATTTATGAAAAATAAGATGCATTATCAAAGACAAGTGAAATTGGAACCCCCAAACTTGGTTATGATATTTTCTTGCAAGAATTTGATGACCGTGTCCTCGTTCACTTTACATAATGGAATTGATTCTACCCATCTTGTGAAGTAATCAGTAGCCATGAGGATATATTTGTGTTTTAATGAATAATTAGGATTAATTTCTCCAATGATGTCAATACTCCATTGTTCGAATGGATCTGAAATAATAACCGGTTGCAAAGGTCCAACCACTTTTGCTAGTCTTCCACTGCTTCTATGGCATATGTCAAACTTTGTTACATAGGCACGAGCATCCTTAAACAATGTGGGCCAATAATATCCAGTTCTTAGAATCTTGTGGGTAGTAGTATCTCCTGAAAATTGTCCTCTAGCAGGACCCTCATGCAATTCTTTGACAACTTTAGAGGCATCCTCTTGTTCAAGGCATATTAGAAATACCCCATCATAGTTCTTCCTAAAAAGAACTCCATCAATTATTTAGTAAGAGGCTGAATTTCAATGAAGTGCTCTTCTTTGTTTAGAATTCCAATGTTCTGGTAAATATCCTTGTTGGAGGTAATGTACCATATCTCTGTACTAGGATTCAGGAGCTGTAAAGATATGACATATACCAATCATATGCAATTCTACTTCATTTTCCCAATCATCATCTTCATTAGTATGAATTTCATCCATTAACTTACACAACCCTTGTCCTTTGATAGTGGTGGTTGGTTTGAATTCCAAGTCGTACTCCTATAACACTGTCACCCAGTTCCCTCATCGTTCACCCAATTCCTTTTGTACAAAAAGGGTTCGAACAACCGGATGAGGGACAATTACCTTGGTCTTGTTTTTTCAGAATGTAAGGCCTGAATTGTTTCACTGCTTTAAATACTGCATACGTTTGTTTGTCAATGGAAGGCTAGTTCAATTCAGCACCTTGTAACCCAGTGCTCATAAATGATATGGGGTACTCATCTCCCATTTCTTCTCTATATGTGAGCACTACTGTGAGTGAGTTATTAGAGGCAAAAGTGTACAGAATAAATTCCTTTTCAAAATCAAGACTTCTAAAGGCACCCCTCTCTGTATCGGTCCATTTAAATTGTACACTCTTCTTTACCATTTGTTGCAAAGGTTTTACTATCTATGCAAAGTCAGGGACAAACCTTAGAACAAAAATTATAGTACCCATGAATGATTGCATACCTTTTTTGTTGTGGGGTAAGGGAATATGAGATATGGCTTCTATTCTCTTCGGCTCTTATATGGAGATTCCCTTCTTAGAAATGATGTGGCCTAACAGTTTTCCCTCTAATACTGCGACAATGCTTTTGTTAGGATTCAAAGATATGCCGTATTTTCTACAACGGTCAAAAATTTGTTTCAAATGAAACATGTGATATTCTCTCTTATTATAGAAAACTATTACATCATCTAGATAGACTACCACATTGTGGCCAATTAAACATTGGAAATCTATATCCATTTCCCTTTGAAAAGTGGCTCCAACATTGATCAGCCTGAAGGGAATTCTTCTGTACGCAAACATTACCCACTTTGTTCAAAATGTGGTTTTCATCCTATCTTGCTCAGCTACCAACACTTGGTTGTATCCTAAAAACCCATCTAATATGGAGAACAGTTCAGAACCTGAGACCATTTGTAGGATTTGTTCCATTGGTGGAATTGGGTAATTATCTTTATCTGAAGCTCGGTTCGGATTTCTGAAATCTACAAATAATATTATCTCACCATATTTCTTCCTTACATGAAGAAAATTTTCCACCCACTTTGAATGCCTGACTCTAAAAATGATCTTTGCATCATGTAACTTCTTTACTTCATTTTGGATCAGAGGTTCCATCTTGGGATGCATTTTGTTTAGTTGTTGCTGGAATGGTTTCACACCTGATTTAGTAGGAATGATACGTGGGATGATGTGGGTATCATAGGTCTTCAAGTATTCATATGTCCAAGAAAAAACATCCTTATATTGTTGAAATAAACTGATAAATCTGCTTCTTTCTCCCCGTGAACAACATTTTCCCAAGTTCACACACTTGGGTTCAACCTCTTTCCCAAGAATAATCACTTCATACAACATAGATGAACTATTTTTTTTGACATTGGAAGGCTATCTAAAATTGTTGTTTAGATCAAACATCCCTTCCATCATTCTCACTACTTTAGGCATGAAGTTTCCACTTTGAAGATTAGATTGATGCTCTTCATCATCAATCACCGAATCCTTGAAAGTTTCATCATTCGTTAGAAAATATATGATATGCGGATCATCATCAAACACTCTCAAGTTTGTAACATTGTCTGGTATTAATGGCCTGAAAATGAGCTTAATAGAACATTTGTTATTAGTGGGTACGAATCTTGCAGCAACAACAGCTAAAAAATCAGCTACAACATTTTGCATTCTAGGAATTGAACTTATATTAAAATCATTGAACTTTGTTATCAGATCCTAGAACTCAGTTTGATAGCCTTTTAAATGTGGTGGCAAACAATGAATTGTATTTCTAATTTGCCTGACAACTACCTCAGAATTACCAAATACTTTTAAATTCTTAAACTTAAACTCAATGGATTTTCTTAGGCCCTGGACTAGAGCTTCATATTTAGTTGCATTATTCGTACATTCAAACTCTAGTCGACAAGAGAGAAAATGTTTTTTCTTTTCAGGATCAATCAGGACACAACCTGCTCTTGATCCCTCTTGTGTTTTGGAACTATCAAAATACAAAAACCAAAATATATCTTCTAAATCTACTGGATTAGTGTTGCCTTCTATGTTAGAAACTAAACTAACTATATTACAATCAATATCATCAGTCCGTGAAAAATGAAGGATTTTGGACTGTGTGTCTGACTCATGAATGACTTACTCAGCTTGATAATTTCCAGGTTCAAGTTCTAAAAAGTAGTTACCCAAGACAGAAGATGAGAAGTTTATAGGTTCATTTTCCCCTTCCAATTGAGTTACATTATGTTTCATGTGTGGTTTTCTCACTACTTTAACTTGATTTTGACTGTTATTAAATGGAAAACACATGTGTGACCAATTGATTGAGAAATACCCATTCATTTTTGTAGATCAGTCCCTGCTCAAAATCAAACCATAGGCCTCTGGTATATCTACCACCATAATTTCTATAAACTGGAAAATTCTATCATCTGTGCACAACCGGATAAGTACATTTTTTATTTCTCCTGTTACCTTGACTGCAAATTTGTACAACTAGATGGAATTACATGAGGATGGAGTAGGTTGATCATTAATATTTTTACATACTGATAGTGGCATGGCATTAGATGAAGTCCCGAAATCCATCAAACAATTATGCACATTGTGGTTGAAAATCTCGAAAGACAATAAGAAAGGAAAAGTTTGAGATTTAGATTTTTTTCGATGCTAGCTTCATTAATTTCTTTATCAAATTGACTATCATCTTGAGAACTAATGGGTTGAGGGTCAAAATCCTCCAAGAGATTCTTTCTTTGCTCGAGTAAATTACACAATTCAAACAAAGAGATATTCGCTTTTGTTTTCTTGATTTCTTCTACTATGTCATACCCCATATCACAACTTATCAGACTTTTCTTACTATTTTCTGTTTTATTTTCCACAATATTTACATGTGTATTGAATGATGGAACCTTATCTTTTTGGTTGACCAGATCAGACTTATATTTGTTTGAGTATTACTGCTAATCTTCTTCATATTCTCTTGCATCTTCCTAATCTTAGGCAATATTGATATATTATCCATCACTGATCCTTTACTTTTAGTTGAAACATTTAGTGATGAGAGTTGGATTTCTTCATTAGAATCATCTTTGTCTAATCCCGGTGTAGGTGCACAGTCCCATAAGACCATGGTGGTTTTGTGTGATTCTTCTGATTCATTTGTTTTTACTTCTCCCACCTTTGGATCTGTTATTTGAGCATCTAATATTTGATTCATAACTAGAGTTATTGAGTTAATCCATTGTGGGGAACTTTTTTTAGAATAAGGTTCTTGATGAAAAGTGCAAAAATGATCCATTCCTACCTCAGTAAATTCAAAACAGAAGAACTATGCATAGGTCCTTAAGATGCCCCACTTTCCTCTCTTTTCTTAAAATAAGGTTTGAACTGTTTTTTGGATGAACTAGTTTCTTTATCCTTTTCTAGATCGACAATCTTGTATGATAACTTTTGTACCATTTTAACCACGTTTTCCAATTTATTTGAATGTTCCTCTTTAGGTCTAGTTAGAAGCAAAGTTTGTTTACTGCTATAAGTATTTACCTCTGGTTCTTTGGTGTGTTTGTTTATGTTGTCAAGTTTAGCTTCTACTTTATTGTCTTCCTCATAAGTTTCCACCAAAGAAGGCTTTAATGACCTCTTGATAAACAGTGCTATGCTGGGACAAAGTGTTGAAGTGTAGTATTCTATTAAAGTTTCTTCAACATGCTTTATTGTGGCACTGCAATTATTCAGATGAGCAACAAACCTTTGGTTAAAATCTTTCACTTTTTCCTTCTTATCCATCCTCAGAGCTAACAATTGTTTCATGAGAGTGGCATTGGTTCGTTGAATACCAAACTTGTTTTTAAACAACCTTTCAAAAGTATTCCAATCTGTTGTTGAATTTTATTGTAAGCCGAAATACCAAGCAGTGGCCTTAGCTTCAAAGGTATGTGGAAAAATTATGCATACCACATCTTCATGTTCCACTGCTAAAAGTTCCAGATCCAGATAGAAACTTTGCAGGTGGTCATCTACTGAAATTGCTTTTGTGGGGTCTAACTTAGGTAATGCCTTTTCAGGAATCTGAGGCAAAGAATGCAAAGGAGTAACCAATTTGAGTTGTGTTTGAGCTCTCTAAGCCAGTGGTGGATTGGGATGATTAGTATTTGGGGGAGCATTTCCAACCATGATTCTATGAGGAGTCTATGGTGGAGACTGAACTGGTGACTGGAAAACCAGGGAATCTGGTCCCAACTGATCAAGTGGTTGAACAATCTCTTGTATGGATAAATTTACCAACTCTTCCAAATTTCACACCAAGATCGAGTCTTCAGTGTAAGTAGGTACTCTCCTAGAAGCATGCCTTCTTGGTAATTCAAGGATTGTCTTCAATCCTCCAAGCTTCTTTACCTAAGACCTTGTATGTCTCCTAAAGTGGTTAACTAATTCAAATGGAATAGGGTAGAGGCATTTTGAAACTTCTTCTTCAGATCCTACTCTTTCTTCAGAAATGAAATCTTTAGGAAACTTTGTTTCAGAGCTATCACCAGTGGAATAGTTTCTAGTAAACAGATTTCCTCTACCAGCCATGCACTGACGATTCTCCTTCCAGCGCCAAAAATGTTGATTCCTGGAAAATTACTAGGTACCGGCAGTAGGGATTCTCCCCAATAATCGTTCCCAATTAGATTTTTTACTGTTTGGAATGGGGAATCTGTTTGGTTAGCAGCCCGACTACTGTAGAATTAAAATAAAGTTTTAAATATGTTTTACCGGTTACAGCCTGATCCACTGTTTATGTATTTTTATTTTATTAAGGGATGAAATGAAAGTTCCTAAACTAAATGTAGGTGATTTCCAAAACAAGAATCTCACAATTCAGACATTGCGTAGGGTCTTGCCTCTCGCCTTACATGAATCAATTGCTCCTCAATCACCCAAAGAAAACAACAACTAAACTAATCTACCTATTCCTAGGGGTGCATAGTTTATATATAATTGAGTAATGTACTGTACTATTGCATGTGGAATCCTACAGGAAGTTGTTCAAATTATTCATACATAAATACAATAGGAAAATATAAACCAAGATAGATCTATCATGTGAAAACATTAATTACTCATTCCATGCACAAGATTCTTAACAGAAAGTAAAATCATTCACAAATTTTAAAAATAATTCAACAAGTTAGAATGATCACATAGTTGTATAGCAGGCTAAAACAGAAATAGTTCATCATTTAGCAATCCACACAATCCATTTGGAAACTCTTATAGTCCTTCTTCAAGCAAATGCACTAGAAAAATTCCTCTCTAATCTCTATTCTACCCCTATTTATAATTTTTACAAATGAATTTTGGGTTACCCCCACCCTTTGGGTTTCCTTGACTCTTTGATTAACAAACTTCATCCTTTAGTGACTTGCACTAGGAAAATAGAAATAAAACAAGATAATTTACAAAAATGCCACATGTAAACAAGACAAAAATTAGGAGGGACCAACTAATCCTCCAATGAAATATTTCCATGCAACAGATTCTGTAGCGATGGTCTTGTGATCCATAGGCTCCAACAATCTAACTTTCACTTCATGTATGGCAAGTTGTGACTGTATTCCTTCTACTTTGGGTGGATTTACCCTGATATGGTTTTCCAAAAGGCAATTATTGACTATTGCTTGTGCAACCAAACTCATTACCACTTTCTCAGTGATGCCTTTAACTTGTTGGATGCTAAGCTCTTCCTCCTACAATCTGTCTTGGAGGTATTTCAAATGTCCCTCTTAGTCAAGAAGCTCCTGGATTCTTTTTGCTATAGAGGTTTGACATCTATTATGTGTTGTGATCATCCTCTTATAAGAATCCATACACCTTTCCAAATTTTTCCCGACTCCGACGGTCAATCTTGCAGAAGCCTTTCTACTGAAATCCATGAGCTTGAACTCTATCTTCAAGTTCTTAGTAGTATTCTGTGGAAAATGCTCCAGAAATACTGCATTAGTTTCCCTCCAAGACAGTTTACCATGAATAAATTATGTAACTTCTTGTGTCTTTGTTCCGAAATCAGTTGAGATTACTGATATTTCTTGCAATCTTGTTTCTGCCTGTTTAATCGTATAAACTTCTTCTACAAGCTATAGTTGTACCTGATATGTTTTTTTCCTAATTAGGAGGTATTTCTTGCAGAGAGGAGTAATATCAACCTGCCATTCATTGGTTGTTTTGAGTTGGATTTCTAATGAACTATTATGTGCCTCCAAATTTGCTACTCGAGTATTTAACTCTTATGCTTGTCTATCAGTTGTATCCTTTTGTGTCTCTAGCTCTGAAACCTTATTTTTGAGGTCTTTCTTTTCTTCCTTAGTGATGGCATTTGAAAGAACCAAGGACTCCTTTTCTGATTCTAAATCTTGGTAGGCCTCCTGTAGTATTTCGAAATCTCAAAGAGTAGCCTCATGTTTTCTCTTCATCTCTCGGCCTTCCCCTCTTTCTTTCATCAGAGTATATTTAACTCTTACCATCTTTTCCTTGTATTGATCTACACTTTCTTTCAATATGTCAACATTATAGAAATTTTCTTGAGCAGCCGCGACACCGATTGAAGCCATTAGTTGTGGATCATCATCGGTACCTTTCATGACAGATTTTTTAGTAACTATGATTACCTCAGGATGTGTACCCACCTTTAATTTCTTTTCAGACCTCTAAACAATGGTTTTCCATAAAGGATCAAATACTACCTTATCCAGTCATGCAAGCACATGTTGCTTGAATGGAGTAAAGGGAACTAACCCTAATTCTGCAAAAGGGAGGTGAAATCCTGTTATCACATCTCCTGAGGTATAAGGAGGATCTTATGGATTGTCCTAGGAAGTATCCTATTCTAAATTCTCCCTGTCTCAGTCCTCTTTCTCTTTTCTATTCAATTCTTCAACTGCCACTCTACCTCCTCTCTTGCTTTGTTAGCCGATTCCTTTTGCACTATTTCTTCTACATCCTTTTGCCTTTGTTCTTCTTCCTTTCCCCTTTGTTCTTCTTCTTCTTTTAGCCTTTGGGTCTCCTCAACCAATAATTTCTCTGCTTCTTTAACTAACCTTCGGGCCTCTTCTTCCTTCTTCTTGGTAGCTTCTTCTTCTTGTTTTTGTTGTTTAGAAGTGCTATTGTTGCTTCCTTTACCTCCCGTGGTCATGATTATCTTCCTCAACCATTTGTTCAAAGAGGTCACGTTACATGCATTTCGGTATATCTGCTCATCCTTGTCAAAGTGATCGGAGTATTCGAAATGTACCCATACAAATGCACAAATATTAAGAAACTTTGTCCCAAGAGTTGTTTCTATGGAAAATTTTTTCTCCGGAACGGAAATTTTCTAGTTCTCTTACAAATTCAAGGGCACTCTTCACCTTAGTAAACTTATAACTACCAATACAAAATGGTAGCGGTGGTTAGACAACTTTCTTCATATCAAATATGAAGTTCTCGACACTGTCTATGTACAACTTTCTTACCACCTCCTTATGGATGAAAAAATATGTGGCATATCTTGGCAGTAGTGAAGGATCCCGAGATCCTCCTTACATCCTCAAGTACAAACCTTCCTTATAGAAATAGTAATATCCATATTCACTTATCATCTCTAGTGCTCCATCGTACATGCAATTGCATTCTTTTAGAAAAATCAGCTCATATAATGGCAACAAAAAATCTTCATAGATAGTCTTGTAAAAACTAAAATACTTGTGTGCCCACAAGATTTGATACGCAGAGTACACAAGAGTCCTAGTTGGATCCCAATCACAATTTAACTTTGGGAATGGGTGCATACATAAGATACAGTCAATAAAAAAAGAGCTATTGTAGAACTCATATTTCCTTTGGGTCAGACCTCCTAATGCTGCAACCATGCTTGATGAAAGGCTATCTACCATGATGCTTGCCCAGTTGAAGATAGTGCCTTGCATGGCTACATGATATAGCAGGGGAATCCAACTCATATTACAGAACCTCCCATTTCCCCTATCGAATATCCGATTTAGCATCAGGGCTATGAGTTGGTACGGGGTGCGCAAATTGGAAGTCTCATATTCTCCTAAGGATTTATGGAGAAACTGATTTCCGGATATCATCATCCACTTAGCACAATCGAACACATCCAAATCCAAATCCCCTACCCCTTTATCTGTCATAAAAATATGGGGTGCCGGTAGCTTGCAAGATTTAGGAATGTAGGCAGGTATGAAGTAAGAAAAAGGTTGTTTTTTCATGTTTGACACAATCATAGTAGTTGCATCTACCTGAGATAGGATTCAGCTGACAACCCCGGCACAAGAGAAAATCTCAGGGCGTGTAGCTAATTTTTTGATGGCAGATAATTTTATCTTTACATACAATGGTATGTCCTCTAAGCCTGCATTCGGAATGGTCTTGTCTTTGATCATTTGATAAATATTCCCCCATTTAAATTATGGCTCAATTCTTGTGACAGATTCATGTCCTCATAAATAATTTCTATTTTGGGAAAAATCTCTACATCTGGGTCATCCCCTGTGGCCTAAGCCTTCTTTTTTCCTTTCTTTGGCATGGTGTTGTATGAAGATTGAGGTTGCAACACAAACATACCAAGAAATGAATTAAGAGTTACTTTGGTCAAGTAGCATGCATTCATCATTGATAAAAGATACATAAATGAACAACTATTATTAAGATGCAAGATGATGGATGAAACCTAGATAACAAACATGATTTTGCATCTAATAAAACCGCCTTGATCGAATCATCTTTAAACATCTCAAAAGGCTCTATGATATAAAGAAAAGTTTATCCAGATACTTCAAAAATGATAAAATGCATATTAGGTCAACACTGGAAAAGCTTCACATGCTGTATGGGGTTTAGACCTCTAATTCTGAAAAAACAGTCATCTGAGGCTTTGTATCAAGAGTGACCTACAGAGTTTCCTAACTGGTATTTATTACAGGCTTTATCTACACATGTTGCTTTAAACATGAACACACCGGGGCTTCTCCTCTCAGAAACAAACGAACCTTTCATCGAGGACTTGTGACCTAGAAAAAGAAGGAAACTTGAACCCTAGCCTGGTTTCACAGCTCGAAGAACCCTCCTGAATACCCCACCCCATCCAACTATGATGCCTTGCCCTATCCCTGCATGTCAATATGAACCAAAGGAGGCGTAGTCAATGAAATGATCGACTAGCCAAAACCTCGCCAATGAAAAATTTTGACATACCAATGCCCATGGCCTAATCCACGAACATGGGTGGTGCAGAGTAGGTGAGAAATCCCCCCACGACCATGCTAGCAAATAAAAACAAGAATGTCGAAGGTTCTGGCGCGAATTGACCTAGGGAAAAACCTTCAAAGATCCATCAGCCTAAGGCCTCGATAAAAAACTGTCGAAAAAAAAGGATCACCCCGTCGATAATATCAGCTCCAAATTTTGAGTTTTCACCGATGTATCGGCAGACTCACGATTTTTTTCGAGACTCAATAAAAATAAGCAATGAATTGGGTTAAAAGCATGAGTTTCTCCGACATGTCGACCAAACTTGATTAGTTCAGCCAACATATTGGGTGAAAAACCTGAGTTCTAACTTTTGTCAAAAGACTTTTCTAACTTGTGAAAAAATAAAACTAAGTCATGGGAAATATCTACAAAGAGCAAAAGTACTCTAAGAGAATCTAAAATATGAAATTCTAAGGAGGGGCCCTAAAATCATTAAACATTTTGGGGTAGTGGTTGCAGCAGCAACAAGTTCCTCGTCACCACTCAAGGTACCACCTTGGACATAGCACAATATCAAAAATACATTAAGATATTTCTAAGAAATCATGAGAAGGTATTTGGAGACCTACTACATGGAAGGCCACTAGATCGGGGTGTTAAGCATATGATTGGGTTGGATATTGGCGCCTCACCCATCAAAATCCATCTTTAAAATAATATTAAAAGATTTAATGATGATATAGAGATAACCACCGAGGAGATACTTGACTTGGGTCTCATTAGACCAATTTCAAGTCCATTTACATAATCTATGGTCCTTGTCAAGAAGAAGGATAGAACAATGCACATGTGCATTGACTACAGAGCTATAAAAGAAAAACCATAAAAAACATTTATCCTATCCCAAGGATTGATGAATTAATGGATGAACTTCTTGGATCCAAGTACTTTTCAAATATTTACTTTCACTCTGTTTATCATCAAATTAGAATGAAGGATGAGGACATCCAGAAGACAACTTTTAGGTGTTAGTATGGACACTCTGAGTTTTTATTCATGCCTTTTGGATTAACTAATGCCCCGTATACAATTTAATCCTACATGAGTAGGATGTTTAGTAATAATATTCATAAGTATGTACTAGTGTTCTTTGATGATATTTTGATTTATAACTAAACTTGGGTTGAACACTTGCATCATTTGGAAGTTGTATTAACTATTTTGGTAGATCAATATTTCTATGATAAGTCATCCAACTGTGAGTTTGGAATGACTGAGATCCTCTTTCTCAGTTATGTAATTGGACAATATGGTGTAAAGGTGCATTTCAAAAATATACAGGACATCATGGATTGGCCAAGTCCAAGGAAAATCACTGAATTGAGGGGCTTACTTGGTTTGTGTGCTTATTATAGAAAGTTTTTCAAATTTTTTTCATAGCTACCAACACCTTTAACATATCTCACAAAAAATAGATCTTTCATCTGGTCAGAGTAACATGGGAAAGTATTTAAGAAAATGAAAGAAGTGTGGAGAAGTTGTCTCGTAATCGCACTCCCAAATTTCAACCAACCATTTGTACTTTAGTGTGATTCCTTAGGAGAAGGAATTGGAGCGATATTGATGCAGAATATGCACCCCATTTCCTATGAAAGTAGTAAAATGCAGCCACATGAGAAGCATTCCCCCATATATGATAAACAAATGCTATATATCATTCATGCCTTGACAAATTTTAGACAATACCTAGTGGGGAGCAAGTTCATAGTGAAGACTGACTGCAACAGTTTGAGGCTCTTTTTCAATCAAAAGGAGATGGATGTTAGGAATAAAAAGTGGGTGAGTAAAATACAATCACATGATTTTGACATAGAGTACACAAATGGAAAAATGAATGTGGTGGTTGATGCTTTTTCTATGAATCTTATTCTCTCCCTAACGCATGTTCCAAATGATTAGAAAATACAACTAGTTGTTGAGTACTCTAAAAACATTTTTTTCTTGTGAGTTGTTAAATGGGTTGATACATGATGATGCATACAAGGTTATTCATGATTTCATATACTACAAGTACCAAATATTCTTGGTGCCAGAATCGGTCTTGAAAACGGAAATTTTAGTAGCTACTCATGATGCATCCTTATTTGGACATCTGGGTTTCCTGAAAACTTATAAAAGGGTGAGAGAGAGGTTTTTATGGAAGGGATTAAATAATGATGTGATGGATAATGTAAGAGGGTGCTTGGAATTTCAACAAAACAAAGTGGAGCATATACATCATGCTAGCCTCTTACAAACTCAATCCATTCCAAAGAAAAAATGGGAGAATATATCGATGGACTTCATCATTCGCTTGCCAAAAGTTCAAGGTAAAGATTGAATCTTTGTGGTGGTTGATACGATAAAAAAATTTGCATGGTTTTTTCTGTTACATCCACTATTGTTGCAAGCCAATTTTCTGATCTATTCTTTAGAGTAGTATTCAATTTGTTGTTGGTTTTCCCAAAACCATAATAAGTGATAGAGACAACAAATTCACCAGTGCATTTTGGAAAGAATTATTCAAATTAGGTGGTACAATATTGGATCTTAGAACAATCTATCACCCTCAGAATAGTGGGAAAATTTAGAGGGTGAATCAATGGATTTAAGGTTACCTCAACAACTATGTCACGGGGAAACATAAAGAATGGGTGACATGGTTTCATTTGGGAGAATTCTGCTATAGCACAACTTGTCACCTATCCATTGGAATGGCACCTTATGGGTATGAATCCCCAACATTTTTAGATTTGATATTTGGGTATTGAAGGGACCAAAATTCCAAGGATAGGCTCCAAAAAATTCAAGACAAGGCACTCAAGGAAAATTTGTAGGTTGCACCGAACCAACAGAAGGTGAATTCATACAAGCACAAGACCAAATGAACCTTCTAAGAAGTGACTTAGTATACTTGAGATTGAAACCATATATGAAATCCTCTTTGAAGAAAAAGGGGGCTAAAAATTTGTATCCCATATTCTATGTTCCATATATAATTGTGAGGAGGATTAGTGAAGTAGCTTATGAATTATAGTTTCATGCTAAAAGAAAAATACACAATGTGTTCTATGTTTCTTGTCTGAAGAAAGCAGTTGGGAAGCAAGTGATAGTTCCAAATGATCTTCCTTTGCTTGATGATGAAGGACACTTGGTGCATGTTCCAAAAATAATTTTGCAAGTTTGAAAGAGGAGGTTGAGAATTTGTACCATCATAGAGTATCTTGTGTAATGGGAACAAATTCCTAGCGAATATGAAACTTGGGAAGCTGAACAAATCTTGCAACATCCAGGATGGAAATTGCTTGAGGAAAATCAATCTTGGGAAGGAAGGATTGTAATTTACCCTCCTTAGTGTATCTTTTGTTGCCCCCCTAACTCATTTAATCCCCACGAGTCTAGAAATAAATTCATTAAGTGTTTGGGATTAATTTTTGTCCTATGAATTGTCCAAGTTAATTATTTAATAATTTGGAGAATAATTTAGCCTATAGTTAGAATATTTCACTAGTAATTAAATTTTGGATTAGTGGTAAATGCTCATGTTTCTAGGAGGGTGCATAAGAGATAAGGTGGGCCTATGGAGTTGCCTTATAAAGAAGGAAACTGGAAGAAAGCAACACAAAGAAAGGATTTAGTGAAAAGAAGGAAACTAGCAAAAATAAGGAAAAGCAAAAAGCATGGAAAGATAGAAGGTGGAAGAAAAGAAGGAAAGTCATGAAATTTAGGAAGGAAATTTAAAAATATTTTTTAAATTATAAAAAATCCTTTTTTAAAACACTTTAGAACTTCTTTAATATTAGGATCAAACTTGTGTAAAGTTTTAATTTTAATATTAAGAAGTTCTAATATCAAAATTTTTTATAAAGATTAAGATTTTTAAAAACCTTCAAAAATTTTTATATTAAAACAAAATCTTATGAAGAAAATTTTTTATTACTTTTTATTACTTTTTAACACTTAGTAACTTTTTAGGGTTAATTTTAAAACTCTATAATTTTAAAACTTATTTCAAATTATAATCTCTTGAAATCTATTTTCAAAAAAAAATAAAAAATTATATTGTTAAAAACCTAGAACCGACGTTCTTTTCCTTAAAATTCATTTTCCTCACAATTTTGTGTATTAATAAACTTTCCGGGCTATTTTACATTCACCACAATCTTCGTTGTCTCCTGATGATGATCCCAGAGTAGGGATCGAAACGTCGAGTTTCAAATTTGCTAACGCAGTTTCCTCTTCTATCATTCAATCTCCTACTACGTAAATGACCACATTTAGAAAGGAAACATAAATCAAGGAAAATCAAACTAAAGTAAAGAAATATAGCAAGTAAGGAAGTCACACAAAGCTACAACTCCTAATTTGGTTGAGGGCACACTGGATTAGGATTGGGGGTCCACAATTAGTGTAGCTTGCCCAAGAAGATAACCAACCTATAAAAGAAAGGCAAAGAGCACCATTCACATCTCTTTTCATTCTTGTTTTTCGAAATTGAGAGATCTAAGCTTTCAAGGACCTAGGAGATATGCCCCTTGTCACTAGCTGGGAGATGCACCCTTGTTGTCATTGTGCTAGATGATTCTTCAGTTAGAGATTAAGGAGATGGAATCTAGACGTTCTTAGTGATTTTATTTGTAGGTCCTTATTCTATTGCATGTATTTTTAAATTTTAAAGAAGACTTGATGATCCAGTGGGTTCTAAATCTAGAGCTTGATGTTATTTTTCAGTGAGATCTTTGATAATATGGATAGTGATATATATTAAGATTGTCGTGGATGATATATTTTCATTTATGTGATGTAATTATTTCCATATGGAACATTTTATTTCAGTGCTAAACTTTCATTATGAATAAATTTGATATTCGTATGAATTTTCCTTCTATGCTCTAGATTTTGATAGAATTTGACTAGTTTTCAGAGTTGAGCCGATTACCCGACTTCTGCTCCTCGAATTTTAGATATGAAATTTGTTTATATTAATTAAAATATTTTTTAACTTATTCAAAGTTTTATTATTGATATTCGTTACCCTCTGATGTTGTTTGGATCCTCCTGAATCTAGACTAGTTGAGTAGTCATAGCTTGGCAATTTCCTTCCTATCTTCCCAATTATGTCAAATTGAGTCAAATATGTTATTACAGTTTTTGTTTAATAGGTTGGGGTGTATATTAGGACAACCACTTCCATTCTGCACCAGAATCCTCTGTGTTCCTCATAAATCCTAGGGCCATTGCCTTGAATCCTTTGGTTTTACCAAAGGATTCTACCTAGGCGTGATGTAGCTCAATAAAAGTGCAGTTGTCAAAGTTGGGAGCTTGAATATGCTTCTATAGATTATTATAAATCCTTAAGTTGAGCTTAGTACCCGCTTTGGGGAAGCATAGGTAAATTTTATTAGTGGTTTGATGCAAGTATAAGAAAAATTAGTCAATGTTTTCTTTTGAAATTTTATCTAGTGTTCCTTTAATTCTAGAAAGGCACATTACATTGTGCTCAGTATTCTTGATATTTGTATAATACAGGAAGGGACAATCGTTCCATGTTGCAGTACCAAAATAACCAGAATGATCACAGCAAGGGTAGTCCAATCTTTCTTCTCCTCTATATTCTTTTTATTTGCAGGAAGGATCAATTTCTCCATTTGTTCACCATTCTCAATATATCTACAATAGATGAATTGTTGGATGACACTTTATTGTGCTTAGTATTATTTACATTTCTCTCATAAAGGGAGGGGTGGATGACCCTTCTTGCATGCATTATTCTTGATAGTTCTATAATACAAGATAAGTTCGAGCATGTCCCATCATTCGATCAATGTCACAGGGATGAATGGGAGTTGGACAAGTTGTTTAATAGTTGTCATTGATATCAATATGGAAAAGTTGATGTGGCACAACTAATACACCATAGCTGACAAAACATAGTTGATGCATTAGTGAGGAACATAGCTGATGAAGCAGAGCCTCAACTAAGGGACTAATATTTACAGAATTAAAGTGTTGTCTTGGAGGACTGATTGCAGAGTTTGAGGATTGTTTTAAAAAAAACAAAATTGGGAAGTAAATATTTAAATTTTTTTTTTTTTAAAGTACAATAATAATTGAAAATATCACTCTAAAAATAATTAACAGAGACATGCATTTATGGAGCTTAGGTAATGGTTTGGAGCAAAGGCACTTGAATTCTGATCCCCTCAAGCTTAGCAATATCATTAAACTAATAAGGTGAAATGCTATTAGGTGTTGGGCGAGGACTCAATAGTAAATGGAGGTAAGAATAAATAATTGAAGTAAATAATTAAATTTTATTTTAGAAAATGTACAACTATTATTTAAAATATCACTCTAAAAATAATTCAATGTTATAAAAGGCATGAGTTTAATAAAGTAATGGTGTAATAGTTTGCAAAGGCAATCCGAGTGGATGCAATACTACTCAAGCGAGTATTCAATACCAATAAGAATAAATAAGGTAGGTTAATAGTATGCAATGATTTGAATAAATAAGTAAATTGTATAAATTGTAAATTGAATGCAGTAATAGTAACATAGGGTTATGGTAACATACTAACAAGAGTAGGGAACTTTTTTTATGAACATACTTTGGGAGCGTTTATTGGTGTTTCTTGGCGGAGCATTTATCGGAGCTTTATTGTAGCGATAATGAAGGAATAAGTCATAGAATGTACACCTGACGACGACGTTTATGTAGTTTTTAATGCTTTGACGATGTTTGCGATACATGTGGCATGGTACTGGGTATCATTTATTGACCTTTTTGTTTATGAATTCTTGATCTGTACATGAATGTACTGTGATATCCTTGCTGATTTCCACGCTCTACTGGCAGATCTTGATACTTGTATCGATTTTTTTGGGAATTCGATTTGGTGTCTGGCTTCATTAAAACTGTTTTTGTTGCTCAACACGTAGTTTCTTGGCTTTGAATGTGGTATTTATTGTGCTGTATCCATGGGGTTTTGCCTAATCATCGGGGTAGAAAACTACCATTTGCTTCGCTTACCTTTTAGCGTCTGTTTTGCCTGCGACGGGTTAGATCCTGTGCTATGGTTTTCATGTGCTATGGGAGTTTTACCATTGAAGGAAGTTTTCAGCTATGGCGATGAAGGTTTCTCTTCTGGTATGGTATTGGGTTTCATTTATTAGTTTATTTGGTACTGTTGGATTGGAATGCTCGTGTTTTTACTCGAGTGTTAGTGCTGATTGACTGGTATCTTGGTTAATCTTGGTCCTTGTTTTGACTTTTGGGAGATTTATTTAATTTTTGGCTTTGTTTCTGCTTTCATTTGGGTTTGGTAACGAGCTGTTTTGTCTTGTATTTGTGGGGATTTGTATACTGTACTGGGTATTTCTTGTTGTGCACTTCCTTTAGCGGGTGCACCTTGGAGTGATGGTGCTATTCAATCCTGACAGCTTCTGTTTATAGAGGTGTGTGTTGACATTGTCTTGATGTCTTTGAGGGATGTAAAAGTGTTAGCACCCTCTCCTTAGAACACATGGGTGTTTAACTCCTCGAGGGTGATTTCTAATAAGGATTCTAATAAAATCTTTGCCTCTTGGTAGTGTTGGGATTATAATGTTACTGATTTGAAATATTTCAAACTCCTCAAAGCAACTATGGATAACTGGGAGGTAAGTTATAGTAACTCTCTATGCAAGTGTTGTACCTTGTCTTCAATATTCAAGAATTCCGAAGGTGGATGCTTATGTACACCCAAAAAAACTAGGACACATGATGTGCATACATTTTATTGTAACACAAAACTGTATGATCTTAAATTATAGGAAATTTCCTTAAAGTTACCTTAAAAAAGAATAATATTACTATGCATAGTATGAAATTAATTAGAATATAACTAATTTTATATTCCTTATTAATAACACTCTAGGTTTTTTTATTATGACTAAAAATGATTTTTAGGATATAAGTAAGAATCAGAGGAATCTCAATGCCTCTCACAACAATAACCACCATCAAATCCATATCCATTAGCAGAACTGAGACATAATAGTTTAAGTATAGCTTCCAACATAGGGATATACATTCACATAACTAATTATTCCTCCAGGTCGATGGCCGCTCAACTAGAAGATATCATGTCTTGGAAAACAATAGACGAAAGCAAGCTGATCGAGCAAGATAAATAAAACAAATGAAGAAATTGAATCGAGTAGTGAAGAAATTGAACAAAACCTCAATTTACCTCCTTTCTATTTTATATAAGATTAACCTTTCTCTATTATTTTAGAGGAACATGAGGAACATGTGAAGCTTGTCTAGGGATGGAGCATCTCTTGAAGTTTAGTCATGGTTGCGTTGGCTACCTAAGCATTTGGATAACAAATGTTTGTTGTAAAACTAGTTAAGCTTCACTTCCATCATCTTGAATGGCCAAATATCATCTGTGTGAATGGTTGGGATTCGTCCCTATGCATCTCAGACGTGTCTACAAGAAACATGTGGAATGGACTCCCTACACCGATAAACAAATGTCTCTCATCATGCGATCGGTGGAATGATTACCTCCAGAATTGGTTTGGCCTAACGTGATGTGCATTAATGAAGATATTCCATGAATATGTGTAGAAATCCTAGAGAAACCTACATTTTGGTGATATCTCTAAATATAAGGGAATGTCTTCCATTTATAACTGAATGGAAGAAGATGAGCATTACCGAAGAATAGCTCCCTAGATAAATATCCATATGATAACTTGTAATTAACAATGGCTAAGGCTCATCACCTAAGAATAGCTCCCTAGATAAATATCCATATGATAACTTGTAATTAACAATGGCTAACTATATTGAACTTCTATCACTATGGGGATTTTTATGTTTTGCACAAACTAAACATATTTCTAATTTGCAGGTTTTTGGAGAGACTCCAAAGGGATTATAGATTGGGTATCACATAAATCCCAATTACACATGGTTCTACTAGATGGATAGAAAACAAAAATTCAAAGACTACAAGAAGCATTTATAAATATTGATTTTCAACATGTTTATAGATAGTTCAATACTAAAGCAAAAACTCTCTCAAAACAATCATTGAATTTAGTAGAAGGATCAATCCACTTTGAAAAATTGATGAATTCAAGAATGGTGGCTCAAGGCACACTTTCTATATTCTGATAGGGGTATTGATTTTGATATATGTAATTATATATATGTGGTTCACTACAATAATTTAGAATTTTGGAGGTGGTCCTACAAAAACCACCTCTAAATTGATTTTAAGGGATTTGGAGGCGGTTGTTGAAACCCCCTCCAAAAGTCACGCGAAGTGAATTTTTGGAGGAAGTTTTTTAACAACCTCCTCTAAATGTTCAATTCTTGTGACTTTTGGGGGAGGTTTTCAAAATACCGCCCCTAAATCTATTTGTTAGGTTGTTTTTTTTTAAACCTCCACTAAAATTCATGAGGATTGAACTTTTGGAGGCCATTTATTTACCCCCCCCCCCACCTTAACATTCACAGGAATTTAACTTTTGGAGGCATTCTTTCATACCCCCCCCTAAAATTTATGAGAATTAAAATTTTGGTGGTGTTTTTTTGAAACCTCCCATTAAAGTCATGAGAATTGAAATGTTGGAGGCAGTTTTTTGAAACCCCCTAAAATTTAGGAAAGATTCAACTTGTGAAGGTGGTATTTTGAAATCCCCCCTTAAATTCATGAGAATGGAACTTTTGGAGACAGTTTGTTGAAAATCCCCATAAAATTCATTAGAATTGAACAGTTGGAGGTGATTTTTTGACACCCCCCCCCCCCCCCCCAAAAAAAAAAATAAATCCATGAGAATCTATTTTTGGTGGTGATATCTTGAAAACCCCTCCTAAAAGTCATGTTAATTGAACTAATGGAGACATTTTTTTGAAATCCCCCCTAGAAGTCATAATCATTGGACTTTTGGAGGCAGTTTTTTGAAAACCCCCCTAAAAGTCACAAGAATTGAAATCCACTCCTTGATCATCATTAATGATGATGATAATGATGATGGTGATGATGGTGCTGATGATGATTATGACCTAGATTAAAATGAAAAATATAATGATTATGATGATGACAATGATGGCATTTTAAGAATTGGAAAGATTCGCCAAGGTCATTGTCATCATCATCATCATCATCAGTTTCATTCTCATTATAATCGCCACTGTCATTGCCATTGTCATCATCATTATCATATAATGATATCATCATCAACATCATCGTCATTTCCATCATCATCATCATTGTTATCACCAACATCATTCATCTCATCATCGTTGTCATTTCCATCATCATTACCATTGTCAGCGCCATAGTCGTCATTGTCATAATCATCATCAAATCATAACAATTTTAATGTCATCATTGTCATCATGATCATCAGTGACCATCATTATTATTGTAGTTGTTTTTCAGTATGTGTTATATTCTTTGCATAAATCCTGCACCAAATTGGCTATTTTTGGTGACAACGTTTTAACCTTTTATTCTAATATTGCAACCAAATTATGTAGTTGAGTATGTGGTGATGTCCTAAACTTACCAAATAAACTAAATTTATTTTATAAACTTTTTTACTTTATCCTATTCAAAAAAATTTGTGACACTATAGAAATCAAAGGTGCCCAAAAACACAATGTTAAGGGAAACTTAAGGTAGATTATTGAGACATTTGAAAGTGAATAGAAGACTTGTAAAATTGTAACAATAAATGGTGTAGAATATTAAATTAAACGTAGTATGTTCAATAAAAAGAAAATTTTCACTCTCTCTCTCTCTCTCTCTCTCTCTCTCTCTCTCTCTCTCTCTCTCTATATATATATATATATATATATATATATATATANAGCTATTGTTTTGAGACAAAAATTTTGTGTGAATTCCAAGTTTAATATAAGCATGCATTAAATGGATTTCCAAAGCCACTCATTAATCTCGATCTTCATTATAAAACATGAATCCAATTTAGGCTTGATGTTTAGGGAAGGAGATCCCCTATGAACGCACTTCCCATCATCATTTTTTTCCATTTTTATTAAGAAGGAGATATACTCCAATTGGAATATGACTCTACAATATTTACTTTATTATAGAGCCATGTTCTTAAATTTGAAACCCTAAAATATTCTATAAGTCTATAAATACTTCATCTTTCTTAACTTTAAATAATATACATAATTATGTGATGTAATTATTTCCCTACGGAACATTTGATTTCAGTTCTGAACTTCAATTATGTAGAAATTTGATATTCATATGAATTTTACTTCTATGCTCTATATTTTGATAGAATTTGATTAGTTTTCAGAGTTGAGATGATTAACTGACTTATGCTTCATGAATTTTAGATATGAAACTTTTTTTTGTTAATTAAAACTATTTCAAACTCATTCCAAGTCTGAGTCTTGAGATTAATTACCCTTTGATGCTTTTTGAATCCTCCTGAATCTAGATTAGTTGAGTAGTCCTAGCTTGGAAATTTCCTTCCTAGCTTCCCAATTATGTCAAATTGAGACAAATTTGTTATTTCAATGTTTTTTTAGAACATTGGGGTGTATATCAAGCCAATCTTTGGTTTTACCAAATAATTCCACCCATTCATGAAATAGCCCAGTAAAAGTGCAGTTGTCGAAGTTGGGAGCTTGAATAGACTTTTGTAGATTGTTCTAAACCTGTAAGTTTACCTCAGTAACATATTTGGGGAATCATAGGTAAATTTTAGTGGTGTTTTGATTCAAGTCTAAGACAAACTAGTCAATGTTTTATTTTGAAATTTTATCTAGTGTGCCTTTAATTCTATAAAGGTACAATACAGTGGTATCAGATCATGGTGCTCTGAACTTGCTCATGGTATTAATAAATGACTCCTAAAATAAATCCAAATCCAAAGAAAAAGTGTGTAGGAGAGCTCTTCATAGTTGAATAACAAGAAGTTAATTCCACTGAAGGCAAGATCTAAGAAGACAAGGATACATCCAACATGGATGAAAATGATGAATTCGGATTCTTTGTCTGGAGCATCTTGAAATGCCTGCATTATATATCCCAGAATATCATCTAGTTAGGGTAGGATACTAGAGAAGTCCTGGCTAAGTAATTGGGAAAAAAGATGGAGAAGAGAGAAGCATTGAATCTCAACATGAAGGAAGGAAGGCCCCTGTTGAGACTCTATTTTCAAAGATAGGGCCTCACAATCGACCTCTTGAGTTTAAGGGTGAGATCAAGAGTCAACATGACCTACCATGCCTAAGTTCACTGAAGAGCACATAGAGGATCTTGAAGTGCAGAATGAATCCATTGCTACATGGGAGGATCATTATGCAGAGTACTAGACTTTGAGTGAAGAATGCATAAGAGAACTTCCTTTCAAGGAATTCTATGAAGCCCAATACAAAACTAGTCCAAGAGGGGGAAACAGGACTCCTACCCAAAATTTTGAGTTGAGAAATTCCATTGGTAAGATCTCTATACCATACTTTGATGGTTCAAAAAAAATGCACTGCTAGTTTATGGATCCAGAAATTAAATACATATTTTCAATTAAATCCCATGGCTGAAAGAGATGCATTCAAAATGGATACCTTGCAACTTGATGGCAAGAAAAATTACTGGTGGTCCTATGGCATGAGGATTCTGGGTCTTGAACAAGTGACCACATATGATTATTTCACCCAGATATTGGTAGAATGATTGGATCGGAAATAATCTAATATATCTTTCAGAGAGCTAGTGCATGTGAGACAGATTAGAACTCGTGAAGCACATATTTATGAATTCAAAAGGCTAGTCGTGATGGTCACCGGTATATCTAAATCTCACTTGATCCTTTTATTCATAGAAGTATTAAAATATCCATTAAAAGGGTTGGAGAATCCTTAAAGACCATATACCTTAAAATATGTAATGAGTAGAACAAGAGATATGGAAGATGCCATCCCAAGAAAAATATTTCCTCCTAACCCTATTGTTCCTACCTAGTTCAAGAATCAAAGGCCTCCCCTGAATAACTTGCCTATCACTTTTAAGAAAGAGAACTTCCGTAGAGACCAAGATGAATTGAGGAGAATAATACTATGTTTCCCTTTCCAGAAACCATGGGTTCCATGCCACAATTGTGCTAAGGGAAAAACACACTACATTGAAGTGTTTTTAGAGAGTGGAGTTGAGGAGGAAGGTGATGAAGCACCAATTGATGCATAAGGATCATATGAGACAACAAGTGAAGGGCCACCACCTAAAGGTGGAAAAATTTTAGTTTTGAAAGGAGTACCATGCTTCCACACCCTCATATTTGAGGAAGTGGTTCAAGGATAGACAACCACAATCTTGGTTTATGGAGGTACCATTCTGTTGTTGTTGCAACAACTTCCCAAAAAATTATGCAATTTTTAGCCCCCCACCCCCTTTTTAAATTCTTAGCTTTTGGTTACTTAGCCTTTTTTGTACTTTGAAATCCATCGTTCATGACTTGGTTTCACCTTGTAGAAGCTCAAATTTTTTTGTTTTGCACCAAGTAAGAAAGTCTCTTTGAGCCAATACGACGGATGAATTTTTATCTTTGAGCTGATACAACAGATGAATTTTTATCTTTGACCCGATGCAACGGATGGAGTTTATTCTTTGATCCACAACAACGGATGGATCTTGATTTTTGAACAAGTGCATTTTGGTTTATTTTTAATCTGATGCATCGAAAGATTGTTTGAGTTTTTGTCGACACATTGGAGGTTTCTTTGCCTTTATTGATGGATCTTTTCATTTTTTGTTTTGATCCATTGCGTCGGATTTCACTTCATTTTTTGCTGCAACAGTGGAAGTGTTTTCTTTCCCCTCCCGATTCTTTACCGTTGATTTCTTATGTTGTTATCGGCCTGCTACGTTGGAAATATTTTCATCTTTGTGCCGCATCATCAGATGTGTTTTGCGCTTTCATCCTATGATCTTCTTGCCGAATTTGCAATTTACGCTGTGGGAGGAGTTTTGGTTTCCAGCCGTAGTCAGCGGCGTTAGTATTGGCCTTGTGAATGATTTTATCCATCATGGTTGTTTATATAGAGGCAATTGTATTTCTTATAGGGAGCCGAAGCTAGTGGGTCAGTTAGATTCTTTTTGCCGATTTTTAGTAAGCCGTAGCAGCGGAGGGGTCATGAAAAGACAGCTAGTGGCTGATCTCCTTTAGAGAGGGCCAGTAGTAGCAGTCAGATTATGAGTTTCGATCTGCCGCTGTTGAAGTTTTATTCACCTCTCATGCACCGATTTGGATTCTCTGATGTGCTTCATTTAGGCACCAAAATTTTTTTTCTCCATGCTCGTGCGGCATTAAATTCCCTTCCTTTTGTTGTCCTATATATGCCAAGTGGGGTTCATTGCGGTAGTTTACCTTTTGACTGTGTGCATTGAGCGTTGGTGAAAACGGTGGAGTTTACCCGTTTAGGACATCCGTTACAAAGTGAAAATTGCCATCTGGAGCGTATGTGGGTTTTGGACACCACCTTTTCAGCAACCTTTGATTTTTTGTCTACCAAGTAGGATCTGATCCCTTTTTCTCCTCTTTGATTGGTTGGGTGGTTAGGTTGTGACTTGTCAGTCTTGATAAGTATGCATTTATGGGTTTTCATTGCCATATTGGTCTTTAGGTTTAAATGGTTTTTTCTACTCAACCTCTCGGTCTGTCTCAGTAAGCTTTCCTAGCTGACCCGACCATCCATTTTAACCTAGCTGACTCCACCCATAGTTTGTCTACCTGCTCCTAAGCCATCCTTGGCGTTTCCTTTCAGCCATGATTTTCTCACAAAGTTGGTGCGTAATGGTGAACCCAAGAGAGTCTGGATTCTTTGTCGTCCATTTCTTACCTGATACTTGTTCGTATGTAGTGATAGGGGTTTACAAGGTTTTAAGCCACGAAATCCATGCATATTTTTGGTTTGTGACTTTGTATCCTTGCCGAAAATGTTGGCCCTGGTGGCCGACGCCATGGTATCGTTGTTTTTTCCTCTAGTTTGTAACCTCGCGGACTATAAGTTTCATAGAAGAAATCTTGCTCAGTTGTGAAGGTTTGTTTTGGTTAGATTCCTGGTTTAGGTTTTAGAATGAGAATGTAGAAGCCGCAGATAGAGCTGGTAGGGGAGCTAGGGTTTTGGCCCAGTCTGTATCCTTGTTTAGGTTCATTTTTTATGGTATGCGAAGTTATGGTGTGTTTTTTGTTCCAATGGGTGAAGATGATATGGTAATAACATACTAGTTAAGCTTGTTCCTTAATGAAACGATTTGTCAACTTATTAATAGTTTTATGCAGTAGTTATTTAGCTTTCTTATCTATATGAATGCATGATTTGCCTAATAGTAGAAATGCTAAGACAGATATTGTGTGTTTTTTTTACAGTCGCCACTTACATTAGAGACTATGAATAAGAAAGGATAGAATAAATCCAAGATGAATGAAGAGGATCCGAAAATAGAGATTGTGCCCTGGACCGAAATAATATATGAAGCTACGAAATCGGTTACTGGAGCTGAGATTGAATTCAGGTGGGGGAAAATTTATCACATGCTTTGGGATAAGAAAGTTCCAGATGCCGTCCTGGAATAATTCAGTATGACAAAGGATTGGATCAACAATATAACTCTTGATTACATTGTTACATGAAAGATGATGACAAGAGAAGGAAAGGTTTTTCGACATCAGGCATCTGGGGAGTATGAGACTTCTAGCCCACGCACCCCATACAGGCTGGTAACCCTAATTCTGGACATGATCTTCGGTAGAGATGATGGAAGATCTTACAATATTGGATGGGTACCTCTCATGTACCATGTAACCATGGAGGGGATTGTGTTCAACTGGGTAGATATCATAGCGAACAGTCTGTCCTCCTGCTTAACCACAACACAAGAAGGATTGCACCAGAAAAGTCTGAGTTTTATATGGGATCCTTTATAATTGATATTATACTAAGCTTCCATCCTTTTGATAAGCTAAAATGTATTTGGAGCGAAGGAAAAGCACCATTTATGCATCCTTCCAGATATTATGGGCGCACAAGTACCACAGTTTTTACAAGATGATTTGTGAAGGGCTCTTAATGCCACTGTATCAGTTAAGTTTCATTGAGGAATGTAAATGCCTATATGAAGGTTATTTGGAGTCCATAAAGGAATTTGGAGACTACTTATTTTCTGAAGAAGGCACTTACTTGAGGATGTATGGGGGAACCAAAGCCCCTTCACTGCTTCCAAAGTATGCCACCGACTACGTGGTACATAAAGAAGTAGTGAGGCAGCTCTTCCTGGATGGTTTCGGGAGTTATTTGTAAAAATTGAAGAAGGCGGTGTTCACACCAATACCATTCTATGTAGGTACCTATAAGTTTTCCAAGGTTAATATTGCACCAGAGTTCGTGAAATATTTTGAAAACTTTCATTTTGGTGAAAAGAGTTTTCACTGAAACGATTCTCAGGGAAAAGTTGCAGCACACCCTGCACTCCTAAAAGTGAACTTCGAATACATTGATTATGTGGATAAAGATGAAGAGTTGTACCGAAATGTTAGAAAAATGTCTGCCCTAAACAAGCTTCGTAGAAGGAATATCATGATCATCGAAGGAAAATGTAGCGACAACAGTTATGAATAGAAAAAAAAGAAGCATAGAAGCATACAGGACAAAAGGAAGAAACAACATGAATATTTGCATAAGGTGCAAAGAAACTGTTGTCCGAAGAGGCTAAGCGTGAAAAGGAATAACAACAGAGGTAGAGAGAGGAAGCCATCAAAAATAAGATTGTGGAAACATAAATATTAATAGCCAAGGAAGTAGTTCATGAATGGATTGATTGGACCCACTTGATTTGTTTTGTCTTATTCACATGTGGAAAATTCGATGTAATATTTTGTATTTATTCTATTTTCCTAGTGAGCACACTAGAGGACGAAATTTTTGTAATCGAAAGGTTTAAGGAATCCCAAAGGGTAGGAGGGATATGTAAAGTCATTTTGTAATTTCTATAAGTAAGAGTGAAGTAGATGAGATAAAGGAATTTCGCTAGTGTACATGCTAAAGATTTTTTGTAAGGAGAACTATTTATGTTTATAATAAAGAGAACTGAAATTTTGCTTGAGGAAGGACTGTATGAGACTCAAGATGTTATGTGGATTGTTGATATGAACTATTTCTATTTGGCTTGTTGCATATTGTGAGATCGTTCTAACCTTTTGAACTATTTATGCAAGTTATAAATGATTTAACTATTTTATTTTGAATCTTGTGCAAATGATGAATAATGAATTCTTTAACTTCACAGAGCTATATTTGTGTTAATTTTCTGTTGTATTTATGTATTCAGATTTTATCAGCTATCTGTAGAATTCTATATGCAAACAATGTAGTACATCATTCATATTAGTATTAATATTGCTCCATGGGGATAGTTTAGAATATATTTAGATTAGTTTTTCTTTACTTTTACTTGCATTTAATCTATGAACTTTCATATCATCCATAAAATATAAAATACATAAACGGTGGGCCGAGCCGCAACCGGTAAACAGATTTAAAACTTTACTTTAACTCTATGGTAGTCAGGCTGCTAACTAGATGGATTACCCATGCCAAATGATAAAGAATATAATTGGGAACGGTTATTGGGGATAATCCCTATTGTCAGTACCTGGGATTTTCCAGGAATCAATAGTTTTGGCGCTACAAGGAGGGCCACCAGTGCATGGTTGGTCGAGGAAATATGTTTGCTTGAAAGTATTCCACCAGCGAGAACACTGAAACTAGCTTTTCTGAAGAATGAGTAAACCCAGAAACTGCAGAACACCTTTATCAGGTTCCTTTAGAATTAGTTGATAATTTTAGGAGATACACAAGGTCGTATGCGAAGAATCTTGGAGGATTGAAGACAATCCATGAATTACCAAGAAGAGGAGCTTCTAGAAGAACACCCACTTACACAAAAGATTCAATGTTGGTAGGGAATTCAGAAGAATTGGTAAATCTATCCTTACAAGAAATTGTTCAACCACTTGATCAATTGGGGCCGGAATCCTCGTATTGTTCACCTTTACAGTCACCTTGGAACTCTCCGCCATAATCGCCTCATAGAATCATGGCTGGAAATGTACCCCCAAATGAAAATCAATCCAATCCACCACCACCACAACCAGATTGGAGGGCCATAACTCCACTTAACCTGGCCGCTCCATTGCATGATCTGCCTCCCTATCCTGAAAAGTCATTACCTAAGTTTGATCCAGGAGAAGGCATTTCTATGGATGATAAGTTATAGAGTTTTTTCTTGGCCTTGGAGGTTTTAGCGGTGGAACATGAGGATGTATTATGTAGACTATTTCCACATACTCTTAAAGCTAAATCCACATCATGGTATTTTGGCTTACAGGTGAATTCAATCACAGTCTGGGATACTTTTGAAAGATTGTTTAAAAGAAATTTTGGTTGCCAAAGAACCACGACTACTCCGATGAAAGAATTACTTGCTCTAAGGATGGAAAAAAAGGAGAAAGTGCAGTATTTCAATCAGAGGTTTGCTTCCCATTTAAATAATTTCAGTGCTGCCATAAAACCTGCTGAAGAAACATTAATGGAATATTATAGTTTAGCACTTTCCCCTGATATAGCAATGTTTGTCAAGTGGTCAGTAAATCCTTCATTGTTAGAAACTTATGAAGAAGGAAAGAAGGTAGAGGTTGAGCCTGAAAGTATTAAAAAACAAACTACAGACTCAGATACAATAAATTTTAGCAATAAGAAGCCTTTGTTCCTAACTAGACCCAAAGAGGAACGTTAAAATGAATTAGAAAATGTGGTTAAAATGGTACAAAAGCTAACGAACAATATTGTTGATTTAGAAAAGGATAAAGAAGCAAGTTCATCCAAAAAGTCGTTTAAACCATTATTTAAGAAAAAAGAGGAAATTAGTCCACCCCAACCACCCACGCGCAACTTGTCTGTGTTGAATTTCACTGAAGTTGGAATGGACAATTTTTGTACTTTTCATCAACAACCTCATTCTGAGAAGAACTTCCCACAGTGGATTAATTCGATGAATCTAGTCGTGAATCCAATTTTAGATGCTCAATTAATAGAACCTATGGTTTAAGAGGAAAAGATGAATAAACTAAAAGAAGTACATGCAGAAACTACCTTGGTGTTGTGGGATTGTATGTCCACGCTAGGATTGGATGAAGAGGAATCCACTGAAGAGATTCAACTTTTAGACGTTAATGTTACAACTAGGAGTAAGGGGCCAATAATGGATGAAAGTTTATTATTTCCCAAGATTAAGAAGTTTTAGGAGAGTATGAAAAGGCATAACAGTAATATTCAAAACCCACATATACCTGATTTAGTCATAACCAAACAGAAGGCCACATCGTTAAGTAAACCAATGAAAGTTGTAGAAAATAAAGTAGAAAATAATAAGAAAATTCTAGTGGAATTGGATATGGGATATGACATAGTATAAGATATTAAGAAAACCAAAGAAAATGTTTCTTTCTTTGAAATGTGTAACTTACCACAACAAAGGAAGAAGTTCCTGGAAGCTTTTGATCCCCAACCTAGTCGAGCCCAAGATGATGTCCAATCGGATAAAGAGATAAATGAAGCCAACATTGGCGGAAAGTCAAATTCTTAAACTAAGCCATTTTTACTGACTTTTGAGATTTTAAACCATAACGTACACAATTGGTTAGTGGATTATGGAGCATCCTCTAATGTGATGCCTCTGTTAATTTGTAAAAATATAAATGGACAACCTTCAAACTTCTTCCTCTAAAATTATTTAGTTGGATAGAACAACAGTTAAGGTAGTTGGAGAAATGAAAAATGTATTGATTCGATTATCAACAGATGAAAGGATATGTAAGTTCATAGAAATCATGGTCGTAGACATCCCAGAATCCTATGGTTTGATACTAAGTAGGGATTGGTTTGCGAAACTTGATGGGTACTTTGCTACAGATTGGTCACACTTGTTGTTTCCCTATAAGGACCATTAGAATGAGATAAAAGTGCTAAGGGAACCACATATGAAGCATAATGTGACGTAGCTGGAAAATAAAAATGAGCCTATGAACTTCTCACATTCAGTTTTGGGTAACTATTTTATAGAGCTTGAACCAAGAAACTATCAAGAGGAAGAGGCCAATAGTGAGTCAGATGAACAGTCTAATCTCCTTCAGTTTTCACGAACTGATAAAATTGATTGTAACATAGTTAATTTAGTTTATGTTTCCGAAAGTAGAACTAGTGCTGTAGAATTAGAAGATCAGTTTTGGTTATTATATTTTGATGGTTCGAAAAATCAAGAAGGATCAAGGGACGGCTGTGTCCTAATTGATCCAGAAAAAATAAACATCTTTTATCTTGTAGATTACAATTTGAATGTACTAAAAACACGGCGGAATATGAAGCGTTGATGCAGGGTTTAAAAAAGAAAATCGAGTTTAAATTCAAGAATATAAAAGTATTTGGGGATTCTGAAATAATTTTCAAACAAGTTCGCAATACAATTCATTGTCTATCACCTCATTTAAAAGGCTACCAAAATGAAGTTTGGGAACTTATAATGAATTTTGATGGTTTTAATATCAATTCTATTCCTAGACTGAAAAATGCAGTAGCTAATTTATTAGCTACTTATGCTGCAAGATTGGTGCCTACTAATAACAAATTCTCAATTGAATTGATTTCCAGGCCATCTGTACCTGACAATGTCACCAATTTGAGAGTATTCGATGATGACCAACATATTTTGGAATTTTTAATAAATGAGGATACTTTTAAGGATTCAGTAATTAATGAAGAAGAATATCAAGCCAATATTCAAAATGGTAATTTCATACCTAAAGGGGTCAGAACATTGGAAGGAATGTTTGATTTGAATAACAAATTCAGGAAGCCATCCAATGTTGAAACACATAGTTCATCAATGCAGTATGAGCTGATCAATCTGGGGACAGAAGTTGAACCCAAGTATGTAAACTTGGGGAAATGTTGTTCACCAGGTGAAAGAAGCAAGTTCATCAATTTATTTTAGAAATATAAATATGTCTTTGCTTGGACTTATGATGATCTAAAGACGTATGACACCCACATCATCCAACATGTTATTCCTATTAAAGCGGGTGTGAAACCTTTCCAACAGCCACTGAGGAAGATGCATCCCAAGCTGGAACCCCTAATTCAAAGTGAAGTAAAAAAATTACTGGATGTGAAGATTATTTTCAGAGTCAGACACTCAGAATGGGTGGCAAATTTGGTACCAGTAAGGAAAAATTCTAGGGAAATAAGATTATATGTGGATTTCATAAATTTGAATCGTGCCTCAGACAAAGACAATTATCGAGTCCCTCTGATGGAGCAGATTTTGTAGATGGTTTTAGGCTCTGAGTTGTTCTCCTCATTGGATGGGTTTTTAGGCTACAACTAGGTATTGGTAGCAAAACAAGCTAGGCCGAAAACCACGTTCTGCACAAAGTGGGGAACATTTGCCTATAGGAATTAGAGGAAATTTGAGGTCTAAAATGGGCCTCCTAAGGAAAAATAATAAAATAATAGTTCAAATAATAAAATAATAGTTATTAATTTTGGAGGAAGAATTAAAAAAACTACTTTTTGTGTTCATATTTTAGACATATATCCCTGTGTTTTAACTCAAATTCTGAGCAGGAGAGCTCGTTGGATGTAGAATTTAATTTCACATCCAACGAGTACCCACACCGCATACTTTTGATGGACCCCACTATCCCCAAAACAAGAAATACCTAAAAAAACGTATGCAGTGTGGGTACTCATTGGACGCGGAATTAAATTCTGCATCCAATGATCTCTCCCTCTTGAAATTTGAGTAAAAAAACTAGGAGATATGTCAAAAATACGAACAAAAAAAATAGTTTTCTTTTATGACAAATATGTCAATTCAACCATTATGGTTGACTCATTTTATTGAAATTCTATTGGTTCTTGAATTCCAACTCACAAAATTTATTGTTGGCGCGTTTTCTTATAATGCCCATTTTAGACCCCAGATTTCCTTTAATGATAATTCCCTTTGGATTAATGAATGCTGGCGCTACTTTCCAAAGGGCCATGGACATAGATTTCTGGGGACTGATAGGCCATAATTTGGTGGTCTACCTGGATGATGTAACATTGTTTTCCAAGAAAAGAGAAGAGTATCCGTTCCATTTAAAACAAATTTTTGAGCGATGTCGAAAATATGGTATTTCTTTGAATCTTAAGAAATGTGTTTTCGTAGTGTTAGAAGGAAAGCTATTGGGTCACAACATTTCTAAAATGGGAATCTCCATAGACCCAGAAATGATTGAAGCTATAGCATAGATCCCCTTACCCCACAATAAGAAAGGCATGCAATATTTCATGGGCACTATTAATTTTGTGCAAAGGTTTGTGCCTGATTTGGCATATATAGTCAAACCTTTGCAGCAAATGGTTAAGCAAAGTGTGCAGTTTAAATGGATTGACGTCAAGAAGAATGCATTTAATAAGATTAAAACAACAATAGCACATGCACCTTCACTTAGAAGTCCTGATTTTGATAAATATTTTATCTTAAACACTTTTGCTTCTGATAATTCGCTCACAGCAGTGCTGACCGTAAAAGGAGGAAATGGGAGATGAATTCCCTATATCATTTATGAGCACTGGGATTCAAGGTGATGAATTGAACTACCCCGTCATTATCAAACAAGCTTATGTAGTATTTAAAGTGGTAAAGAAATTCAGGCCATACATCCTTAAAAACCAAACCAAAGTAGTTGTTCCTCACCCAACAGTCTGAGGCCTCTTCGTGCAAAAAGAATTGGGCAAAAGAAGATGAAATTGGGTTACAACTTTACAAGAATATGATCTAGAGTTTAAGCCAACAACCATTATTAAAGAACAAGGAATTTGCAAGCTAGTGACTGAAAGTCAAAATAGTGAAGAAGGTGATTGGGAGAATGAGGCCGAATTACATATGATTGACATGTGTCCCATTTTTACAGCTCCAGAATCGTGGTACAGAGATTTTATACATTATCTCCAGCAAGGGTATCAACTGGAAGATTGGAGTTCCAAACAAAGAAGAGCACTTCATTTGAAATCAACATCCTATCAAATAATTGATGGAGTTCTTTTTAGAAATAACTATGACAAAGTATTTTTGAGATGCTTGGAACATGAAGATGCAATTAAAGTTGTCAAGGAATTACATGATGGCCTTGCTGGAGGACATTGTTCAGGAGACACCACTGCTCACAAGATATTGAGGGCTAGATACTATTGGAAAAACTTGTTTAAGGATGCACATGCTTATGTAAGGAAATGTGATACGTCCCAAAGAAGTGGAGGGAGACTTGTGAAAGCGGTTGGACCGTTACAACCAGTCATTATTTTGGATCCATTTGAACAATCGGGAATCAACATTATTAGAGAAATCAATCCTAATTCTTCATTACAACAAAAGTACATCCTCACAACCACGGAATACTTCACCAGATGGGTGGAAGCAATTCCACTACGAAAATTAAACGAAGATGCAGTCATAGATTTCTTACAAGAACATATTATGACTAGGTTTGGGTTCCAATTTCCCTGGTTTTTGATCATGCATCTTATTTTTCATTGATTAAACTTACTAAATTTTCTAATGAGAAAGGAATGGAATTGCATTATTCGAGTAATTATTATCCACAAGGTAACGAATTAGCTGAATCAACTAATAAGAATCTCATTATAGTTTTAAAGAAAACTGTCATATAAAACCAGAGAAGCTGGCATGTAGCTCTTCTGAATGCATTATGGGATGATAGAGTCACACCCAAGAATTCTTTAGGTGTGTCACCTTACACTTAAGTTTATGGAAATGAATCTATTCTACCACTGAACATCTTACTTCAATCTTCTCAATTAGCCCAAGCATCAAGGGGGTCCAGTAGTGAGGTTTTACAAACTAGAATCAATACTTTGTTGAAGTTAGAAGAGTCTAGGGGCAAATCTAAAGAGAGATTTAAGCATCAACAGGAGATTGTACAGAAGTGGTTTGACAAACGTAAGTCTGGAAATACAAGTAACAAAGTTGGAGATTTGGTTCTCAATTGGGATCACCCGCATGAGGAGAAGGGCAAGCATATTAAGTTTCAACATCTCTGGGTTGGCCCATTTCAAATTGCAGAAAAGTTAGGACCCTCAACATATAAGTTACAGGATTTACAGGGGTGGGAAGAGAATCTTCTTGTCAATGGTTTGGTTCTCAAACCTTACTTTACTTAATTCCTTTGAGGTCTTTTGTACATAAATAAATTTTGCATTTGCTTTGGTTTTATTATATTTATGTTTGCTTTCTTTCTATTGATTTTCTTTCTTTGCATTTGATTTATTTCAGTTTTTCTTTGCTTTACTTTAGTTTTATTTCAAATAAACTAGCTCAGCTTTTGGTGCTTGGAGTACACTGGAATTTGGAAAAACTGCTAATATTTTAAGCCAAGAACTGCTTATTTGGTTATTTATGTTGGAATTTATCATGACAAGATTCTTTAATTTGATAGACTATGGAAGGGAAGTCATTTTCAGAACACATTGAAGTCCTGTTTTAAACCCTATTAAATAATTGAGGTAAGAGAATTCTAGAATACTATTTTGAGGCTCCATCCACTTCACATTAATATATGTCCTAGGAAGCTTTCAGTTAAGGACCCACAGAAAGGAAGTAGGATGGACAAGTGTATGGTATTCAAAATAATCCCATGCCACAAATTATATCCAAAAGGATTAAGAGTCAAAATTTCCGAGAGAGAAAAGATATATCAAAAAGATATAATGAAGCATAAATCAGTAAATGATGGGATTGCTCAAAGGTTCTTCTCCTTTCATGAGCTGAAGCAAATTATCACTCACACAAAAGGACACCATGGATGGAAGAAACTATATCAAATATCCAATACAAAATAAGCAATCCGAGAAGGCTCAATAGACAAAAGTATGGAAGCATCAAAAGAATGAAAAAGGCATGGGAATGAGGAACAAACGAATATGTCTGTCCAAATTCTGTTATGATCCTGTGGTGTCTTAGCTAAAAGAAACCAAATGTAGAGGTAAATGAAACTCATATTCTGGCCTTAGAAAAGTTATCAAGACTTTGAAAACCTCATTACCTTATCCTATTAGACTGCAATCAATGATAAATTTTGAATCTTGCATTCCTTGAAAGCTCTAGATTTCTAAATAAATATTGAAAATAATTGGGACAAGCTAGTATAACAAATTGTCATAAAGAAGTATTTTTGTTTCAAAATATAGTTTGTACAGATATCTATGTTCACCATCCAATCTCCAATTGTTGCTGCTACAACAACTTCCCAAAAAATTCTGCAATTTTTAGCCCCCCTCCTTTTTATAAATTCTTAGCTTTTGGTTACTTATCCTTTTTTGTGCTTTGAAAGCCATTGTTCATGACTTGGTTTAACCATAGATAAGCTCAAAAGTTTTTGTTTTGCACAAAGTAAGAAAGTCTCTTTGAGCCGATATGGCTAATGAATTTTTATCTTTGAGTCGATGCAGTGCATGGAGTTTATTCTTTGATCTGCAACAACGGATGGATGCTTCTATTTGAACAAGCGCATTTCGGTTTATTTTTGATCCGATGCATTGGAATATTGTTTGAGTTTTCGTCAACACAGTGGATGTTTCTCTACCTTTATTATTGGATCTTTGCCCGATTTGTTTTGATCCGATGCGTCGGAGCTCGCTTCATTTTTTTTCGCAACAGCGGAAGCATATTTTTCCCCACCTGATATTTACCATTGCTTTCTTATGTTGTTTTCGGCCCGCTACGTCGGAAATATTTTCATCTTTGTGCCACATCAGCGGATGTGTTTTGCGCTTTCATTTGATGATCTTCATGCCGAAGCCATGATTTACATTGTGGGAGGAGTTTTAGTTTCTAGCCATAGTCAGCGGCGTCAGTATTGGCCTTGTGACTGCTTTTCTCTGTCATGGTTGTTTATATAGCGTCGACTATATTTCTTATAGGGATCCAGAGCTAGAGGGTCAATTAGATTCTTTTTTCCAATTTTTAGTAAGCCGCAGTAGTGGAGGGGTCATGAAAAGACAGCCAATGACTGATCTCCTTTAGAGAGGGACAATAGTAGCGGTCGGATTATGAGTTTCGAGCCGCCGTTGTCGGAGTTTTATCCACCTCTCATGCACCGATTTGGATTCTCCAATGAACTTCATTTAGGCACCAAACGATGTTTTCTCCATGCTTGTGCAGTAGTAAATGCCCTTCCTTTTGAAGTCCTATATATGCTAAGTGGGGTTCATTGCGGTAGTTTACCTTTTGACTGTGTGCATTGAGCGTTGGTGAAAAATGTAGAGTTTACCCTTCCAGGAATTCTATTACGAAGTGAAAATTTCCAACTAGAGCGTACGTGGGTTTTGGACACCGTGTTTTTACCAACCTTCGAGCTTTTGTCTGGCAGGTATGATTTGATCCATTTTGCTCCTCTTTGATTGGTTGTGTGGTTAGGTTGTGACTTGTCAGTATTGATAAGTATGCGTTTAGGGTTTTTCATTGCCACATTGGTCTTTAGTTTTAAAGGGTTTTTTCTCCGCAACCTCTCGATCTCTCTCAGTAAGCTTTCCTAGCTGACTCGACTTTCCATTTTAAACTAGCTGACTCTGCCCATAGTTTTTCTACCTGCTTCCGAGCCATCCTTGTAGTTTCCTTTCAGCCATGATTTGCTTACAGAGTTGGTGCGTAATGATGAACCCGAGAGAGTTCGGATTCTTTGCCATCCATTGATTACCTGATACTTGTCTGTATGTAGTGATAGAGGTTTGCAAGTTTTTAAGCCACGAAATCCATGTGTATTTGTGCTTTGCAACTTTGTATCCTTGTCGAAAATGTTGGCCCTAGTGGCCGACACCATGGTATCGTTATTTTTGCCTCTGGTTTGTAACCCTACAGGCCGTAAGCTTCATTGAAGAAATCATACCCAGTTGTGAAGTTTTTTTTTGGTTAAATTCCTAGTTTAGGTTTTAGAATGAGAATGTAGAAGTTGCAGATAAAGTTGGCAGGGGAGCTAGGATTTTTGCCCAGTTTGTATCCTTGTTTAGGTTCATTTTTTATGGTATGGAAAGCTACAATGTGTAACACCCCCGTTTTGATCCCGTGGTATTGAATTGCATATGATGTAAATATTTTTATTTGATCATGGTGTGGAGCTCAAGGAAAAGGCCCCACCATGGATTTAGTGTCTTATGTATCGGTGATTAAAAATGATGCCGATGGTTTATGTGCTAGCTAGGCATGATATGCTTGAGACATCATGTAAGATGAAAATTAATAAAAAAATACCACAACTAGCTATGCGTCACAACATTAAAGAGATGGGGGAATGATTTCACAAGGAATAGGGAGGGGGAAATAATCAAACCCTTGGGATATGGGGAAAATCCAAATGTCTAAGGGGAAAACCCACAAATTGGTCAACTATCCTTTTTGTCTTTTATTCCTAGTCATCTAAAGTTGGTAAATGAAGTTATTGCCTTGGGATGGGAAGGGTATGAAGGTGAAATTCAAATTGGTGAAGCCATCAATCCTTGGGGAACATGTTTTTGACTTGTGGGGCAAGTAAATGCTTGGAAAGGTATGCCCAATCCATTATGCACCCATTCCTTTCATTTCCCACCCATTCTCCCCTACGTGGGCTCTCTCACGCAGTAGGAAGGGGGTTGAGCTTTCCCCTTCATGATTGGGAAGTTTTTCCATGTTTCTCCATGGTCGGGGAAGTCGTTTTGGAGATGTTGAGTGCATATGTAGGAGAGATTCACGTTTTAGTGTTTATTGGGGGGTCCTTTTTGTCTCCCTTGTGATTTGGGTCATTTTCTTCAATTTCCCATGCTCAGAATTTGTTTTCTATGTTGCTAGGAGAATGGGAAGGAATGGGCCACGATTTTGGGGTTTGAGGTGGTCGTTTTGCTTACGCAAGCAAGCTGGGGGATTCCCTCACATTTATATACATTTTCCTCACTTTCTCCAAGCTGGAAAATCCATTTTGTTGTTGTTGTGCGAATTTTATGAGGAGATTCACATTCTGTGGGTTTGGGGGAGGTTGTTTGGCTACTGTGGTGCCATATACGGTTTCCTGAAGTCAGATCTATAGTCTTGGGGTTTGTAGAGGTCATTTTGCCTCAGTAGAACCATTGAACATTTTATGGGATCATATTGTTCACTCAAGGTGTTTTTCCCCAATTGCCATTTCTATTTTGGGTTCCCAGGAAGTTTGCCTCATACCCAACAATGGTTTTTTGTTGTTGGGTGTATCCTTGTGATGGCTTAGCAAAGTAAGTCCAAGGAACCATCTATTTATTATATGACTCTGTGTTTGATGTATGGTTTGGCTTGGATGAGTAAGTCCAAGGACCCCTCCATGTTATTGGTTTGTTTCCTTAATAGTCTGTGAAACCCAACGGTGCATTGGCTTGACTATGAACTTATGGATTTGTCTATGTGTGAGCCTTTTGTTCCCTAGTGCCTTGTGGAATCATGCCCATCTCAGGGGTGGCAGTGATGCTAAGATATTGATGAGCACACTAGCCTACGGTTGGGTGGAACGTTGCAACAACATAGCTAGTTGTAGGCCAACTTCTTTTCCAGATAAGTATTCTTGTGTATTTAATCTCTGCAATGAATTATTTACGAATTAAAATGAACATGATGAATGTGTTGAATGAATGTTTTTTCTTCTGCTGTAGATTGCATTATGCATGTGTATGTTTTTATATTAATGCATTTTCTTTTATGTTTATGTTCATGGGGCTAGATCTCCCATTCTATAGTAGCAACAACCTAGTCGCATCCTCTCCATCGTCAGTATGAGGGGTGGGGACGTGACAGTGTGGTATCAGAGCTCAAGGTTGCAACTTTGGGCCTCAATGGGCTGTGAAGAACCAACCACTGAGTTCAGAAGGAAGAAGCTAACAATAGAAAAATTATGAATTTTTCTAAGTGTTGGAGAAAATTCTCCTTTGTCGGTTGAGATGACAGAAGCAGCTGTGAACACTGAAGCAGAGCTGAAGCGTTGGTTGGGTTGGATGAAGGTGAGACGATTTGGTGGCTGCATTGGTAAGAGGCAATGCAGCTGAAGAATTTTGGGGTAGTTGCAAAAAGTGGAATGTTTCACCGATGAGCGAAAGAAGAAAAATGATTTTCAATTTTTTTTTCTAAGTATGGAAAATCTAAAGAAATCGGGGAATTTTTTCGATGCGTCGGCTGGGTTTCTCTTGCGCACGTTGAAAAAATCTAGAAGTTTTATCCGCAATGCACCAGATGAAAGACAAATATTTTTTCATAACAGTGGAGAGTTCGACAAGTTTTTCCCGACGCGCGGCGGAGGAAAGATGAAGATCGAGCCGACGCGCGATGGAGTAAAGATGAAGATCAAGCCAACGTACGACAAAGGAAAGATGAAGATTGAGCCAATGCGTGGCGGAGGAAAGATGAAGTTGGAGCCGACGAGTGGTGGAAGAAAGTTAGAAAATTTTCTGATACATGGCGGTGGATGGAAGACACAAAATTTTCTGATGCAGCAGATGCAAGTCAAAATTATTTCCGCAACGGTGGCAGGGTTGGTAACTTTTTGCATCAGAAGAAAAGAGAAAATATTTCCGCAACGACAGAAGGATCGATCAGATGAAATTCAGAAATGTCTCCGACATGGAGGAAGGTTCAATTGGAAGGAAAGTTGGAATTTTGCCGATACGTTGGGAGAGAAGGTAGAATCTTTTCCAATACGTCGAAGAAGTTGGTGATTTTCACCAATCGGATGGGAATCAGTGAAGTTGCCGATACTTCAGCTGGGTTTGGTAAAGTTTTCCCAATACACATCAGAAAACTTGTGGAGTTTCATCCGATATGATGGCTGAGTTTTGTCGAATCGAAGGAAAACTGAAAATTTGTCGAAACAAGGATTTTTGGCAAGTTTCTTAGTGGGATTGCAGGGGCCCGAAAGGTGAAAAATGGCAGTGATCTTATGCTCTAGATTGTGTGAAAATAAAATACTTACTAAAAAAATGAGGGTGCTTCCCTTGACTCACCCTGTAGTGGAACAGGGAAGCCACAAGGGGGAAATCCCCCTTAACCCTCGTTGTCCCCCTAAGACAATTCGGTTGAAGACGATAAGAAGATAAAGGAAGAAAAATAAATGTATAAGGACATTTCTATAGAGAAGAATCAAGGTTGTATTATGATGAAAAGGAAGTCACCTTGGAAGAAGAAATTATGAAAGCAGAACATCATTTTGTTATGAATGAAGGGACACCATATCAATATGGTATTGAAGCACATTTGGATGGTGTATCCATGCAGGTTGTGAAGCATAGGATGGATGCTTGAGCAAAGATAGAATTGGTCCATTGACAAGGGATTATGTTCACTGTTGTGAAGTTGAAACTGTGTGTTAGGAAGCAGGGATGATTCCTAAAATCAGTGTAGTAGAATCCAGGAAGGTCATGACTCAACTGTGGTGGAAGTTGAGGGTGAGATTGCTGGGCAGATTGTTTTGTTTTGATTAACCCGCTATATCACCCATGCACTTGTGAGATGTGCACTTTGAATAAGTCAAAGCATAGAAGGTCATGATTAGTTCAACTAGAAATGGAACCCGGAGGAAAGTCAGTGAGGTGTTAAGCAATTTCCATTGGTCATGGATGGGTTAGTCACTTGGGTAGATCTAAATGTTCTACCACTTGGATCCTATGATATACTCATTAGAATGGATTGGTCAGAAGCACATAGAGAAAAGCTTGATTGTTACAACAAGAATTTTGAGTGCTTGGATGAAGAAGGCAACATAAGAGTTGTGAAAGGATTTCCAAAAAGTGATCTCTGGAAGGAAGTATTTAGCAATACAACTGAAGAATTTATGTGGTAAATGTTTCAGAGTGTATGCAGCTCATGTTTTGGTGGCAGTAGAGAATGATACTCCTAGGTTGGAGGGATGTCATGTGTTGCAGGAATTCAGGGATGTTTTTCCTGATAAAGTTCCAGGGATTCCTCCAAAGAGAGACATTAATTTTACCTTTGACCATATGCCAGGTAAAGAACCAATGTCCAAGACACCCTACAGGGTGAGCACATGAGAAATTCTAGAGATGAAGATGTAGCTACAAGAGTTGTTGGAAAAGAGGTATAAAATTCCAAGTGTGTCCCCGTGGAGAGCACTAGTTTGGTTTGAGAAAGAGAAAGATGATACACTCTGATTGTGTATTGGTTCAAACAGTTGAAAAAGGTGTTTCCCAAGAATGACTTAAGGTCTGGTTACCAGCAGGTGAGGATCTAGGATGAATATGCTCATAAGACAACCTTCGGAGCAAGGTATGGATCTTATGACGTTGTAGTGGTATCATTTGGTTTCACAAATGAATCAGCTACATTCATGTGCATCATGAATAATGTTTTCAGTAAGTATCTGGACAGGTTTGTTCTTGTTTTTATTCATGGAATTCTTATTTATTCTGAGAATGAGGAAGAACATGTGGAACATTTGAGGTTGACTTTGAAATTGCTTAGGAAGCATAAGTTGTATGCAGGTTTGAGCAAATGTGGCTTCTATGAAGATAGAATTCATCATTTGGGTCATATTATCTTAGATAAAGGGATATCTGGAGACCCTAAAAGATTGAGGCCATTATGAGTTGGATTGCTCCAAGAAAATTAACAGTTGTAAGATATTTTGTGGGACTTGCAACGTATTGCAGGAAGTTCATCAAAGAAGATTCAACAAGTAAAGTGGAGCCTATGTATAGGTTGAGGAAGCTTGCATGTGAACTTGTAGTTCCATGAGGAAATGTCCCTTGTATATGGGCATACATATGAAGACTTCTTGAAGACTCAGGTAGAATGACCTGAGCAGAGCAGTATGGTGGTGCCCAATGAAACCTAGGGCATAAAGCTGCCATGTGCCATGAGAAGGATCTCATCACTGAGAATAGGTTTTGAAACTTCAGATTGCAATTTTTCTATTGATTACAGGAGACTGTGATCTATTATGATGGTTTTGAATCATGCTAACCATGGATATACTTGTATTGCATTGCTTGATGTCTAAAGTTTCCTGTTGCTACCTGTGATTGTTTGGTTGATTCAAAATTGTGTCAGGATGACATATTGTACATGGACGTCCAGGTTTTTGGCAGCATGTGTAAGTAGGGGATGCATGCTCCCACTTGCAAAATCTAAACAACATGAGGATGGCCTCATGGTTGCAAAAATATGATTTCTGTAGGAAGCAGAATTGTGAACTCAAATTTTTATTTGACTATCAATGCTATTGATCGTTTGATATTTGGGAAACCATGTATGCATGAAATAGATTTGAAAATATAGGATTAAATTTTATGATTACATCTCATGTAAACTGCATACTTGTATGTAATGCAGGTGAGATGGTGAAAGTACGGCCTTGGAGTACATAACTTCTTGGAGGGGTGTTTATGGGATACATAGCTCCTTGAAAGGATGTACTGGGTGTAGATGGCTCCTCGAAGGATGTACGAGGTGTACATAGATTCTTAGAGGAATGTGTTTGGAATAGGTTTGAAAACCTATAATTGTAATCTTTTTATAATGACATCTCATATAAACTACATGCTTGTATGCAACGCAAGTGAGATGATGAAAATATGTACTGGATGTACATGGTTCCTTGGAGGGATGTACGGGGTGTACATAGCTTCTCAAAGGGATTTGTTTGGAATAGGTTTGGAAACCTATGATTGCAATTATTTTTATAATGACATCTCATATAAACTGCATGCTTGTATGTAACACAGGTGAGATGATGAAAACATGTATTGGATGTACATGGCCCCTCAGAGGGATGTACAGGGTGTACATAGCTTCTCGAAGGGATGTGTTTGGAATAGGTTTGGAAACCTATGATTGAAATTTTATAATGACATTTGATGTAAACTACATGTCTATATGTAATGTATGTGAGATGATGAAAACATGTACAGGGAGTACATGGCTCCTCTGGAAGGATGTAATTGGGTACATAGCTTCTCCCCCCTTCCAGCTAGGCACCAATATGCATCACTGGGGATGCCCAGGGTGTAAGACACCTAGTTAGAATTCTTTCTGCACACATTCATTGTGTAAGGGGACTGTCACGAGAGTGTGGGATCCGTGAAGAGAATAACCCCTAGGCATTATGATGTTTGGAAAAGAAGCGCCTGAGCATTGGTAAGCACTTGGAGGAGGTGTTGGGCCCTTAAGCTAGAGCTGTCATTAAGCACCCAAGTAGGTGTTGGGATATGAAGCAGGGCTGATCAGATCTTGGTTTAGAGGTGCCATACAGATAAGTATTGGATTGCTTAGAAAATCCTAGTTGATTTTCTGTAATTACACATGTACATAACGATTCAGCTAAGATTTTGGAAATCTTGTTAAGAAATAAATCCTATGGAAATTAATCTGACATGTGAATTAATATGTTATGGTGCCTAGAAAGGAAGCAACTCAGCATTGGTGAGCACCAGAAGAGGTGATAGACCCATAAACTAGAGCTTCCATTGAGCACCCAAGGAGGTGTTAGGCTCTGAAGCAAGGATTACCAGATCTCGGTTGGGAGATGCTATGCATATAAGTATTTGGTTTACTTATCAAACTTTTGTTGTGATTGATTTTATTTAAATATACATGAGCATATGATGAATCCATGGTTTTGAAAATCTTTCTATAGATTGCATCCTATAGGAATGAATCTGACATATGAATTAAATTGATTGTGGTGTTCGAAAAGGAAGCACCTGAGCTTGGTAAGTAACTAGAGGAGGTGCAGGCTCTTGAATAGAATTGCTATTGAAGCACCTGAAGAGGTGTTGGGATCAAGAATGGAGCTGTCAAAACTCGGTTGAGAGGTGTTTTTAGGTGATTTGAGGATTGCAGAAATTTGGCTACCCTTTAATGCACACCCAGGTGTGGGATGGGGCAGGGTTGTGAGTGCCATGGTTGCAAAAAGCCAAGTCAGCCACTTGTGGAACCAAAAGAAGCTACTTATGCAGATAACTATTTGGTTCACTAGGAAACATTTTGTTGATTTTATATTAATATACATGTGCATGTGATTCAACTATGATTTTGGAAAATCTTATGAATAATGACATGGAAATTGACTCATTGCTTGGAGTAAAAGCATAGGTATTGCTGGTTGCCAAAGACACTGGAAATGTTCCAAGCTAAGGAGAAGGATTCTCCAAGACCAAAAAAATATCTTGTGGTGTGCGCTGATGCATGCAAGCAAGGACTTGGAAGAGTTCTAGATCATGCCATTGGACAGATAAAGGTGTAGAGGAAGCAATGTGGTCCTGAAGAGGCTACGTGGGAGCTGGAGGATGCCATGCGACTGACACATTAGTTTTTGGTTCAATTTTACAGAGCACTGAGGGCGGTGCCAGTGTAGCAATTGTTAAATTTTTGTAAAGCACTGATAACAGTGCTATTGAAGGGGGAGAGGAATGTAACACCCCGGTTTTGATCCCGTGGTATTGAATTGCATATGATGTAAATATTTTTATTTGATCATGGTGTGGAGCTCAAGGAAAAGGACCCACCATGGATTTAGTGTCTTATGTATTTGTAATTAAAAACGATGCTGATGGTTATGTGCTAGCCAGCAATGATATGCTTAAGACATCATGTAAAATGCAAATTAATAAAAAAATACCACAACTAGCTATGTGCCACAACGTTAAAGAGATGGGGGCATGATTTCAAAAGGAATAGGGAGGGGAAAATATTCAAACCCTTGGGCCATGGGGAAAAGACAAATGTCTAAGGGAAAAACCCACAAAGTGGTCAACTACCCTTTTTGTATTTTATGCCCAGTCATCTAAAGTTGGTACATGAAGTTATTGCCTTGGGATGGGAAGGGTATGAAGGTGAAATTTGAATTGGTGAAGCCATCAGTCCTTGGGTAACGTTTTTTTGAATTATGGGGAAAGTAAATGCACCCATGCCTTTCATTTCCTACCCATTCTCACTCATGTGGGGTCTCTCATGCAGGAGGAATGGGGTTGAGCTTTCCCCTTCATGATTGGGAAGTTTTCTCGTGTTTCTCCATGGTTGGGGAAGTCAATCTAGAGATGCTGAGTGCATATGCAGGAGAGATTCACGTTTTAGTGTTTGTTGGGGGTTTGTTTTTGTCTGTTTTTTGTCTGTTATTGGAGATGCTCAGAATTTGTTTTCTGTGTTGCTGGGAGAATGGGAAGGAATGGTCCACGATTTTGGGGTTTGAGGTGGTTGTTTTTCTTATGCGAGCAAGCTGGGGGATTACCTCATTTTTATCTGCATTTTTCTCACTTTCTCCAATATGGGAAATTCATTTTATTGTTGATGTGCGAATGTTCTGAGGAGATTCACATTCTGTGGGTTTGGGGGAGGTCATTTTTCTCCTGTGGTGCCATAGACAGTTTTCTGAATTCAGATCTACATTCTGGGGATTTGTAGAGGTCTTTTTTCCTTAGTAGAACCATTAAATGTTTTATGGGATCGTATTGTTCACTCAGGGTGTTTTTCCCCAATTTCTATTTCTGTTTTGGGTTCCCAGGAAGTTTGGCTCATACCCAGCAATGATATTTGTTGTTGGATGTATCCTTGTGATGGCTTGGAAAAGTAAGTCCAAGGAACCATCTGTTGATTAGATGAATGTGTGTTTGATATATGGTTTGGCTTGGCTAAGTAAGTCCAAGGACCTCTCCATGTTATTGTCTTGTTTCCTTAACAGTCCGTGAAACCCAACGGTGTGTTGGATTGAATGTGAAGTTATGGATTTGGCTATGTGTGAGCCTGTTGTTCCCTAGTTCCTATTGGAATCATGCCAAACTTGGGTGTAACACCTTAGTTTTGACCCTGTTTTCATTTAAATAATATGATGTAAATAATCATGGTGTGGAGCTCAAGGAAAAATCCCCACCATAGATTTAGTGTTTATGTTTCGACGATTAAGATTTAGGCCGATGGTGTTTTTATGCAAGTTAAACATTATAAGTTTGGACATCATGTTAAATTTGAAATTTTTAAATAAAATTCTACATCCAACTATGTCAATGCAACAAAATGAGACGGGGGCATGATTTTTCCTAAGGATAAGGGGGGATTGAAAGAGTGGGCAGGAATTCTAAATGGGCAGAGCACCATTTCTGAGAAAAACGTTTTTAAATTTTATTGGGAAAGAAAACACCAAAAAAATGCCTGCCTTTCCCTCATGCAGTTGCATTTCACCTTCCCCTCATGATTTTGGACTGTGTTGAATGTTTTGGCAAGGGGATTCTGGCATTCACACAGCAAGCAAAACCTCTTTCAGTCTTGATCCTTCACGAATTTTCCTGTTCTATGAATTGTTTTCCTTTTTACGATTTTCTTGTATGTTAGTCATTTCCTGAATGTGAATGACCAGAATACGATTTGTGTTTTTGAATGGAATGACCAACAAATGATTTCATTTTTGGTAATTGCAGTAGTCGGTCTAGCTCAGGAAATGCTCAGAAATTCGTAATTGCTGTGTGTGTGTGTGTATTCCTTGGCTTATGTTACATTTTGTGAATCCGAGAACTAAGATCTCTATGTGTACATCCTTGTTTGACATTTGAACTGATTTGGGGAATGGAAATGGATTCTGGACTTGCTTGATAAACCTAGTGTGTGAAGGAACCTCACAGACCAATATAGAGGGCTGGTTTTCTTCTTTGCATACCCTAAATAACACCGAAAGGGAAGGCATGGCCTAAGGGACTTTGTAGATGAGAAGGGGATGATTCCTTGTGTTGGGTGTGTAAATGTTTAGAATTCAAGCTAGGTCTAGTGTAGGTGTCCATAGCTCTGGGATTGAGCTCACTAGCTGAGCAGTCAGTCTTTCCACATCCTTGGAAACCTCATAAACCCATCTGTTGGCTTGGTTTGTCTCATGTGAATTTTGGCTAAGTGTAAACCACTGTCCATGTATGCTTGATAAACCTAACTGGAAGGATGGCTTGTTTGTTAGCCTGATAAACCCATATATTGGTTTGGATATGACATGTATAAACATTGGATATGTGTAAATCACTTCCTATGTAAGTCTGATAAACCCAACTGTGTTGGCTTGGATGAGTTTTATTGTATCCTTGGCTATGGGAAGTCTTCTTGTGTTCCTTATTCCCTAGGGAAATCATGCCCAACTCGAGGGTTGTAGTGTTGTTGAGATATTGATGAGCACACTGGCCTATGGTTGGGTGGAACGTTGCAGTGACATAGCTGGTTGCGGGACAAGCATCTGATAAAGATAAGTATCTCTTGTGTTTCAATCCATGCAACTGTACTTGTTTGTAAATTAATATGAAATGATGAATGCTTGAATGAAATGTGTTGTGTTTCAGCTGTATATTTTGTGAATTATGCATCTATGTGTATAATTACTTCAATGAATTTTCTAAGCTGTTATGAATTTAGATCAGCTAGATTGGTGATGGACTAGATGTTAAAAATTAGTTTTGTACTTCGAAATTTTCATGAACAGATCGAATTTCCGTAGATTTTCCCTTCCATAATTCACTTTCCACAACTTGTAGGATGTGAGATATGAAAATGCACCTTGCAGAAGTTTGGACTTTGCAATTTCCCTTCCGCAGTTCTCTTTCTGCAACTTGCGGGATGCCGGATGCGTAAATGCATCTTGCAGAATTTTGGACTCTGCAATTTCCCTTCCGTAATTCTCTTTCCGCAACTTGTGGGATGTGGGATGCGGAAATGCACCTTGTAGAAGTTTAGACTCTGCAATTCCCTTTCTGTAACTTACGCGATGTGGGATGTGGGATGAGAAATGCGGAAATGTCGTTTTGCGAAATCTTCTTTCTGCAATTCGTGAGATGCAGTATGCGGGATGCAGAAAGGACTATCATAAATTTTGATTTTCGCAACTTTGATCTCCGCAACGGCCATTCTGCATGCGGGATGCGAGGTGTGAGAGTGAAATTTTGATATGTTTTCAATTCCACAAGTGAAGCTCTCTGCAATGTTGATTTTCTATGTGATGATTCTTCACCGTTCGATATCTCTGCGATTGGGGAAGATAAAGAGTTATACACGGTCTGAATCATAATTTTAGCAGGAGAAATTCTTACTTGTGTAGATCTTTAAAGAAAAGAAAGAATCGGGAATCATCATACAAATGCAGAATCAGAGATAGGTAAATCAGGTAGAAGATTTGGGTCGCATTCTCTCCTCTGAGGTGGGAGGGGACATGACAGTGTGGTATTAGAGTTGTGGGTTGCAGCATTGGGATTGGATGGGATGGAATCAGTTGTGAAAAATATTAGAGTGTCCTTTGATACCAAATTGTAGTACACTACAGTGCGGTATCAGAGCTGTTGGTTGCAGCATTGGGCCTCGATGGGCCAGAAAGGAAAGTGGCTACAGTATTGGGCCTCAATCGGCCGAGTTGGACAATTACATATCTGTTGGTTAATAATTCCAATGTATTGTTGGCTGCATAACAGAGAAAAAATTCCATGGGAAGTGGGTAAGTTATTTTGGTTTTGATTATATCTAACAGTTTTGTTATCTAACACATTTTTGCAAAACTACAGTCACCTTCAGAAAGGGTAGTGTGATTCTGAATAGTTGGTTCAACCATGAGGACATATGATATGAATGATTATGCACAGGAACCCAATGCACACGAGGAAGATGCTAAGGGGGAAAATGTCAGAATTGGAAATGCTGAGACAGAGTCTAGTGGAAGAAGGTTTCAAGATACTCCCTCGGACTTTGCAGCCACCATGAGAAGCCTCGGGGTGGAGATACAAAGCTACAGAGGAGACAACGAAAGAGTGATTAAGGATTAGGAGGAGTAGAATCAGTTGAATGCAGCCATATTGCGTAGTTTGACAGACATTTAGAGAAATATGAACTCTGGGGACTAGACAGTAAATCCAGAAGGAAGTAAGAACATTGCTAGAGGAAGAAAGTGATCTCCTAGTGGGTCGTCTGACTCTGAAAAATCCATTGATGGTTCAAGTTTTTCCTCTCATGAGAATAAAAGGAAGAGATCTCCTAGTGGGTCGTCTGACTCTGAAAGATACGCTGAAGATTCAGGCTCTTCATCTCATAGGAGTAGGAGGAAGAGGCATTACCAGAACTGCTCACGAGATGAATTCAAGAAAGAAAATCCATCTCCCTTCAATGGTGAGGTAAAGACTGGTCAAAAGGCTAAATCTTGGCTTCTGGGAATAAGAAAATATTTCCAAGTCCAAGATTATTCTGAAAATATGAAATCTCGAGTAGCCTTTTTTAATATGACAGAAAGAGTGTCTATTTGGTGGGAACACTTTAGGCAAGTAAAGAAGATAAATGAAAGGAATATTTTATGGAAATAGTTCCAGAAATATTTCAAGCAGAAGTACCTCTCTGACCGGTACTATGTTGATAAAATCAAAGAATTCCATGAGCTGAGATTGGGACATCAGATTATGGGGGAATATGGAAACAAGTTCTTGGAATTGCTGAGGTATGTTAGGTATATTAAAGATGAGAAGGTAAAAATCTAGCACTTTCTGAGTGGACTGCCTCAGTCCTACAAAGACCGAATTGAGTTCTATGAACCCAAAACTTTGGAAGAGGCAATAAGAAAAGCTAAGTATTGCTACAAGCAAAGCAACAACAAACTTGACTACCACAAGGCATGGAAGAACAAGATGAATGAGAAGTTTGATTAGAGGAAGAGAGGTTTCAAACCTCCTAACTTTTGAAATCAATAGAAGTATCCATTCCAAGATGAGAAGCAGCCAGCTAGAGTAGTAGGAGAAAAGCCAAGAGAACAACAACAAAACAAAGAGCCTCTCTAGTGTTGGAAATGTGGAGGACCCCATATGCGCAGGTTATGTCCACTGGAGAATGAGAATGCAAGACCCACATACAATATTCAAGAGGCAGAAATAGTGGCACAAATAGAAAGGTCCATACCTAGAATTTATGCAGCACTGGAATATTTCCAAGCATATCACTAGTCAACGGTGGTTGAAGATGTAGGTAATATTGTTGAGCAATCTATTTCTATTTTGATTGACCCTAGTTCTACTCACAATTATATTTCTCCTACAGTAGTGGAGGTATGTTCTCTTAGGAAAGCAAAGCATAGCAAGTCGTGGTTAGTTCAACTAGCCACTGAAACTAAGAGAAAAGTTAATGAAGTGGTGGAGAAATGTCCATTGATGATGAATGAATTGAGGACTTACGTAGATATGAACATTATACCACTCGGTTACTATGATGTTCTCATTGGAATGGATTGGTTAGAAGCTCATAAGCTGAAGCTTGAATGTTATAACAAGACTTTTGAATGCATGGATGGAGAAGGGAACCCAGTAGTTATAAAAGTCATACCAAAGGTAATTTCTGTAAGGCATATTCCAGCGATGTAATTGAAGAATTTTTGTAGAAAAGGTTGTCAGTTGTATGCATCCCATATTGAGGAGGCAGCAGAGAATGAAACTCCCAAGTTGGAAGACTATCACATGTTGCAAGAATTCAGAGATGTCTTTCCTGATGAGATTCCAGGGATTCCTCCAAAGAGAGACATTGATTCACGATTGAGCTTGTGCTAGGAGCAACACCAGTGTCCAAAGCACCTTATAGAATGAGTACACGAGAAATGTTAGAGCTAAAGATGCGGCTGGAAGAATTGTTGGAGAAAAAGTATATCAGGTCGAGTGTGTCTCATTGGGGAGCACCAGTTCTGTTCATGAAGAAGAAAGATGGTACACTCAGATTGTGTATTTATTACAGGAAGCTGAACAAATTCATGATGAAGAACAAATATCCCTTGCCAAGAATTGATGACCTCTTTGATCAAATGAAAGGAGCAAAGGTATTTTCCAAGATTGACTTGAGGTTTGGTTACCATCATGTGAGAATCAAGGATGAAGACATTCATAAGACAACCTTCAGAACAAGGTATGGACATTATGAGTTTGTAGTGGTACCATTTGGTCTCACAAATGCACCAACAACATTTATGTTCCTTATGAATAGTGTCTTCAGCAGGTATTTTGACAAATTTGTTCTTGTTTTCCTTGATGACATTCTTGTTTATTCTAAAAATGATGAAGAGGATGAAGAACATTTGAGACTAACATTGCAATTGCTCAGAGAACATCAACTGTATGCAAAGCTGAGCAAGTGTGACTTCTATAAAGATAGAAATCAGTACTTGGGTCACATTATTTCAAAAGAGGGTATATCCATGGACCCTGACAAGATTGAAGCTATCAAGAATTGGAATACTCCAAAGAATGTGACTGAGGTAATATCCTTTATGGGGCTTGCAGGATACTACAGGAGATTCATTGAAAGATTCTCCAAGGTTGCTATCACTTCTTTGTAAAGGAAGGGGATAAAGTTCGAATGGACCTCGAAGTGTGAAGAAAGTATCCAGCGGTTAAAGTATCTTCTCACTAGTGCACCAGTCTTAAAAGTTGCAGACCCATAGAAAGATATTGTGGTATGTATGGATGCATGCGGTCAAGGACTTGGAGGATTTATTATGCAAGAAAACCACGTGATATGTTATGAATATAGAAAGTTGAAGGAGCATGAGAGGAATTATTCCACTCATGATCTGGAACTTTCCACCATAGTACACGCTCTCAATATGTGGAGGAATTACTTGATGGGAAGAAAATTTGAGTTAAGGACACACCACTATGGTCTGAAATATTTGTTTGATCGGCCTACTCTAAATGCTAGGAAAGCTAGATGGCTGGAATTTTTATGTGAGTTTGATTTTGAAATCAAGAACATAAAAGGAAAAGAGAACAAGGTAGCTGACGCACTCAGCAAAAAGGTGCAAGATATGCATGTGGAATCTATTAGTAATTGCCAATTAGATTTGATACAATAGATTATTAATCATAATGCTGAAGATGAAATGTATGCATAGGTAAAGGACAAATTACAACAACAAAGCCTTGAAAAGAAGTATGAAGTCTTATATTTTTATCATTTGAGAAATATGATCTTAGGATATTATCTAAGAGAATAACATGCACAAAAATAATCACAAGAGACAAGAGACACAAAGAATTTTCCTCGAGGAAACCATAAAGGAGAAAACCCCGCAACTTCCTCAGATATAGAATGATCACCAATGGCAGCAGTAAAACCCAAAGATAGTAAAGATGATCCCCAATAGTTGTTATCTCTCTCACTTGAGAGAGATTCTCCTCTCTCACTCATGTGCCCCAGTTGAGTTAGTGTGTGTGTCAAATAGAGAGTCTCACTCTCTAGTTTCTGACTTGACAACTACTTACTAGGGCCGACATCTCTAGGAGAGTCTAATAACCCTAGTGCCCCATAGCTGTGGGGACTTTACCCCTCCGATCAACAAGGAGGGTAAACCTCAACTCAATTGTGGGGATTATTGCCCCGACTTACAATGGAGGTCTAACCTCAATGACTTTACATGACTTTATTATATGAATGAATAGCCCAATAGGAACATCGGGGTATAATGAAATACAAATGATTCTCTCGATAGGAACATCGGGGTACAATATAAGTGAACACATTCTAACGTTACAAATACATCAACACTCCCTCTTAACTAGGAAGGTATTCTCTTGACACAATTCATCAGCATAAGTCTTCTTCTCTGGATCAAGTCTGGATCATCATCACTGGATCATCACCAAAACTGGATCATCACTGGATCATCATCAAAATTGGATCATCACTGGATCGTTATCAAAGCTGGATCATCACTAGATCATCATAGCTATATCATCACTAGATCATCATCATCACTGCTTCCCCTATCTCGATAAAATAGCGCTATCTCTCAATTCTTCTTGTCATAGGAAGTTCTACAGAGCCAACCCTTTTTAATGCTAGTTGTAGGCCTGGCATCCATGTAGGTCATCATATTCTTCAACACTTATATCTGACCCAGTCAGAAAGGCCTGCCCAACACTTATATCTGACCATGAGAGGAACACATCCACCATCATGTCAGAAAAGCACGCCCAACACTCACATATGACCATGGGAGGGACATATCCACCACCATGTCAGAAAGACCCAGCACTCACATCCACTGGCATGATAGGACACACCATTTATCATCCAAGGAACTACTCAGCACTTACATCTACTTGCATAGCAGGGCACACCATCTAGTATCCAGAGAAAGGCACAACACTTATATCTGACCCATTCAGGAAGGCTCAGCACTTATATCTGACCCATTCAGGAAGGCTCAACACTTATATCTGACCCAGTAAAAAAGGCTCAGCACTTACATCCTCTGGCATAGTAGGACACACCATTTAATATCCAAGGAAGGGCTCAACACTTATATCTACTGGCATGGTAGGAAACACCATCTACCATATAGAGAAAGGCTCTACACTTACATCTGTCGATATGATAGGACACACCATCTATCATCTAGGGAAAGGCTCTACACTTATATCCGACCATGGGAGGACCTGCCACCTTGTCAGAAGGGCTCCACACTTACATCTGACCCAGTCAGAAAGGATCTGCACTTATATCTGACCATGGGAGGACCCACCTACCACCATGTCAGAAGGGCTCAGCACTTACATCTGACCCAATCATAAAGGCTCTACACTTATATCTGACCACAGGAGGACTCACCTACCACCATGTCAGAAGGGCTTTGCACTTACATCTGACCATGGGAGGACCCGCCTACCACCATGTTAGAAGGGCTCTGCACTTACATCTGAGCATGGGAGGACCCACTTGCCACCATATCAGAAAGGCTCACAGACTCGTCACTTCATCTTGGAAGGAACCTCGATCTAGAGAGCACAAAGATTCTCCCTGAAGTACTCAAACTTCACTCTGGCCATTTCTAGGATAGAATCACATCAGGGATGATTACATCCAAGGATAACATGTGATATTCACCAGGACCGATTACATCCAAGGACAACCTACATGACCGTTTACATATGAGAAACCTACAAGCTTTTCCAGGATTTTATGATCAGACAACCTATCTAACCGGCTATGCTAGAACTCCCTCTTTCAAGAGATCTTGATATGGATCACATACTAGAGTTCCACTACTCCTCTTTGCATCATACACAAATCAAAGTCAGATAAAATCAAATAGTATTTTTCAAAAGAAACATACTACCTCCCATATATCCACGCAAGTGGCAACATATTTTTCCTCGATTGTACTCAACGCCATGCAAGACTCCTTCTTGCTAAACCAAGAGATCACATTTGATATCATACTAAAGCAACATCCCGAAGTGCTCTTCCTATTAATGGCACTGCCTGCCCAATCTGAATCCACATAACCCTCCAAGTTAATCTTCATATTCGTATCATACTTGAGCCCATACTCAACTGTACCCTTCAGGTACCTCACTGCATGCTTTGCAACCATCAAGTGAACATGTCTCAATGTGTTCACAACAAAGAAAATATCTGGACTTGTATTTATTAGGTACATAAAGGAACAAATCATCTGACAATACATCATGGCATCAACCGACTCTGATGAAGAAACACTCAATAGATTCAGGTTCGTTGCCATAGGTGTAGTCATGGCCTTGTAGTCCATCATCCTGAACCCCTTCAGGTTATCCATTTCATAATTCCCTTATCTAAGGGAGATTCCATCTGCATTTTGCCACACCTCCATGCCCAGAAAGTAGTGCATCATATCCAAGTCCTTCATCTCGAACTTGGCAGCAATTCTCCTTCTTGCAACTTTAATGAGTTCCTCATTTCTGCAAGGAACAAATCATCGACATATAACAGGAGCATCACTAGTCTTTCTCCTTCAACCTTGAAGCAAATGTTGGAATCCACTTTAATCTCAGTAAATCCTAGAGCCATCAGTAAGCTATCCATCCTGTCATACCATGTCGAACCTCAGGATCTTCTGCAGTCACTCCCTCTGAAGCAGAACATCATTCTCATTCTACCTTTCTTAGTCTATGTATTAAAACATTCTGTACCGGAGAAACAAGTAACTTCCTCTACTACTAATATTCTATGTATCCATCTAGGGTCACTAGATACCAAGATCCTCTATCTTGAACCTTTTTAAAAGTTCTTCTTGTGCCCATTTGTGAGCTTGTCCTCCTCTATAGGCTTTCATCTTCAACCTTAGGCAAAGGTTAATATCTTTATCACTCTAGGTGATCTTCAAGCTCCTCATGTATGTATTATCCCATGTGTTCCTTTTGAGCTTGTACAAGGCCTTCTTTAATTTTCACATGAGTCTTTCTGTCATGTGTCTTAAATTCCAATGGCTACAAATGTCTCTTCATAGTTCATTCCTTCTTTCCGTGAGAATCCTCATGCCATGAATCTTTCCTTGTATCCCACGATGTTTCCATCTACTGCATGTTGGATCTTGTAGATCCATATGGAAGACATTACGGACTTCCCTCCAGGTCTCGATACTGCATCCTAGACATCATTCTTCTTTAACTAGTATTCTCCTTACCTTTCTTCTTGGTTTCTTCTTCATAGCTGGAAGGCTCTGCATCAATGATGTCGCTAAATAGTGTCACATAACTAGAGTGTCTCTGAGGCCTCTTTCTTTCTTTGAAATTATCGTCATACTATTCTTCATCTTGGATTCTTTCTTGAACTGTCATCACTTGTTCTTCGGAACAAGTCTCATCCTTCTTTTCTTGTAGGAGATTGTACGTGATCTTTCCTACAATTCAAATGCATTATTTGTATGGTTAGAAACATTTCATAAGGTATATTCATAATGAAAAAATCTTTTTCATTAAGATATAATCATGCAACTATTTTATCCAATACAACATTCATCCATATCTTATGGAAACTTTCTAGATGCCTTCCATATCTACCATGACAACATTGAGATTGTGCACTAATCCAATATGTCAGCAAAGAGGTTTCATTCTAGATAAGTAGCAATGGAGAGTTGTATAGCACCATGAGCTACTTACCCATCACATGCATATTAGTAGTATACTATCATTAATGCAAACATTCTATCATGCATAACACATTAACTGAATATAAACAAATGCATAACAAAACAATATCATTAAATTACCATTGAATACTTATATTTATTTGTTTTGTGGGTAGACTCCTCTTTCAACTTCATCATCTTCTTCATTCATAGCGTCATCATTTCTTATCCAAATTCTTAGATGGACAAGAGTTTCTTCAAGAATTTAGTTCTTCATATTCCTCGTCGCTTGAGGGATCTTCTTTGAATCGTGAGGGCTTGATCTTCAGTTGCTCCCATATTCTTTTCTCTTATTAGGAGTCAAGCTTCTTCTTGTGTGCACTCTTCCTAGAGTCTGCTAAAAGTAATCACTTTCTTCTGGCACACTTTCCTTGAATGAATGAATCCCATGATCATGGGAGACCATTCAAGGTGGTTATAATAGTATCTTATTCGTCTTCGACTATTTCATCATAGCATCGAACACTTCCTTTTGGTGTCTTCAGGGATGACACATGAGGGATGAGATGATATTTAATAGAATCTACAATGATTCTCTTGGATATATCCTTAGCCTCATCTCCCTTTGTCTCCTAGACCTTTCTTATTGAAATACTGATCCAAGTCAAATTCTTGAAGGATCACAGAGTTCCTACACTTCATCCGATTTATATTCTTTTCTTAAACTGGCCTGGCCAATGAATCAAACATATCCTTAGGTGTCTTAAGGGAATACACTTGAGGTATAATTAAATCAGCAGTGATCTTCTTGGCCTTGACCAAATTCATCTTGGGTAAGGCTTTTAGCCTCATCTCCCTCTGGAACTGGAACCTCTCCACTTGTGTAGGTGTCCAATTAATTTTCTTCAAGAACCAGTGAAATCATATACTTCCATGCTTGGAAGTTGTAATATTCACCAAGCTTGTCATCAATCTGGTGTGATTAATCATCTTGAAATGAGAACCTCAAATGTAAATAGCAATAGATTAGATCTTACTGATTTGAGGTGTCCGTCCTGGTTTCGGATCTGGTTGATCTAGGGTTTGTCAGAGAAACCCTAATTTTCAAAACTTGGAATATTTCAGAAATCATTGGATAGGAATATATACCTCTTCAAGGTGAGCTATCAAATGTACTCCTTTTCTGAAAACAGTGGAGGGAAGCTCCCGAAACAGGAAGCCCTAGTTTTCCAATTTCCTCTGCATAAATTCTTGAGATTGTTTCTACGGTATCTCCTAAATTACTTCTCCTCTATGTCTGAAATTTTGTACTGAGGTCGCTGCATATATACTCTTTCCAAAACCATAGGTTTAAGCAGAATTGGTTTCACCAATTGGGACTTATGAAAGTGTTCCCAAGGTGACTTATTTTAGGACTGTTCAGCATATCAAACTTGTACGGACTGCCACATGTCACTGTTTCACCTTCGGGGTATGAAAATTTTACCACATAAATTAAAGTCCTTTCCCTATTTGGAACATCTTGTGAAAGTGAATTTGGAATTTCGTAGCCTGAGATACAACAATTATCAGTAGGTGTCATGTTTAGGGATGAATCCTGGAAGAGGTTGGAACCCTTATTTTTAGGTATCATATCTCCCAGAATATAGCGAATATGATGCTGAAATTTTCACAAAGGGTATAGTAGGATTTTATATTTGGCCTATGAAAATTTCAGCCCCTGATACTTCTCCAATCTCGAGATATTGTGAATGTACCAAAACTACCAATTTTAGTATTTTAGGGTTTTTCAAACCCGAGGTCAAACTAGGGTTTGACTTTCTTGGAGTTTTACCCAACCAAAAATCTCAACCTTGGTCTCTAAATTTAGATTTTGAGGAGGATATAAATCCTATGCCAGGCTCACTAAAAAATTCCTCTTTTGTAAAAATCCCTAATTTCCTGCAACAAAAACTGAAAAATGCCCAGAATCAAATTCTACTTCGACAGAAAGATGCGCCCTTCAATGGAGAGTTATCCTAGCCTCCTTTTGCTTATAGATAGTGGAGAGAGACCCAAAAAGTAAGAATCCCTACTTATGTTGCTGCACAATGTCTTCTTCTTAGGTTAGCTCTGATACCATGTTATATTTTTATCATTAAAACAATATGATCTTAGGATCTTATCTGAGAGAATAACATGCACAACAATAATCACAAGAGACAAGAGACACAAAGAATTTTCCTTTGGGAAACTATAAAGGATAAAACCCCACAAATTCCTTGGAGATAGAATGAGCACCAATGGCAACAGTAAAACCCAAATACATAAAATATGATCTCCAACAGTTGTTCTCTCTCTCACTTGAGAGAGCTTCTCCTCTCTCACTCATGCAGCGCAGTTGAGTGAGTGTGTATGTCAAATAGAGAGTCTCACTCTCTATTTATACTAGTTTCTAACTTGAAAACTACTTACCAGGGCCGGCATCTCTAGGAGAGTCTAATAACCCTAGTTCCCGACAACTGTGGGGACTTTGCCCCTCCGATCAACGAGGGTTAACCTCAACTCAATTGTGGGGACTATTGCCCTGACTTACAACAGAGGTTTAACCTCAATGAATTTACATGAATTTATTATATTAATGACTTTCTCTATAGGAACATCAAGGTATAATTAAATACAAATGATTCTCTTGATAGGAACATCGGGGTACAATATAAGTGAATACATTCTGAAGTTACAAATACATCAACATGAAGGTTATAAGTTAGAATAGGATGGAATTCTTACTTATAAGAGTATAATGTATATTCCAAATGTGGCAGGTTTGAGGAGGGTTGTTATGGATGAAATCCATTATGCTCCATATTCTGGTCACCTAGGATATTAGAAGACAATTTCTACTACAAGGAAGCAGTACTTTTGGCCAGGCAGGAAGAAGGACATGGCTGGATATATTTCAAGGTGCATGAAGTGTCAACATGTAAAGGTGGAGCATCAACACCCAGTAGGTTTGTTATATCCTTTGTCCATTCTAGAATGGAAATGGGAAGTTATCTCCATGGATTTTATTACAGGATTTCCAATTAATTGGAGACAACATGATTCCATCATGGTTGTGGTGGAAAAGTGGACGAAGGAAGCTCATTTTATACCGGTTAAGTCCACACACAAGATGGATGGCATTGCTAATATTTTCATGAAGGATATTTTTAAATTGCATGGATTTCCTAAGGCAATAGTCTTTGACAGAGATGTCAAGTTCACCTCTACTTTTTGGAAAGGATTGTTTGCAGAATTGGTGATAAAGTTGAATTTCAGCACTTCCTACCATCCTCAGACTGATGGTCAGACTGAGAGAGTTAACCAAGTGTTTGAAGACGTGCTTTGCATGTTTGTGATGGACAAACCATCCATGTGGGAAGACTATTTACACTTGGTAGATTTTTCTTATAACAATGGATAACAAGCATCCTTGGGGATGAGTCCATATGAAGCTTTGTATGGTAGGAGGTGTAGAACAGAGTTGTGATCAGTCCATAATTTATCAAGGAGATGGAGCAGGAAGTTGTAAAAATCAGACAGAATCTAAAGGCAGCCCAGGAGAGACAGAAAATCTATGCAGATAAGCATAGGGTGAATAGAGAGTTCAGTATTGGGGATCATGTTTACCTTAGGGTGAAGGAAAAGAAAAGTTCCTTGAAGCTTCAGAGTTGTGCCAAGCTGTCTCCTAGATATCATGGGTCATTTGAAGTGCTTGAAAGAATAGGACCAGTTGCATATAGAATTGCATTGCCTACTAGCACTAGGGATCATAATGTTTTTCATGTTTCTTTGCTTAATAAATATGTACATGATCCTAACCATGTAATAAATTGGGATGTGATGCAGGTGGAACCAAAGGGAGAGTTCCAAATTGAGCCTATGCGCATCCTCACTAAGAAGGTCACAATGCTCCAAAACTGAGCAATTGGACAGGTAAGGGTGCAATGGGAGAACTACGGTCCTAAAGAAGCTACGTGGGAGCTGGAGGATTCCATGCGACTGTCACATCTGTTTTTGTTCAATTTTGCGTATTTTTGAGGGAAGTACCAACAAATAATTTTTGTTCAATGTTATAAAGCACTGAGTGTTGATGTATATGTAACTTCGGAATGTATTGTTCTATGTATCTTATATATTGTAAACCCGATGTTTATTTCGGGATGTCTCTATTATGTATTTGAGTCATGTGATCATGCCTCAATGTTTCGATCGGGAGGATTAATAATGTAATCAAGTCATATCAAGTCATTAGGTAAGTCCCCACAGTTTCAGGGCACTTGAGTTATTATACACTAATTAAGGTGTAGGCTCAAGTAGTAATTATTAGGTTGAGCCTACGTGTGAAAAGGCAATTCAAGTGAACGGATGAATATAAATAGAGAGTGAGAGTCTCTCTATTTATCACTTGTGAAATACATCACTTGCTCTCCCAAGTGTGGCGCACTACTGGAGAAGGAAATTTTGGGACTAGACAGAAGACAAAAGACTACTGCTGTTTTGGGAGATCTCTTACTATTTTGGTGTTGATTCTATCTTAGAGGAAGTTGCGGGGTTTTCTCCTTTATGGTTTCCCCGAGGAAAACTCTTTGTGTTTCTTGTCTCTTGTGATGTGCTTGTGTTTTATTGCTGCGCTTGTTATTCTCTCAGTGAAAAGATCCTAATATCATAATGCTAGCTTAAATGTGATGAAAAACTAACATGGTATCAGAGCTAACCTGAGAAGAAGACATTGTGCAGCTGCAAAAAATAGGGCTTACTATTTTGTGGATCTTCCTCCACAGATTTTCAGCAAAAGTATGCTAAGATGACTCCCCATTGAAGGGTGCATCTTTCTGTCGATGCGGAATTCAATCTCAAGCATTTTCAGTTTCGATGTGGAAATTAGGGATTTCTACAGAAGAGGAATTTTTGAGTGAGACCAGCATAGGGTTATTCTCCTCATCAAAACCGAATTTTAGAGACCTGGATCAAGAAATTTGGTTTGGTGAAACTCCAGGAAAGTCAAACCCTAGTTTGACCCTGAGCCAGGAGAAACCCTAAATACTAAAACTGCTCATTTTTGGTACAGTCGCTATATTCCGAGATTGGCAAAGTATCAGAAGTTGAAAATTGTAGAGGCCGAGTATAAAATCCTGATGAACCTTGTGTCCAAAAATCAGACTCAAATTCGCTGTACTCTGGGAGATATGATCTCTCCAAGTTAGGGTTCCAGCCTCTTCCAGAATTCATCCCTAAACAGGACATCTGGGAAGATCTGAAATATCTTGAGCTACAGAGGTCCAAATGGAATTCCTGAAGATGTTCCAGAAAGGGCACGGACTGTACTTTTGGTTATCTGAATATCAGACTCATAAGATGAACCAGTGACACCTGGCATGCCGTACAACTTCGTTGTTCTGAACAGTCCTGTAACAGGTCACCTTGGGAAAAGGATCATAAATCCCAAATGGTGAAACCAATTCTGATGAAA